>CM035785.1:11497355-12027355 GCA_020466265.1 Siphamia tubifer
GACTTGCATGAGGAAATACATCATAATACGTGACATATCTGGAAGGCAAAGATGCTAGCGGTTGCTATGGGCAACAGTGTATTATCAATATACAGGAAAGAGCAGTATTAATCAAGATTTTTTTTTTTTTTTAACTTATAACGTGGAGGCGAAAGCAAGAGGTTCATATAGAGAAAAGCTCAACGTAACTGAGTGTGAAGGTATTTGGAGAAAATCAGAGATTTGAAGGACACGTCGATCCTACAAACTATCTGGATTCACCGGTACCCACTGGCCCCGCCCCCCTTAGACCTGCATACAGATAGTTCACTATCTGGTTTTGGGCATAAGTTACTACACAGTGGAAAAAGTCCTTTAACAGATATGAACAGTTTTGTGGCTGGTTCAAGGTTTAGCAAACTCTGTAGTGCTAAAGGTCAAAGGTCAACCTGTGGATAACAATATGTTTATGTCTGTGTGGGAATTGTAAATACATTAAACTAGTTGAAAGCTCAAAATATCGTACCTGTCAACCACGGGAGTAACTGGAAATGTCGAATAAATGTGACATGGCCGCTCAGACTGAAGTCACATTGGAAAACCTTGGTTGGATTTAAAAACATCAGATTTGTGCCGTTCAGACTTACTTTAACAGGTCATATACAGGTCAATTGGCAGCACAAAGTCAGATTTAGGGCGCTCTTCCATTATTGCCGCATCGGACGTATTCCATTCATTGTCTATACAATCCGTCCAAATGCTGTTGCCGTACTTGCAAGGCCTTCTGGGATTGCAGCACAGCAAGACAGAGATGAACGGAGCATCAAAAAGTTCAGCCAAGCTAAACTTTATGTACTGCGGCGACCGTACATACGTTATCCAATAACAGTAGATCGTGGGGATCTGTCTATGATGAAGGCACCGTGACGAAGAGCCACAAAAAAAAAAAAATACTGAAAATGGAGCAGATCCTAATCACCGCTGTCAGCTGTCAATGCACAGTTTGATCTTTCCCTCACGATGATCTGCAGCCACTGTTGACACTTTTAAAAAAGCTGATAAAGACCATGTGTTTAGACTGAACTTTGTTTGAGTTGTTGTTGTTTTTCCTGTTGTAGGTTTGTTTCTATTGTTTTTATGTTTCCTAATTTTTCTGTATGTTTTATGCCTTTTATACCGTTTATGAGTTTTATGCCTCTACTGCACCTTGTGACTTTTATGCTCTTGAAAGGTGCTATATAAATACATTTTATGATTATTATTATTATTATTATTATTATTATTATTATTATTATTATTATTATTATTATTATTATTATTATTATTATTATTATTATTATTATTATTATTATTATTATTAAGTATAGAGACATCTAAAGGACAAGGCATGGAGGAAAGTGTCTGAAATGATTGGTCTGGTGGGTTATGTGTGTGAACTGTACAACACTACTGCAAACACATTTATGTGTGCTAATGTAATGTGTTGTTTCCCCAGCTGTCTTTGTGATTGACAGCTGGATATATTATGTTATGTATAGGAAACAAATGAAACAAAGGGCATCACTATTCAGGTCTCTTTCCTTCTTTTGTCTTTCCTTTTTTTGTAGTCCCCCATGAACATTTTGGTTGTATGCCTTCTTTATCAGGCCATTGCAATCACTGGTGAATGAATAACCCTTGTGCGGTCCTTCGGGTCAAAGTGACCCGGTGGCTCACAAATGTACCTTTTCATACGTGCCATGGTGCCATTGCTTACTACTGACAACAGTAAAATATCCTTGGGGGGTTGGGTGATGAGTCTATGGAACTGAACTTTGGAATCTGGGTCTTTAAGACCCGATTGTAGGACGAAGGACTAGGGTCCTAAGACTAGGGTTAAATAATCCACACGTTTGTACACACCCATACACACGCCCATACATACGGCCGCTTGCTATAGCAATACAGCAACACCAGGGGGACGTTAACGTGTCGTACCACAATAATGGAAGAGCGCCCTTAGGCCACATTTGTCTGCAGTCTGAATGTAGCTTAAAATATCAACTTAATATTATTACTATTTATCCAAAATAGCTGTTAAATGTTGCTCCAGCTTTTCTAGCCTTGTTTAAATTATTTTCAGAAAATATGTTTCCTTTAAAATCAAAATGATGTTATTTTATATTGTCTATGTTTAAACTTAATTGTTACTATTTCCCTATGAATATAATCATTTTGGAGATTTGCACATCACTGTTATTAGCCTGTTATTTTGGAGAATTAGAGTTGCCTATAGAAAGAACGTTAGTAGTTTTAATTTGAGAGGATGAATTAATTTTCTCACAAGTAATTCATTAATTATTTAATTTGAACGTGTGTAAACTTCTGATGTCATATTTTATAAACTTTATGCATGTTTTGTATCAAAGCTCTCCAAAGCCACCGGTAAACCAAAACCAAAAAAAAAAGGATTTTCTCTGATATTTAATGGAACAGAAGTTTGAAGCAATCAGAAATTAAACTACATTTCTTCATAGTCCCTCATAAGAAGGAACGTATATAAAACATTAAATATTCTGAATTGTGAGGAAGTGGCTTTGAAGGTTTTTAGTTCCAGTTTATGTAAATGTCTGACCTTAGCCATATATGAAAGATATTTTACACATATATTATAGTTAGACATGAATATACTCCCACTTCAGTGACATTATTTGTTCCTGAATTCTGATATCTCCACTTTTTGTAACCCTCACATCAGCACAGACCTTAACCTTGTGTGAAGACTTATTCAACATCCACGTGTCATTCAGTTTCAATCAATTGGCTCTTTTTACAAAAGGAGATAAACTAGCTTTTAACTGGGTTCCAAATAGAACACACTGATATAAGATCCAGTCTGTCGGCAAAACCAACTTTGAAATTTAAGATGTTAAGACCTCCGTTGAAAATGTGTGAACTCATCAGTCTCTCAATGGTTTTCTTCCTCTCCTTTGAATACGGTGAGATGGGATCGATCATCCATTATTCTTGAATTTCATTATGTGGAAAGAACAGTATCAGTAAACAAGATAATACAAAGTTTACGGTACAACTGGCGAAGGTCTCAAAATGGCACCTCTTCAGCTCTTTCGTGGCTCTTGTATACAGCCTTTTATTCATTACAACTCCTGTTATTATTGATAAGAAATCTGTTGGAGGACACATTTATCTCACTGAACCCTGATGTAGAAAGCTTATAATAGATGAGGAGAAAAACAAATTGCAATATAAAGAAATGGTAAGACTACTATTATTAAATTAAATAAGTGGGAATTGTTTCCTCGGGCAAACCATTCACTTACGTACAATGCCATTTTTCTTCATAACCTTTTGTTGGGCCTAATATGTAACATAGATTCTCTTGACGCAGTCTACATTCACAGTTTGTACTCTTTAGTATTTTACTAATATTGAGAGAATTCTCTTTTTGGTCATTTCAATGGCAAATGTTTTTCCTTTTCCTTTTAAAAAAAAATAAAAATCTTCCTTCATATATATTTACTGTACAAATCAAGTGATCTTGCATGTTTACATTCAAGTGTTTTCAAGCCTGTCTCGGTCTATCTTTTACATATTCTATACATTTTAGTTTTCTATACTTTTTATTATAATGTAGTGACCTGAATATATACTGATCTAAAATGCTGAATGAATGAACCACTACATTCATTCAAGGATAAAGAATGGTTTGGTATGACCTCATTTGTCATTTTCAAATGACATTTCGAGATAACTCATGTTTATATTCAGACCTTCCAGGATTTTGCGATGTTGTGATTTGCAACTTCAATGCAAATTCTGTAATTTTAACCAATCACCGCGACTTTCCCGCAAAATGTAACGAATCATTTATGACATCTTGAGCTGCTCCTTCCGCCTTTTCCTGATTGTGCGCGGTCAGCAGTTCGCATTTGCCAACTAAAATGAGGCACTAGTACCAATAGGTGCATTTGGAAGAGTACTTTTTTTTTTTTTTTTTTACATTTATCATCCAAATAATATTTTATTTGAAAGGTTGTCTTGATATCTTAGTGTCTTTGTTCTATTTTTTCAGGAGAAACTGCCTCTACTCCACAGTACACAGTACTAGTCATAATATGTTGGGTTTTTTTGATTGGCTGAGACATTTATATTACGTTTTATAAGTTCATGTAGTGTTGTGAGGTCATATGCATTTTAACCTTTGAACCAACAGGTGCATTTGGAAGAAATAAATATATTTTGTTGCATTTTTGTAATCCTCATAAATGTTTATTTGCCATTTCGGTAAAAGGTAGTTTTGAGATCACAATGATCACAATGACTTTCAATTAATTTTCCATATGTAGTTACATATTTGATGTATTACTTACTTTTGATTACAAAAAGGGAAAATAGCAACTATTTATGGTAACTTTCGCTTTCTCTTGCAACAACTTTCATCGCAATTTTTCAGAAAAATTCATGCAACATCAGACATTTTAGGACGAAACAATCTTAAAAAAGGCCTGCGAAATCCTGGAGGGACTGTATGTTGAGTGACAGACAGAATTGTATTGTGATTGGTCGGAACCAGATGTTGGTAATCTGTTAGAACTAGACACGGTGGACTTTCTTCTTCTTCTGAAAAAACTTTACTTTTCTTCATGGTATTCAGCCAGTATGCCAATTAAAACCCCTGGTGGTGGATTGATTAAGAAATGCTCATTCCAATGAACAGAAAATGACACACGGAAGTATGAAGGCAGTTACACATGACAACATTTAAATGCCTTAAAATGTTAGGTTGGCATTTTGCACATGAAGCCCCGTTTTTAGGTCATCTAATCGCTATTTTAATTTAACATTTGTTGCTGAACTGAGTATTTTAGGTTTCAAAAGTACAGCCCCGCCACTTTAACATTGAGTTCAATGGACACTCGGAAAATCATTTATAAAATGACATTAAACTTTAGTTTGCAAAGATGTGAAACTCACAGTTTGGTTAGGTATGGACAGTTACACGTTGACCTGAAAATTGCTGGAAAATATACATCCAGACAAGTTATATTCCCATTTCTGTCCTCAGCCTTTGATTTGCATTGGTTTAGCTAGTATTACTCCACCACTGGAAATGGAAAAGGGTGTGTTTGTATGCAAGCTGCAGTTTTGGTCAGTTGCAGTACCATAGTGCAAGGTACGGTACAACGGACGAATATAAAGGTATGATGCAGCTAGGAAAAATAGATCTACCAAATGCTAAAACAACTGTAAGAAGGCATACTTTGCACCGATTTTGGAGTCAACGTATTGCTGTCCACCCTTCGCCCATTGATTGATTTATGTTAAACATTATGATGAATAGAGAATAGAATCTCACTTCCATAGATGGTGAAGGTGCATGATGAAAGTGACAATAACTAACCTGAATTATTCTGTTATTTTATAAAAAAAAACTCTACAATTCCAAAATGCATAGAATAACGTTACAGTAAAAGGTCATAAATTTCAATGGTAAAGGTTCAATGTAGAGGAAAAATTCACATATGAGTCAGAAATGGATGTAGGGATTTAAATGTCAGGTTAAGTTGGATTGATTCATACCTTTGTCTTGGTTCCTGTTTTTCCATCCTGTGACATAAGTTCATATATTCAGACCTTCTCATGTACATCTTCCCTTTCATAAGATTACTATTTTACTCATTCTCTATGTCCTCATTTTATAGCAATAACTGAGACCTTACCATATTTAACAACTCAAGGACTATTGCTGTAGAAGGTTTAGAATCATCCAATGATCTTCCACGGTCTGCACGAGGTCATTCTTTAGATGGAAGTCTGGGCCAAAAATGATGCTCCTCTCAATGCAGAGGGCCTCGTAATGAATCTAAATGAGAATTATACATAGATACTCCATGGTTAGAGTTGTATAAAGTTATACACAATGAATGCAGATGTAATAAAATAATCTTACTTAAAAGTAGGGTAGGAGATCTTGGAAAAAATGGTTCCTGCTAGCTATATATTTATATATATACATATATATATATATATATATATATATATATATATATATATATATATATATATATATATATATATATATATATATATATATATATATATATATATATATATATGGGCTATATATAGGGGCAGCCATGTCTCAGTTGGTAGAGCAGGTCATCCATTAACGAAAGGGTTGGTGGTTCGATTCCGTAGGCGCGAAATGGCAGCCATGCTTCTGTCAGTCTGCCCCAGGGCAACTGTGACTACATAAGTAGTTTACCACCACCAGAGGGAGCATGTGAGAGTGAATGAATAATGGAACACTAATGTGAAGCGCTTTGGGTGCCTTGAAAAGTGCTATATGAATCTAATCCATTATTATTATTATTATTATTATTATTATTATTATTATTATTATTATTATTATTATTATTATTATTATTATTATTATTATTATTATTATTATTATTATTATTATTATTATTATTATTATTATTATTATTATATTTTGAAAGTATACACACCCATGCCTCTTCCTCAGCCCATCCCTTGTAACCATGCCTTTAAAAATACATCAATATGCATGCGGTCTGGAACGATCACAGAGATTCATGAGCATTCACGAGAACTAAACCATCCTAAATAACAAAACAATAAGTGACATTTATTAGTTTGCGTCACATGAAGCTTAGCTAACAAAAGGTTTAGAAGCATGAAATAAACACCATGGGAAAACTAATGGAAAAGGACAATAGTTTAAGGTGTTAAACCAACAGTTTATACACAGTGTTGGTAACTGAGCAAAACCTGCTGGAACATTATGTTTAGTCAATATATTTAATTTTCTCACTGATGGGGTGAATACGATACCCATAATCGATTAGTATTTCCAAATATTATATAATAACAATGGCATCATCTTACCTATGAGTAGAAACATGGTCACCTTAGCAACGGTTTTGAGCCCCTTTCCATTTTCAGTTGATGCTCGCACTGGAAAGCCGTAATGATTACCACCCTTGTCCTGTTCCGTTCTTCAGTCAACTTCCTCATAGCTGTAGATTTTTCAAACACAGTTTTTACTTTGGTTTTGCTGCCAGTCGTTGTCTTTTCCACCATAGCTGTTTATGTGAACACACAAAAGGGGGAGGGAGGGGTGTGGAAACGGACGTATCAGCAAATCAACCATTGTAAAGATGATCAGTTCAATGATTGGCCAGAGTTTTCCTCTGGTTCCACCCTCTAGGTTGCACTAAAACATTTCTTTTTTTTTTGCAAACATTCTATTTCAGTGCTTGCTATGGGATCGTGAAGAGGTTTTCAAGCAATATGGTGAAAAATGTTTCAAAAACGATCTCCCACCCACCTTTAAGTGTCAGGTTAAGTTGGATTGATTCATACTTTTATCTTGGTTCCTGCTTTTCCATCATGTGTCATAAGTTCATGTATTCAAGCCTTCTCATGCACATCTTCCATTTCATAACCTTAGCATTTTACTCATTCTCTGTGTCCTCTTTTTGTAGCAATAACTGAGACCCCAGCTCTTTATCATATTTAACAACTCAAGGACTAATGCTGTAGTAGTTTTATAATCATCCAATAATCTTCCAGGGCCTGTATGAGGTCATTCTTCTCTCAATGTAGAGGGTCTTGTAATGAATCTAAATTATATTTATACAGTGATAATCCATGGGTACGGTTGAATAAATGTATAAACAATAAATGCAGATGTAATAAAATAATGTTAATTAATAAAATCACTTAAAATATAATAAATATTTCAGCCAAAGGTCTGCTTTGCGATGCCTGTATGTAAATAGATATCTGAACTACAGTAGAGGAGCAGAGTAAAATACTATAACTTCACTAAGGTTGTGGCTCACATTGATGGAAATGTGAGTAAAAACATTATTTTTCTGTGTTTTATTCACATGTCTGAATAGAATACAGAAACTAAAATGTTTCACATTTTGGTTCCATGGTTTAGACACTGTTAAATAAGTCGATTCTGAATTAGTTTGGGCCAGTTTATTTTATTTATTTTGTTGATTTTTTTTATTTTGTTTATGGTTAAGGGACAGGAGTGAATGTTTAGAACTTGAGTTTTTCATGTTATTGATGAAAATGGGGGTAGGGTTAAATAAGTGTTTCTTCTTCCCACTCCTTTTCGGGTGGAAATATTATTATATTATATATTTTCTTATGCATGTATGTATATATTGTGTGAATTGCTCGGAATATACAAATCAAATCAGAAAATGAACAGGAAAAAAAATACCCTGAATCCCTTACATCTTTGGTCCACTCCCAAGAAGCTGTTGTTCCTCTTTGGTTTGTACCCCACCCCTCCACCAAGTACCATGGATGTGGAATCAATGCTTTTTCCTGTTCAAACAAGTAAATGCTAGTAGAAACAACATCCTTCATTAAATACATTAAATAAAAGGCAAGTTCATTTCAGGAAATATTTTTGTACCTTCATCAATCTATCCAAGTGGGGGGTTTTTTGTCTTTTTTTTTTTTTTACGTAGAATTAAGGTTTTATCCCTTGTTATCCATTTACTAAACCATAAAGACATTCACCCACCATCTTCAGTCAGATAAATGATTTTATTTAACTCTATTTTTAACCTTTCTTAACTGATTTATTCACATGTAATTCCAATTCTAATATTAGATTCTGGCTTTAGCATTTTTAAGTAGAAATGTGGCATTTTTCTATATTTAATAATCACCTACTGTAGATGTCCATAAAAGCACACATTAAAGTTGAAAGTTGTTATATCAAACCTGAAAACTAAATAAAAGGTGACTTTTTCGGTGAAATATATCATCAGAATATACACGGTACATGGTTTGCACAAGTGATTTTTCCCATTTGAGAGATGCAACCCTCTGTACATCCTGTTAATAGATGAGTTTCAGTGTGCTTTTGCATATGCAGTTAAGTAAAGTTAATTAATCAGGCTCCATGAAATTTGCTAGTGAATCAATGTTGCTAACCATGAAAATATAACAAACTACATTTTGTGCCAATTCTTTACATTTATTGGATTCATTTATCAGCAGTTTAGATCAGTAGATGATTTTAGTCACTGGTAGATGTTTGGATGTTTAGGGGTTAAAATCCACGCTGTTATCACATAACATGCCAGTGATGGTGAAATATTCAAGGCTGAACTTTGGATGCCACTCAGAATCTAGTACTTACGCTTTGATTTCAGCAGGAGTAATTAATTTTAGTGTAGTTTAAGTAGTTGGAAAATAATTCAAGGCCACTTGGCTAGAGCCGGTATTTTCTTCACTTTGATTAAAAGTATATGAAGCACCTGGAAGGTATAGCAGTGGAGTGTGGGAGTCATTGGTTGGACAGGTCAGAGTGCAGGGTTGCTCGAGGCACTATTCAGAGGCACTTTGTCATCGCAGTTAGAGGTCGATGGAGATGAAACACCGACCAAGCTCAGAGCTCGACGGCCTGTTCCGGAGCAGTCATAACTTGTACTATCGAGCCAAACACACTCACACAAACATAGTTCCTCTTCCAAACAAGCAAAATTAAGAACAAACCCTCCCCCATACGCTATGTTCATACTATTTTAATAGGCAAAAACATGAGTGAGGTTTCATAAAGCTCTAGATAATTGAGGTTCTCCCACTGATGAATAAGCAGCACATATTAACACTATGCTGATTTATCATTCTCTCCTTTGTGTTATTTTCTGCTTGTTAGTGTTTGATGGATGAAGCCTTTGCAATTGTGTAAACATGATATTTCAAAAAAGAAAATTTCTAATAACGACATTTAATGACTTCATACATGTGAAGCAGCTCGCTCATTGGTGCCATTAGTGTGAAAAATATTTCCCACAATGTGAGACGTTTTCTGCTCATTTAAGTAATTACACTGTTGTTATGGTAGTGGATGTCATGGAGACTAAAGTTTTTATTATTTTTTTTTTAATATTTCATTTGCTGGTGTTTATTTATTCAGTTGTTTTTTTTTTGTTTTTTTTTTCCGAAATATCAAATGGAGGTAAAGGAAAACAATGTTTGCCAGTGGATTTTTTCCCCATTCTTATTTTTATGTATTTTTATTTGCAAAGCTTCAGAATTATGATACATGTATACTATACACCAGGTGCCAAATGTGTCCCGCTTGATGGTTCCAATGTGGCCTGTGGAATGAAGCTTGTAATAACCTACCTATTAAATGACTCAATATTTTCTTTTCAGTTTTTTCTTTTTGCTATACATGATGACAAATTCACATTTTTGCCATTGTTTTACTGCAAAAAATAATATTAAATTATGAAAACTATGATAAAAATAAAAATATTTACAAACTATCCTGTAACAATAAAATGTGAATAACCTAAACAAATGACACAATTTGAACCATTTTCTGCTTCTGTTACTAAGAGTTTAGTGTCTTTGTAGAACTGACTCATAAGGCACATGAACAAATGATAAGTTGAGGCAGAATATTGTTAAAATTGCTCTTATTTTCCTTATGAAATGTAATGGTTTAATAATAATTTAATTGATTTGTTTTTTTGCACTAAAATAATGACAAAAATTTGGAGTTGTCATTATTTATGGATTATTATGTTTCCGATTTACTTGTCCGGCCCATTGGGATCAAATCAGGCTCAATGTGTCCCCTGAAGAAATTGAATTTGAGACCCCTGCTATACATGCTGGGTGTGATTTGCCGGGGGAGGGGGGGAAGGGGGCATCATCCCCCCCTCTGGTTTTGAACATCACCATTCGGGTCTGTTAGAGTCCACTGATTTTCCTGCCTGCATGCGCCCGGACCCCCACAGCGCCAGGATCCCACCTCAGCCTCGTCTGCACCGGCCACCACTTTCACTGTGCCGTAGGGTTTCTGGGAGACCATCTGACTCGTGTGTGTTTCAAGATGGGTTGGGTGGGTTGCTGACATCACAGCTGACCCCTGGTGCCTGTTGTACGGGAGCCGGTCCCTGCCCTGGCGACACGACACAGTCCTCCGGGGGAGAGAAGGTGCAGCAAGTACAGCAGGGGTGTCAAACTGCGGTCCTCGAGGGCCGGTGTTCTGCATGTTTTAGATGTTTCCCTCTTCCATTACACCTGAGGCCATTGCATCATTATCAGTCTGATCAGGAGCTGATTATTAACTCTTTAAGTGTCAGTGATGATACGTTCTGAATGGGTGATTTAGTTTAAATATAAAAAACTATTTTCCTTTTAGTTTTGTGCATGGACAAGGTGCCAAAAAGCAAGAGTTTTTATTTTATTTAAACATTTTTTAAAGGCTAAATTAAAATTGCTGGGACCAAATTTCAATAGTAGTTTTCTTCTTTAGTAATGTTTTTTTTCAAAATGTTCCACATTATTTATAATTTTGTTAATATATATTAGTTTTTGTTGCTCATTTTGTTTATTTTTCTAAATTTTTTTTTATTGTAGTATTTTTCTTTGATTTTCTGCCATTTATGTCTTACTTTTCTCATGTTACCAATTATTTTATTAGTTCTCAGGAGGTAAAGGGTTAAACTGAATCACATGGAAGAGGGAAATATCTAAAACATGCAGGACACCGGCCCTCGAGGACTACCTGTGGAGTATGGGAAATGGTGATGTCTGGGCGAAGGGCGCCATAAAGCTCGCTGCCAGAGCCATGAGCCACCTTCGCCCTTGGACCCTTCCTGGCTGACCCGGAACCAGTCGCGGTGCACCACTGCGGAGGAATTTCGGCCTTCAGGTACTTCTTGACTATCGGTCTTGTGTCAGTATTTAGCCTTCAATGGAGTTTACCACCTGCTTTGGGCTGCATTCACCGGACCCCGGCGTGATGACAACCGGGTAAGTGGACTTCCATACGCCACGTCTCTCACACCCGCCCGTGGGATGGAGATCTGCTCCTGGGAACTTCTCTCTTCACTCACAGCTACTGAAGGAATCCTAATTAGATTATTTTCTTTAGCTTAGTCATATATTTACAATCAGGAATGAGGGTCATAACATCCAATGCAAGCTTTTTCTGTGGGAAAAAAAACATCCCCCTTCTGTTTTTTTTTTGATAAATTGCACCCTGTATACATGTATACACACGCACATAACGTATCACAAATAAATATGTATGTTCTATGTAGTATATGCTGCTTTGGATGTGTCACAGATAACCTTTAAGAAAAACACAAACAGAAATGATAGATGTGGCATTTGTGTTGTCACATCACATGATAAGATACCTACTGGCATCTGGAGGTTATATTACTGCAAGTCCTTGTTTTCTCAGTTCTGAACTTTTTACTTGAAGCAATATTAACTTTGGTTCAGACCTTGACATTGGGTGACACCGATATTACTGAAAAGGGAAAACATAAAATAAGAATAAAATATCTGAACTTCTGCAGAAACACATGCTCGTGATGCTGCAACATGGACAAAACCTTGGTAATTATCTTCAACAGAATCTATGTTCAGTATTTAACGCTATCATTTGGAATTTTTTATAATAGTTTAGTTTTATTTAGCTTAGGCTTTTAATTCTCTAATTCGTCTAGTTTAAATTAGTGTTTAGAGCAGGTTTGTTAGATTTTCTAAATGTTTTGTTTGTTTTCTAAATCTTAGTTTTAGTTTAGTTGTGGTATTTATTTCATTTGTTTTGTCTTTCTTACTGTCATATACAAAGAAATCAGTGATGCGTGGATCGCCAGATTACACACGGCACACTTTATTTGAATTAGGGTGGGTCACAGGCACAAAAATATATACAGCAGGGGTGTCAATTTTTTTTTTTTCAAGGCCTACATTCAGCCCAATTTGATCTCAAGTGTTTCAAGAGTAGTAAAATAATAGCATAATAACTTATAAATAATGATAACTGTTTTTTTGTCTTTGTTTTAGTGCAAACCCCACATTAAATGATGAAAATACTTTTATAAGTTACCTGAAAAATGGAAAGTTCTTAAGAAAAATAAATGCAATCTTAATAATATTCTGCCTCAACTTATCATTTTTACATTATTAATATTTTGTGTGTGTGTGTGTGTGTGTGTTAGCTCACATCTTATGTATGGAAAGAAAATTCATTTAGCAGATTCTATAAAATAACCTATGTACATTATATATTTGCATTGACTTCTTAATTTGCCATTGACCTCATGCGGGCCAATTGGGGGCCACTATCAGGCCACATGTGGTCCCCGGGCCTTACTTTGCCCAGGTCTGTTATTGATAGTTCTTTTCTGCAGGTGAATCATTGCACCTCATCACATACAATAACATACAGACTTCTTCTACCATCCTATCCAACCAGACTCCAGCCTTTTCTCTTTGCTCCTCTTTCTTTGTTTCTTTATTTCTGTTAATAAATCTGTTTATTTCTTCAGCACTGTGCATGTGAAAATCTTAAACACCTCATGAACTCCTCAATCCATTTTAAAGATCCAACCTCCTGCTCCTTCTATAGGTATCAACAGTTAATCCTGAACACACAGTTCTTATTTTTAGGTTGCTCGGGTGCTTGAAAATATTATATTCTTCAGACTGTATTTCCGTTATGGATTCCATATAGTGTATATTACAGATGAAAATGTTGCCTGGCAGATATTACAGTCTTCACTGAAATGCATCATCATGCTCTATGTCAGGGGTCACCAATCCTGGTCGTCAAGGGCCAGTATCCTGTGTGTTTTAGATGCATTTCTCTTTCAACGCACCTCATTAAAATGATAAGTTTATCATCAATGACTGCAGAAGCCTGATAATGATAGTCTGATGTACTGGAGGAGGGGCCAGCTCTGGAGGACCACCATGCCTCACCTGGTCTGGTTTCAGAAGCAAGGGTCAGGCCTGGTTAGTAAATAGCATGGATGGATAGACGGATGGATGGATGGATGGATGGATGGATGGATGGATGGATGGATGGATGGATGGATGGATGGATGGATGGATGGATGGATGGATGGGTGACTGAGTGAAAGGACGGATGAGTGAGTGGAAGGATGGATGGACGGATGCATGGTTGAGTGAGTGGATGGATGGATGGATTAGTGGGTGGGTGGATGGATAGACAGACAGACAGACAGACAGATGGATGAGTGAGTGGATGGGTGGGTGGATGGATAGGCAGACAGACAGACAGATAGATGGATGGATGGACGGAAGGAAGATGGGTGGGTGAATGGATAGACAGACAGACAGATGGATGGATGGGTGAGTGGATGGATGGATGGAAGATGGGTGGGTGGATGGATAGACAGACAGATAGACAGCTGCTTCGAGGTGATACCTCTCAAATGTTCACATAGATTCCAGGAAGGTTTGAAGGTCATAGGTCAAAGCTTCACATCTACCCATTCTTAAAATTCCAGTACCTCATGGAATTGATGGAATTTCTTCAAATTTCAATTGGACTTTAGGATGCATTGATTAGATTTGGAGGCCAAGGGTTATTCAATAAGAACATCCACCAAACAGTTAAAGGAAAGTTTATGCCTTTGACTTCATACAGATGCATCAGCAAATACAAGGTTTTTTGGGTTTTTTTGGTTTGTTTCTTTTTCATTTCCAGAACATTTTGCCATCATATATCCAGCCTTCACCCTGACAGTGAAACTAACCACAAGCGTTCTCTGCAGTACATATTGAACATATTATACCGCAGGGGGCCTTGTTTTTGAACATTGATAACAACATCATCTACAGTTGTACACTACACAGAAGCGATGACAGATCTGTCTTGTTTTATATAGAACCAAGGTTTTACCCCCTGTTGAGGTTCCCTATCATCTCCATGCTATCTATTTATTTTTTTTGTTCTTTCACTGTCACTTTCCGACTCTAGTTCTCCCTCGCTCGCCGTGTGCGGTTGGTGTGATGTTTCTCTTTTTTGCTGTCAGAAGTGGTCTCTTGAGTTCAGAGATGGAGAGTGTATCAGGAGTTCGTGTCTCATTACTGACGGCGGATGAAAGTAAAAACATTCAGATCAAAACATCTGTTAATTGCGTAAAAGGGGAGACAAACAATGCTATTTATTAGAGGCAGTAGCAGGTAGCGGTGCCCTTTTTTGTATTTACACTCCCACCCCTTCTGTCAACAGCACACGGGTAAATGCCAGACATTTTCTTCTCTCTTTTGTTTACTCACTCATTTGTTTACTACTCGTTCTTTTTGCCAGCATACAGCTCCAATGGATTTCCCTACAGTCACTCGTCTTTCAGGGAAATGGAAATTGGCTAGGGTGCAGATGTATTAAATTCTATATGAATATGTGTGCATAATAAAACAAAACAAAAAAAGCACTTAGAGAATAAATAATCAACCTTAATTCATGCTACAAAACCATTAATATGTGATGCAAAGTCAATTCATTATCTCTGTATAAAATAGTTTCTAATCCATTAAAATCAATTCCAACTAGAAGATGTCACCATTCAAATGAAACTAAAACATGCATTTTAACCTGTGCTTAAATTTCTTTTGTGTATTATATAAAAGAATTACAATTGTATTTTTTTTAAATGAGAACAAAATGTAGACAAATTAGAAGAAACACAAAACTATTTGTTACATACTTTCCTGTCTGCTCATTTGTTGTTGTTGTTGGGTTTTTTTTGTACTGTTTTGTGTTTTTGTATACATGTATATGTTTAGTACTTCAATTATTTATTATTATTATTGTTATTACTTTTATTATTATCATAATTTTTGTATTATGCACTCTATTGCTATAAGATGAATTCAGGTTAATGGGGAAGTGAAGAAGGGGTAGGATTAAATAAGTTTATGCTTCATCCTACTCCTTTTTGGAAATGTCATTGTGTATTATTATTATTATTATTATTATTATTATTATTATTATTATTATTATTATTATTATTATTATTATTATTATTATTATAGTTGTTGTATTGATTATTGTTGCATTCTGCACATGTTCGAAATAAAGCATTCAAATCAAATCAATCGAATCAAATTTTGATGACATAAATTACAATAGTAATGTATTATGATATTGTTAAAAAAGGGCATTTTTTTTTTTAATTATGTCTTGGAAGAAGGGAATTACACTGAAAATATGCACAAATACTAAACACATTTGTATTTAATCACAATAGGATCTAATGCTATATCACAAAAAGATCCTGTGTTACAACTTAAATTATGTTTGACAGACATTACAGATTAACATCCTGCTCAAATGTTCATATTCTATTAGTTCATAACTAACATAATGGCATTATTTTTGTGCAATCCCAGCAAAGGAACTAACATATGCCATTCAGACAGTAAAAAGTACTGTTAGGATGCTTCAAAAAAACATTATTTAATAAACATATTTAATAAAAGTGCAAACCTCCGACAAGGCAGACCTCCCCCCCTTCGAATGAAAACAGGTCCAGAGTTTGTCTGTCTGTTTGTCTGTCTGTTAGTTAACAAGATAACTCAAAAAATTTTGGGCGGATCTTGATGAAATTTATAGGGTAGGCTAGTAATGGGGAGATCTGAAAATTATTAGATTTTGGTGGTAATTTGGGGGCGGGTGGGGTTTCAAGATAACTCAAACATGTATGACATTCATTCTCCATTTACCACAATGTAAAACTTCAAAGTGGTCAGAATCTAGGATCTCCACCAAAATGTAATAATTTTTTCCTTGTGACACTCCCAACACGTCCTTAACATTTCATCAAAATCCATCCATCCATAGCCCCCAGCCCCACCCCGAATCACCACCAAAGTCTGATAATTTCCAGATCTCACCATTACCAAACTACCCTATAAATTTCCTCAAGATCCGTCCATAACTTTTCGACAGACAAACAAACATATTCTCCTTGGCAGAGATAATAATAATAATCAATGACATAAATAAAAAAGGAAAGACAAGTGAACCTCTGCCATATCTGCATTTGAATAAATGTCTAACAAGTGGTGCCAGGTACAACCAACCCACCCCTCACAAACATTTGACCTCTTAATGGACATCTTACTCTCAAAAGTGAGACTATGGGTTTTAACTTTCAAGGCTGCCCAAGTTCAAAGGTCATAATGCCATGTTGGGGCCTACATACATCCAACACCAGCCCTTTCTGTGGTGAGTTCACATGTTCTCCTTGTGTCGGTGTGGGTTTTTTCCGGGTACTCTGTCTTTCCTCCCACCATCCAAAGACATGCACTGATAGGGCAGGTCCCCCTTGAAAAAGAGATCATTGATGTCAATGGGACACACCTGGGTAAATAAAGGCTAAATAAAATTAAAAAAACATGGAATTTCCAATCTGTCAACAATAGTAACTGAGTACTTATCACCATTCTTTTTGGAGTTACAACCATTTAAAATCATGTGAACTTCATTTTGACTTTTCGAGGTCACTCAAAGTCAAAGGTCATGATGCCATTTTGAAGCCCATGCCAGGTTTACTATATGTCAATAATAACAACTAAGTCTCTATCTCCACTGGTTTTAGTTTTTTAGATGTTGACCCACTGACCCCTGACCTCTTGGGTCAACAATAGCTCAAAATCTATACACACAAGTTGCAGAATTGAAAGATCAGCATGTTTGGTGCTCATTGGAAGTGTCTAAAATGAATAAATCAAAAGTTATATCCAAAATTGGATTTTGACCTTTATTCTGACCTTTGACCTAGAGTCTTCAAACATGTCCTTCACGGTTCTGATGTCAATGCACATCAACAGTGAGAGCAAACTATATGTAAAACTGAGTATACAAGAATGAAAAGCAAATTCCTGATTTGCCCTATATCTGATCAGTGCGAAAATACATTTTTGTTTACCTTGACCTTTGACCTACATTCACCCAAATTTAATGAGATTTATTCTGGACTACTTCACATCTTTCCTGAAAATTTCATGGAAATTGGTCAGATATTTTTTTGTGTAAAGTTGCTGAAAAAACAAACGCATGCACAAAAGGAGCCCTAAATAAAAACAATACCTTCACCTCCCCTTCAGGAGAGGTGAAGGTATTGGGATTAAAATATCTATACAATACTTTTCCATTTCAATACAGTATCATTAAATAAAATATTGGGATATATTGCAGAAGTGATAATTTCTAACAATCCTAGTTATGATCTTCAGATTCAACTATATGATCTGGTCTCACATTGAAAGCCTTACTGGAGGACTGATTATCTACCTCATGGAAAAATACCTCGTGTAATAAAGCATGTATCAGTTTATGGACTGACCTTTAGTAATGTATTTAGTGATGGAAATAAAGTCTTAATAATTCGCTAATTTTATTCAAGCATTTTTTGTCTGTAATCGAATCATCATTCTTATGCGATTCTGTAGCATTAAACACAGCACAAATATTTAAGTATTAATTTAATAACTATAATTTTATTGCTCAGCTGCTGCCGCACAAGTACTATTTTCTCATCATCCGTTACTATCTACTGACATAAATGACATTTTATAGCTGCATGAAGTAAATATCCAGCACTAAGTGACTGAGGCATTTTAAAGGCTTTCATTTTCTCCAGTGTCTGAATTGTAAATGCATGACTACTGCACAAGTTTGCTGGAACAGTCTGATTTAAACTTTGTTTCATGGTCACAACATTCAACAAGCCATAACTTCTGAATTTCTTCTCCTTTAACTGAAGTGTGAGATAAACAATTGTCTAGATCCTGTTGTTTCTTCCACAAAATGTGAAAATTCACAGGTAAAGTGTTGTCTTGCGAATAACGATAGGTACAAAAGGTGGATTTTGAGCATTACAGTGAAACTCCAAATGTGCTCTAACTATAGCTGTAATATACTGGTGTTATTACCCAAACATCAGTGTTTCAGCAGAACTCTAACCTACTTAGTTTCTTAAAGCGGAGCAGCCTTGGACATTTGTTTTGCAGAATGTCACCAGTTATATTTACTGCTTCCTTTGTTGTTCTGCAAACAGCTCTGAGACGAACACAGCACTCTAAAAATAAATGTGATTCGACTTGACCTTAGCCTGGGGTCAGCAAGAGGCTTTTTTTTTTCCCCGGTCTGAGTCACAGACGACGAGTGCCGATGATAATATGCAGCAAAATGTGTTAATGCATATTCATAACTCGCTCATTTTCTGCTTGGGATCATTTCAGCTGTGCAGCAAGCATTCACTAAGCATCACACACACACATACACACACACATATGTACACAGACAGACTCGTAAGATGAAACACACATTATATACTCCTACATACTAATAGTGTGTCCCCATCATTACATAATTACACACATATGCAAGCTTGTGTTTATTTGCAAACATGTAATAATGCACATGTGCAGTCCGGGTTAATACTATGTGACACACACACAAACACACAGCTGTGTTCACAAAAGAGTGTCAACGCATGACACGCTCGCATCTTGGGGTTTCTGTTCCCATTTTCATTACATGGTGTAAAATCAGTTCCATTTCAACATGACACGTGTGACCTCTATTTAAAAGAACATTAATCAGATCTTCTTGCATTGTTATGTCGAGTGCAGAAGTTGGTTTGTATAACAAATTACTGTATTATACTTCATTAAACTTTTAATGCATCCACTATTTCTCCACCTGAGCCTCCACACAGTCACAGAAGAATGATTATACCAACCCTTGTTTTCTTCTATTTCTTGTTTATTTTAATGTCTGGTACAACTAAAGATACTGTTGTTTGGACAAATATAATAATAACAATAACAATGATTCATAATTCAGTTTGTGATCTGATACCTGTCAATTTTCCACTGGTTTTCTTGATAATAACCAAAATTACCCTCATTTCTTACATCAATAGCTATGGCATTATACTGACCAAAACAGTCCTTTTAAGCACTCCATGTCTGTTTTATTCACATGATACACACAAGTTAGTACTTGATTGCATAATCATTGTTTATGATTACTTTTGATGGTCTGATCATTTTTGTCGCTTCTGTACATCATTCTCTCTTGGGGTTTCTTTTTGTGATATTTTGCCCTTTTAAAAGTACATTGAATTATGCATTTTAAAAACTTTCCCTGTGGTCTGCATGAACTGTGAATGCTCTGTGTCGGTCTGAAATTTTCTTTAACTCCATAGGTTCATCTTCAATCCTATTTCTTGATAATGACGCCAGAAACGCTGTGATGAGGCGTCTCTGATTGGCTCAGAATGCGTGAAGGAACACTCCCCCCTCTCCTCTCGTAATATGTGTGTGTGTACCTTTACCAGAGTAACATCCAGCTAGTTTTTGTGCCGTTGCTAGTTCTGAAAATCCGCAGGGTAAAAATGAGGCTTTATTTCCACAGAGAGCACATGAACCTGTTTGATCCGCCATTTTTTTTAAGTTTGTGCAGCAGCTACTGTGGCGCTGTCTTCTCTCATAGATGCTAATGCTAATGCTACTTCAGATTTGCTGCAATGGGGAACCGGTTTAACGCGAGGGTGATGCTAAAGTCCATCTGACGTCAGATGGACCATTTTTTCTGGGTCCCTCGTTCCTCAAAGGCAGCATGTGTTGGTAAGTCTGGGTGACCCATCAGATTCCAAAGGAGCATAGAAAAGTGGTTTTCAGCAGAATTACACCTTTAAGACATACACCCCTTTTGAGGGACCACTTGGGAAGAGGAAAAAAAAATCCCTTTAAGTAAACAAACCTCCATCAGAACCAGATTTGATGTGGGCGATTCTCTATGCCAACCAGCTGGAGTTAGTTTAAGCAGAGAAAGAGAGAAATGAAAAGAATAAGCAAAGTCAAAAAACAAACAACATAGCAGTGGTTGGCAGGAATTTAATATTGTTGTGTGCATTAAAGAAATGTGTTTGTTTGGTGCATCGTTGAGACATGTTCTCATCTGGAAAGTTCAAGGCTTAGCTAAATAAATTCAAGGTACTACTGACTTTAGTATTATTCTATTGAAATTTAAAATAAATACAATTATGCAAAAAACATAGTTGACCTGTGTGCAGAACAGGAAACCTTCAAACTCAAATAAATATTGTTAATGTTAGCATTTAGCATACTGCTTGACAACAAGATGTTTGTCGATTCTGACTACTACAATTACTGTTACTACAAGTACTACTACGACGACGACTACTACTACGACTACACATAGACTACTAAGACTACTACTACGATGATGTCTGTTACTACTATGATTACTGCTGTGATGATAACTTCTACTACTAGTCGTAAAACCATTACTGACTCCTACTATGACTACTACAGTGACGACGGATACTACTATTACTACTACTATGACCACTACTAGTGCTACTACTACTACCATGATGCCTGTTACTACTATGATTACTGCTGTGATGATAATTTCTACTACTAATAGTACTACAATTCCTGGCTACTACTATGACTATGACTAGTAATGACAGATACTACTACTACTATGATGATGACTATTACTGATTACTTCAATGAGTACTACTACTACGGCTACTACTACAATTACTCTGACTACTACTGCTACTACTATGAGTACGATGACGATGACTATTACGATGGTTATTATGACAATGACTACTACTACAACTATGATTAAAACTACTATGACTACTACCAGTACTACCACTACTACTAAACATAAATAAATAAATAATAATAATAGAAGTGCTGCAGAGATTAAAAAAAATGTATGACCCACTGTAAGAGACAATTGTTTTGTATTTGCTTCGGTTCATTTCATCACCATTGTTATTGTGTCAGATATTTCATAAACTTATAGATTGGCCATTATTTCTATGTCATAAAACCAGTTGGGATGTTTTTTTGTTTGTTTTTTTACCATCCCATGCATACATACCTAACAGTTCAAGTGAATAATTGTCTTTAGTAACCTTTAGTAAACTTAATAAAGTTTTTCATTTAGAATTTCTGCCCTCTGAGCTAAATTTCATCATTAGTATGTGGATTGTAAACCTCAACCATTCCTTATTTTTCACTGGATTGGGTTGAAATTGTAAATTATTTTCCAAAAACCCCTGAGGTTCATTTGCTTGGTCTGTGGGCGCTCCAGCGTTCTGAGTAATTGGTAACTGATGTGGCGTGTGACATGGTTGTGATAAAGATTACCGTTACAGCTTGAATAATAAAGGCACAGACCGGTGACAAGACTAATAGCCCACTCTTTTCCACAGATTAAATTATTATTTAACGATAATATGACATATGTTTTTGTCATTTTTAACTGACACTGTAACTGACCAGTGCCAGTTGGTGGTTACTTTTATTTCGCTATTAAAGGGTGTCATCATTTGACATGCCCATATCAGAGTGACAAATGGCATATAATAAGATTTATTTTGGACATAGAATGTTTTATTGAACATATTTCAGATTAAATGTTCTAGGGCATGATCATTTTACATTGTTCCAAACTTGGAAAATGTTGAAAAAAAAACAAGTTTGGGGAAAATTGATTTCCCAAACTTGGTTTACCACCTCTTCTGGAACTCCAGACACTTATTTTTCAAACACAAACAGCCTTCCTGTTGAAATGTCACATGCAACGTCCAAATCTACTTTTCTGTTGGCGATTATTTATGAAACTTTCTAACAAATTCACATTCACATTTAACTGATTTTGGGCATACTTCAATACACACAATGCCTTTTCTGTTACAGTAAACAATATGTCTATACCTGAAAGCAGAACAAAAGGAATGATTTTCTTTAACAACTTTATCACTTTTCAATATAAACAACATCATTAATGTGTTTCTTACACACTGTAACCCCTCCCCCCACATCCAGGTGGCACCCCCACGCATACATCCACACAAAGACACTTGTCTGAAATGGGAAAATAGAATACCAATAGAACAAAATAAATATAAACAAGTACAAAAAGCAGACTGATCAAAAAAAGGAGAAAAGACTCAAATCAATCTGTTGATCATTCTGGTCATAACACAAACATTCTGGACCTCTGGCATAAGAAACAAATCCCAGCAGCCAGAGCATGGGTATTGAGAAAACTAAGACCAAAGAAAAATAAAAACATTAATAAGTAAAAATAAGGAATCAGGCAAAAGTGAGGTTCATGATTTGACTTATGAGCAAAAAGACCCAAAAGAGCTAATTTAAAAATAAATTATTAGGTGACGAAAGTATCTTCAATTTTTCTAAACAATCTGTAACAACCAGAGCATCATAAGGTGTGTTTCCATTATCAGAACTTCCGGGCCATTTTACAGGAACGTTTCCACTGACAGGGCTGAAGTTCCTGCTCGAGGGTAGGTACTTGAGAGCGGCCCGGGAGAACGTAGATTAGTTGTCGCAAAAGACACCATCAGATTACGATAAACAACACAAGAGTAATTGCTGGGTGAAGTTTACACACGACGAAGCAGAAAAACAGTGAAAAGAAGATCGAATGGACAAGAAAGGTGTCTATGTCTCGACTTATGATTTCCTCTGCTGCTGCATTGTTTTGGTGCTTTTTAATAGTGATGTTACCATAGCAACTGATGCGAGATGATGTCAAGACATCGCAAGGTTCTTACAGGGCCATTCTGTATGGAGACACAACGTCTGAGAGGACCAGGCTAACTCACGGCCCGGTCAAAATATGCCCCCCCCCCCGAATAGAATAGAATAGAAGTTCCAATAGTGGAAACACACCTATAGTACTCATCCATAGTCGCTTTTCCATTGACTCTCAAAATATGAAAAGATAACATTGAGCATAAAAAAATCAACAAATGGAAAAATGACAGTTTTGAGAAAACCCTAATTTTTGGGGGGCATAGCACAAATGGTATATTATGCATGACTGCAATAGAGAGACCTTTTTTCACAATTAGGTGATTTTTTTAAAAAAAAAATCGATGTTAATGGAAGTTACAACAAGAGAAAAAGAGTTTTAAAATAAACATGGTGTAGTATGTGTGGACACAGCAGGAAACTGGATAATTTTATTTTAACTTAGTGTGGTATAGAGGATAGAGGTAATATACAGTGTAATGATAATTAATATAATTGTAAAATAACATGACATTTACGTTCATCACCATGTTTATGGAATGACTTCTTATTGCATCTTGCAATAATAAATACATAAATAAATCAGCATATTTGTGATTTAATTGAAAAACTATGCACGTATTGTTCTGCACTTTATTATAAATTAGGCACTTTTATTTTTTTTTTTTTACATTTAATAAATATGGCTAAAGGTGTGCAGATATATCCAATGGAAAATTAACTTCTAAATTATCTAAATAAAAAAAACAGATATCTGTAACAGATATGAACTCTGGTCATGGTAGTCATTCTCGTGCTGTTTCTAGGATACTGGCTCAATATTAAAGAAACTATGAGGAAACCTTCACTTTTATTTTTTTATATTTTCTCTCCAACAGCCAAACCTGGCATTTACCTCAGAGCATAAATACACCCCTGTGACTATGTACAAAGCAAACAAATATGAAAAATGGATGGATGGATTTAGAACAATCTTTGTTCAATCAGCCGTCCAAATGTTGTGGGTAGACTTTTCTTTCAAAGGGCTTTATTTGGGATTGAACTGCATCAGGAGAAATACTGCATTAGTCTGTTTAGATGTCAGTAAATGTGGCTTCACCAACATATTTTCTTCCTGTATGCTATTTATTTGTATTTACTTATTCCTTTCTAAATCACATCCATCTGTTGACGCCACAGAAGCCTTTATCGGATGACATCTGCTACTAAAAGTTGACTCCAGCCTCACATTATCCCTATTAAAAGAGAAGAAAATTCCTCCTTAAATGTCATCTCGGTACTGATTGTAATATTGTATGCTCTCAGCTTTGCAGGTGTGAATCCTCTCTGCTTGGCTGAACAGGAGGAATACGCTTAGTGGTATTTAAAGCTGAGGTGCTTGTGTCATTTAGAAAACCACACGGCTCTGACTTAGCCAGCCCTCAGAGAGCCACAGTACAGGTGGATCATCTCTGTTCTCTCTTTTCTCCACCGAGGCCGTGGCTGTCTGCTCCATGACTTGCTTTCGCTGTCAAGCCGAACAGAGCAGAGTAATCCCCGCAGTAAAAGCCGCGCACTAAAGGTTCACGCTTTCTCTCTCTCTTTTTTTTTTCTCTCTCTCTCTCTCTCTCTCTCTCTCTCTCTCTCTCTCTCTCTCTCTCTCTCTCTTTCTCTCTCTCTCTTTCTCTCTCGAATCTCCAAACCTGCAGTACATCCCCTTGGTGTGTTTCTCAAGTTCATTTTCTGGCTGTGAAAAGGATTCAGGTGTATT
Source organism: Siphamia tubifer (assembly GCA_020466265.1). Classification (NCBI taxonomy): domain Eukaryota; kingdom Metazoa; phylum Chordata; class Actinopteri; order Kurtiformes; family Apogonidae; genus Siphamia; species Siphamia tubifer. The sequence goes on from CM035785.1 coordinate 11,522,548, forward strand.
CTGCTTTCATCATGGGCTGTAACCAATGGACGTAAAAAAAAAAAAAAAAGGCAAAGAGGGGACAAAAACAAAGCAAGTGAAAGGAAGAATGTAAGTGAAAGGGATATGTGCTGTACATGTTGATGTGTATTGTTGGCAAAAGGGAGAAACAGATTGGTCCTTTCTTTGGCAATAAAGATAATACTCTAAAAAGGCCCATCTGCCTTATTGAATTCCAACAGCCCCCAACACACATACATACCCATGCTTCCTATTAAATACACTCACGTCATACACAACACACACACACACACACACACACACACATGCACATATGCTGAAGGGCTACCTCCCAGCTGTGTCTTCCATTCATAAATGTCAGTGACACTGTGCTCAGTATGATAAATCTCAAATGTGTCCATCATTTGCATAATAAATGATCAACATACAGGATCAGAGGTTAACAAAAGTGACTCACAGCTGTCAGGAGAGGAGAAGGCTTTGTTAATGAGCAACATTAGGCAACATTTTTGAAAATAGTAAAAAAAAAAAAAAAAAAAAAGGCGTCTTTCCACAATGTCATCATTTGTGTTCAACTGATTTTTCCTCCTGAATAAGAATTAAAGCAGAGGGTTGCTTCTGTTTTAAAATGACTGTTTATGGTTGGGAAATACTTTTCAAAAATCTAGGTGGAAATATATAAATATAAAGAAACAATAAACCAAAATGTGCAAAAGTAAAAATAAGTAAAAACAAACTGAACAACAACTACGACTACTACTAATAATAACAAATACAAGTTTAGCCTTAGCCTATATTATTGCTTTTATTACCTTAACCCAGAAGGGGAGAGGGTAATGTCTTTGGTTCGGTTTGTTTGTTTGTTTGTTTCTCTGTCTTTATACAAAAATTACTACAATACTGTATTTCCCCATAATTTTGTTCAGGGGTGCTGCTGCCAATTATGGGGACTATGAAAGCATCACTGACGATGGTGTGAAACATGCTTTCATCGCTCGCCTCCAGACTTGTATACCAGTGGATCTCACACTCAATTTGTACAACTTCAAATCTGTATCCACTGGGCCCCCTCCAATACTCTGTATGTTTTTTTTTTTACATTGCAAATAATTTTGTCCTCAAACAATGAAATTAGAATAAAAAAAAACAAAACTATTATAACTGATATTTTATTAATAAAAATCGACATATCATGGCAAAATGTGCTTTTTTGTGGTAATGAAATACCAAATCCCTTTTTTGATTTAGGTTTGCCAAAGTAATGTTTAATATTTATATTGGCAAAGGTGATTTTATGACGTATTCAAGTCAACAAGATACAAAATGTTAATCATTTTTAGATATCTTACTGCAGATATTATATCCCATAGTGTAATGTAACTGAAATGCCACTATGGTGGGGTTTTTTTTCTATTCTATATGACTAACATTGTGGTCGGTATGTAAAAACATTCCATTCTACAAATCATATTCCATTGTTTTATTATGTATGAGCCCTTGGTTTGAAAAAAAAGGTAGCCCCTCCATTTTTTCCTCATAACAAATCCATACAGTAAAATGTTAGATTACATGTAGATTTCAGATTTTCTGAGCTACCATTGTTTAAATTTGAATAGAGTGTATTAAGAGTTAATATATGTCTTTATATCTTATAGCATACGGCTTTGCATAAATCTATTTAAATGTTAAGAGTATTCAGTGGCATGATATTCAACTATCTCCACACATGGAATATATTTATACAGAAACATTTCTCCAAGACAGCTGGTCTGTACAGAATGGATCACATCCAGTAACTTTTACAAGGCATTTTAATGTCATTCCTTCATGTGCTACTAGTGCTCGGTTGGATTTATCGCCTGTTCTGTCATCCACTGTCTGCACTGTTCCATTCATGGTACAGACACAGGAATCTATACGATTCAACGCATTTTCATGCGATACTGTCTGTCATGTTTCTATTTTTTTCTTTGCGCTGGCTACGAGAAGAATTATATTTCTCTTTAAATGTGCGATTCAATGATAAATAGAGACCGATGAAACGAAGAGTACGACCTTGGCGGGAATGGTTTTCCTTCCCCTTGAACCATTACATCTCACTTTGACGCCTGTTCAAGGTCCCTGACCACTGAATGATGTCATCTCTGCGGAACTGGCCAGCGCAAAGTCAGCCAAGCACACCGCCACATCTGCTTGAATCCAGTGCGCCAATGCAGCACGCCACAATTATTCATAATGTTTACGCTTATTTCCATAATGAAGGGGTTAATTATGCTCATGAGACGCCCCAACGGTCTTGTCTTGAGTGTCGGGGACACAGCTGTAGGTCTGCAAGCTAAATCATGCGCTAAATGTGTCACGTAGAATTAGACCCATTTGGCCTGGGTAACGGTGGGCTGTTTGCAGTCGGAGTGGGCCAAAGCCAAGCGGAATGGGAAGGGGTGGGTGGATATCAGTCATTATCCACTGGACCGCACAAGATGCAGCAAGTCAAGCAGAGCTCCCCACTGTGTCCCAAAGATCAGTTGGACAATAAAATTTTATGCACCCATGAACGACAGGAATGTATTTCATTTCAAATATGGCATGAAGTGTGGCTTGTATTCTATTTTGTAATTTTTTTTACAGGCTGTTTGTACCTCTAATATTTTAATAAAATAAAATTCAATAAAATTTTGATCATTGTTGATTCATGCTCATTTTAAATGTTAACTGAATATTACATGTAAGTTGTTTTAGGTTGTCATACTGAGTATTTACTGTTTTAATCCAATTAAAGGGGTCATATTTTGCTAAACCCACTTTTATTATGTAATCATCATTTGTTCGTTTGTCTGTTAACAGCATAACTCAAAAAGTTATCAGTGGATTTCAACAAAATGTTCACAGAATGTCCTGAATGACAAAAAGGAACAAGTGACTTTTGAATTTTGGAGTGATTTTTGGAGAGTAATCCAGATTATTTTCTGAATCCAGGATTTTTTTGAAGGATTCTTTTCTATTGGGAGATTTTTTCAGTTTTGACAGAAATGGTGCTAACTCAATATATAATACTGGCAGAGGTCTGTCCTCTCAGAGTGTTTTTCTAATTAGTCATGTGTTCATTATGTCCTCAAATGGAGCTTTGGGGATAGTATGATTTTGGTCTGACCACCCTCACTGTATATCCTTCATGTGAACACAATATTCCATATCAATAAATATCATGAAAAGTAAGAATTAATTCGATTTTGGATGATTTACTATTTCTAGATTGCCCACAAGGGGCCGCTCATATGTTTTAAATCACTCAACACTTTTTTGTTCATACTATTTGTCTCATTGATTCCAAATCAAGTGCGAATGAAAGGTCATGACCTCCAGTGCTCACGCAGGTGTATGAGTGCATATGAATGTTTGGTGGTGGTCAGAGCGACTGTGGGCACAAAATGGCAGCCATGATTCAGTCAGTCTGCCCCAGGGCAACTGTGGACACATATGTAGTTTACCACCACCAGAGGGAGCATGTGAGAGTGAATGAATAATGGCTCCACTGTGCGTTTCAAGGTTGTGTGTACATAGCTAAGTGCTATTATTATTATTATTATTATTATTATTATTATTATTATTATTATTATTATTATTATTATTATTATTATTATTATTATTATTATTATTATTATTATTATTATTATTATTATTATTACCTGGGAATGTCACATCATGACACCATTAAGAACTGGGAGTGTTGGAAGACATACTCCTAGCCACCGCTTCTGACTATATAGGCCTATTTTTTGTGTATTTGGGCCCCAAACGTTTTATTACAGCTGACCGGTCAACATTTGAGGTGGGGGGGTGCATTAAATGGATTGTTCATATTGGTCGCCACAAATTATACAGAGTAGGCTTGGTCGTCACCTGTCACAATACATCCATATTTAAAGTCAACTCCTGGTGTGGTCTGTTAAAACAGTTCAAGGCTCTTCTTCTGTCTTGTTAGTATGCCTTTACCTCTTCGAAAAGAATCTGCCCAAAGACATCTGCATTTTACTTATTTCGCTAACACATGGGTTACATTTTTGGCGTTCAAGTGACAGAGATGTAACCAAGAGAATCCGGTCATTTTTCAAAATAAAAGATTGTTCAGACTAAGATAATGAATACAAGACAAATAATTATTTATTAGGCGGTCGGTGACCCGGTACCATTTAAAGGGCCAGAGCTCAAAATGACCTTTCTTGTGTCATTACTCTGAAAAAGGTTTTACAGTTTATGGAGACCACAGGGAAATTATTTAAAATGCATAATTCCATCTTTTTTCTTTTTCTTTTTTTTTGTTAAGTAAAATATCACTCCTTTAAGGTAATAATGAAAATAACATTATGACAACTTTAGTAAAATATGAAGGATTTACAGCAAGAAAACATGGCAAAACTACAATAATATTTACATAAAAACATGAGTAAACCACAGTGAGCCTTTAATTGCCTGCATCCCATTTACATGCTTGATGAGCCACACTTCAATATTTTATTTATTTAATTTTTATTTTCCAGCTGAGTAGACTCCCAGTAAGAATCAAAGTATCGCATGTAGAGAATGTTGTGATTTAACATCTACTAAGCTTTGGCCAATATCCTCCATGTTTTCATTTGATTTTAATCAGACTGGGATTTTCCTCAGTTTGAATCTTGGCAGGAAATTACAGAGTTAAATGTTGTTTCCTCATTGAATGGTTGACAGGTTGTCATATTCATTGAGAAGTAGATTATACCTGGAAGCCTTCACTAATTAACATGTCATCAGCTGGTAATATGTGTGCATATAAGAGTCCTGATTATGTACATTGGATAATAATAATAATAATAATAATAATAATAATAATAATAATAATAATAATAATAATAATAATAATAATAATAATAATAATAATAATAATAATAATAATGGCTTTTGTCTGATGACTTTTATTACTAAACTACAAAGATTTTTTGGCCGCTTCTATCCTTTGCAAACATGAAAGGATTTTTTTTCTCTCTCGTCCAACATGTTAGAAAGTAACAGAATTGTGTTTGCTACTAATTAAAGGAAATTGAATTGAATGAAGTTATTTCTCCAAGGATATAGCTTAAGTATTTGTCTGATGACAAACACCAGAGAAATTCTCAGTGAAGGATCACAGAGGGAGGAATTAATGGACTGCTTTCGTAAAATCAAAGCACTAAATAGCTGCGTGCTATTGTCATAAAAGCATTAAGAGTTTTTACATTTACATTTATTGTTACCAATTTCTCACTCTGCTCCAAAGAAAACAACAAAAGCTCCCTTTGGGAAGGGCACAAAGTAAGCAAAACTACTTGAATTTCAGTTTTATGGGGATGTACTGATAATTATCATTTCAGAGGTCGACAGGAACATTAATCTTCTAAGTCTGGCTGTTCTCTTTGAAGTCTGCTCCACTGGAGGCTGCTGTGCTTTTCAGCAAAGGCTTTGGCTGACATTTGTTTAGTATCCATCCATCCATCCATGACCCATCCATCCTATCTATCTATCTATCTATCTATCTATCTATCTATCTATCTATCTATCTATCTATCTATCTATCAATCAATCTATCTATCTATCTATCTATCTATCTATCTATCTATCTATCTATCTATCTATCTATCTATCTATCTATCTATCTATCTATCTATCTATCTATCTATCTATCTATCTATCTATCTATCTGTCTGTCTGTCTGTCTGTCTGTCTGTCTGTCTGTCTGTCTGTCTGTCTGTCTGTCTGTCTGTCTGTCTGTCTGTCTATCTATCTATCTATCTATCTATCTATCTATCTATCTATCTATCTATCTATCTATCTATCTATCTGTCTGTCTGTCTATTTATCTTTCTTTCATGCATCCTTTTGTCCATCTTTCTTTCTTTCTTTCTTTCTTTCTTTCTTTCTTTCTTTCTTTCTTTCTTTCTTTCTTTCATCCTCCAGTGTTTACAGTAAATCGTTGTACAGTTCCTCCTTGACAACATGCTGCTTCATACGTATCACAGCATGTGAAAGTGGAATGGATCATGGAGAGTGAAATAAAACCCTTTTTACCCCCCCACACCCCCTCATCTCCCTATACTCACACACCAGTGAAGATGGGGCTGCTGTGCAAGGAGCGCACTTACTCATTCAGGGCAATGCGGGGTTCTATTTTTGCTAAATAACACTTAAGCTGGATGACATGCTGTTAGGAGTGGCCCAGGTTAAGACCACTGACCCTATGATTAATTGCCAACGTGCTTTACAGCCTCAACCACTCCCATTTTCATATAGAAGATTTACATTTGGATGTACGCCCTAAAAGTTAGAGATGTTTTTCAACTGACACAGGGATGTGTTTAAATAATACTGCAACATGAAAGCGGCACAAAAAAGAAAAATGATTGCAGAGGTGATACATTATTTATGTTTCCAATCGATGTGAAGCTTTTTATCCACAATAACATTTTCTTCATCCATATTTTACCTGTGTTTGCTCATAGAAACACACTGGCTCCTGAACCACCTTGCTTTTCATTGTGACCTGGAGGAAAATTCTGCAGCAGCAAACCTACATTGTTATCAGTGAAAATGTTCTGCCACCTTCATAAAAGTGTCTGTGTCCAGGCCATAGGAGCTGAGACAACCCGGGTTTAAATTAAGATAAAGTGTCACGACTCTGTGCAGTGTTCTAGTTATAGCTTCCCCAGAGGTCAGAGGTCACACCTGGACCATTCTTTCTCTGCTCCAGCTCTGTGTCACTTTTTCCACTGAGGTCAGTCCCACAAGGGCTCTGTGTCGTCACCGGACCTCAGGACGGTCACCCTGATGGGGCAATTTTGGCTCTTATTTTTCTACGTTTGGGTCTTTTTCACAGTGGTTTAAATAATAATAATAATAATAATAATAATAATAATAATAATAATAATAATAATAATAATAATAATAATAATAATAATAATAATAATAATAATAATAATAATAATAATAATAATAATAATAATAATAATAATCACAGTTCAGTGTGTGTTAGTAACTACATTCACTGAAATACAGTAAAGTGAAAAAAAAAGCCCTGATTGATTATTCTATTTAATAATATGCAGTGTGTGACAGTGTTTTTTTGGCTGCTCATCAAACGCAGTCTGCCTGCTCAATATTCAGTTACGTCTCCAAATGACACACACTGACACACTTTTCAAGCTATCCAGGATTTGTCATTCTTCATGCAACTTCTTTTTTTTTTTTTTTCTCCACAAAGGCGCTTTTGTGTTTGAGAGAAAATTGGATGAAAGTAAAAATGTCGGAGTAAAAATAGCTAAACAGAGTCGATACAACAATAAGTCAGAGACACAAGAAGAGAAGGCGGGGACGTGGAGCCTCCTAAATTAGTACCTTCTGCAAAACTTTAAAACCAAAACTGTAGACAGTGTTTTATTTATTTATATCTAATAAGCATAATTATAATCTACAACTGTGTGTAAAACATTTCTTCTTTAATAATAAATCTCGAACCCATTTTGCATGCATCAATGTGTCCCTGTTAAAGTGAAGGAGGTGATCCACTTGAGAAAGCACAGGAGCTGAAAACTGATTGTAAGTGCCTTCGTACAACAATAAGCATGCTGAATAAGATCATGCAATTCAGAGGAGATGATCTCCCTGAAAAATACAGTGTGGGAATGTGTTTCTCTGCTTTTCAACACAGTCAGCATCAAAGAGATGCAAAGAGTCCCATCAGGGGTGGGAGTATTTTCATACATGAAACATGGACAGTCCTATCAGCCGGTGGGAGGCCTTGTTGCGGCAAAATCTCTTTGACTTGAAGGATGACTCGCTTTACTGTCATGTATATAGAGTATTGTTTTTTGCAAAATGGGAAAAAATCCATCTTGGCTACACTGTTGGACATCCTGTGTGTATGTGTGCTCACAGCCAGGCCCTGCAGCACAGGCAGAGTCTGCAAAGATGCATGTATTATCTCTGAAGACGAGGGGGGAGGAAGAGGCTTTTTCAACTGAGTCGCTGTTGAAAAGAAGAAGGCGCTACATGTCCTTCTCCATCAATGGTCCCTACAGCAACAGCAGTAGCCCTCAACCATATTCTTTCTCTACTCTGACAAGCGAGCTCAGAAGGAGCTGTTGCATATGCATAAGAGTCAATATGTTCGAACGTACCTCCTTCTACCTCCTTGGCGGGTCATCCAGAGTCTAATCTGCAAAAGGATGTTACAGCAGGCGAGGGGGATCCAATTGTATATTACAAAGTCACAGATGATTGACCGTCTGCCAGCCAGACACTGGGGCGAGAGAAAAGAGGATGGCTTCTCTTTAGTGGCTTCCATCATTCTGTCCACACTGGCCATTGGAGCGGAAGATGTCTCCCCCCCATTCAGGCTTGTGTCGATGGCGTTCTACTTAAAGCAGGTGGGAGATATTCATGGCTTCACCTCAGACAAACACGGAGATTGCTTCGTGGGGAGGGAGAGGTCAGCTGGTGAGGAGCATTAAGCTACTCTAGCAAAGTCAACTATCAATAGTTTACTCTTTTTTATGGGTGCGTCTGCTTACAGATAGCTTTTGATTCAAGATGAGGGCCAGAGAAGTGACACAGTGAAAGGAAAATAGATGGAGTGTGACTGAAATAAAGTGGTATCATGAGAACTCATTATCACATTGGTTATACTGCGTATATCGTAATATAGCAATACGAGTGAGCCTTTTTCAACTAAAAATAGTCCACATTTCTAAGCTTATTGTTGCACAGAAAATAGCAACTGCACTCTTTAGTCTTTCTCAGATCTGTTGCCTGCTTGCTTGTTTTTGTTTGTTGAGTGCATTTGCTATAAATTGTCTGCTCAGGTCCTGTTTACAAAGGATTATTTTTTTTACCATCATGACCAACTACATCAATGTTTCCCGAATTTTTTTGACTTGTGACCCCATTTTAACATCGCATATTTCTGGCGACCCCAAACAATTAAAATTGAGATTTTTTGATCATGTAATAGTTGGTTAGGTTACTGTACAATGTTGTAAATAAACAGTAATTTTAGATGACATTTAGTCTATATAATGTATCTTAATATGGGCAGGTGTAAATTACTGTAGAAAAAGTGAGAATTGGATTCTGGATCACTTTGAAATTTATTCTCCATTTACCGCAATATACATTTTCAAAGTGATCCAGAATCCAGGATGTCTTCCAGATGACCACTAAATCCTGAAAATTTACCCTCCCCCCCAGATCACCACCAAAATGTAATCATTCCCAGATCTCCCCATTACCAACCTACCCTGTAAATTTCATCAAGATCCATCCATAACTTTTTGAGTTATCTTGCTAACTAACAGACAGACAAACAAACATAACCCCCTTGGCGGACCTCTCTTCATTGGTTTGTCTGTTTGTTAGCAAGATAACTCAAAAAGTTATGGACGGATTTTGATGAAACTTTCAGAGAAGATTGATAATACCTCAAGGAAGAAACCATTACATTTTCAGCCACAAAGGTCAAAGGTCAAGGTTACAGTGAAGGTCAACAGCTAAAACACATAAGTGGTGATATCTCAGAATCCAGACAAGATAGTATCACACGTTTTTTTGCATTCACTTCATCTTTCCTTCGGACATCAGACAGGCTCAATGACGTCACATTTTTATGTCATATGACATCAAGCGGATGGTATGTTTGCAAAATGTATGACCTTTACCTTAAAGCAGGTTTATTGATGTTTTTTGTTAAATCCAACAATATCTTGTGCTTCATATTTAACATTAGATCTAACATGTGACATTTAGATGATTATTGAAATGGCCATATCTGAAAAACAGGACTAAGGATTTCTTAGAATTTTTTTAAACCCTCTAAGGGATTGTTAATGAATGTTAAAATAAATCATTAGTGAACATGGAACAGTAGATTACAAATAAGTTACGAACATCCAGATCCAAATCTTGGCAGGTCTACGCTCTCAGAGTGATCTATATAGACCATATAGTTCTATTAGTAATTGTTTTTTTTTTTTTTTTTTTATCAATTACTATAAAATTCAAGTGATCCCCATTTGAATCCCAGGCAGTTAGAAAAATACTGAACTACATGATACTCACTACTACTGCTAAATTAATTACATTTGCTTTAATCCATAAAAATCCAGACAAAACCATTTACTTTAAAATCTGCTGATCCAATAATCCAATCAATACATGTAAATGATTGGTGTAAAATGTAGTTTGTCATTGTTTCACAGTTATCAGATATGACCCATTTGGACATTCAGAGGCTCCTTAGTTACCGTGGAAACACCGTCATCTTCTATAACATTGATTCACCAGTAAACCCCATGAAGTTAGATTAATGACAATGAATGGAGACATTTGATTTTATATTCAGTTATTGATATGTTGCTGAAAGAACTCACCTTTACTTCAGTTTTCTCTGCTTTTGATTTAATAACCTTCAACTTTAAATTAAGCTTTAATGAACATATACATGATCAGTGGATAAAATACCAGAACATACATGATTATCATTGAAAAAGCACAAAATACAGAGGCTAATATTAGAATAAACTGTGATGAAATTGTTTTTAAGAAAGTTAACTAGAGAGAAACATTTATTTGGAAACTACCAAAAAAGTAGCACTCTGTCTTTATAAATTAAACATAATATTGTGTCAGTATTTCAATTCTAAATGTTATCAACGCTGCTTTGAAGGTAGGAAAGGGTACACGTCATGGTCTTATATTAATGAAAATAAATACCTTTAAAGTCTTCATTCTATATTTTTCTCCATTTAACATCAAGTGTGGGACTAAAAGGCTCCCTGCTTGAGACGAAATACTGAGTCTGTCATTGTAATTAACCATCCATTCAACAATAGATTGGCTGATTATTCAGGGAAATAGAGTTTACACAACACCAGCTTCTGATTATTTCACGACTCCTGTAAAGCAAAAGTGAATACATACATATCTGCAGCTAGCATTGATAGTGTGTCTGCAGTGAAATGATATTAGTATGAGGGAAGCAAACAATTTGTTTTTTAGTTCTTTATTACTAAATTGAAATGTTTCAGTAGATGACATAGAGATATCAACAGGAAATTGTATCATGTCATTCATGGGAGTAATCATGGTGTTGACATTGGTGGGAACATAATTGGACGACTTCCTTGCAAGAGACAGCAACAAGAAAAAAAAAAAAAAAATAAATAAATAAGAACATGGCTAAAACAATTAAAATAATGTCTCCTTTTGTTTTTGTCAACAAAAATTAAGACATTTTAAGAATGTTTTTATTTCTTAAGCCACATTTTGTCTGGTTTTTATTGGTCATCTATAACTGCATTATATATTTGATTATAGTTATCATCACAAGAGCCACATTTACATCTAGTTTTATGTTGTTTTTGTCACGTGATAAAAGTCTGTTGATGACAATATTTAGTCACAATTAATGAATGAATGAATGAATGAATGAAGCCAAAATTATTAGATAAAAAGTCAAAATTCTCAGAGAAAAATTCTAAATATTAGATAAAAAGTCTTAATTATTAAATAAAACTCTAAATTATTAGACGAAAAGTCTAAATTAAGAGAAAGAAAAGGCAAAATTATCTGATAAAAAGTCTAAATTACTAATCACAATCAGAATTAATCCATATATAACTGTTAGTTTTGGAGGAAATTAAAGTATTTTAAGTGTCGCCTTATAGTCCAGAAAACACAGTAACCTTTTGTTTCCTAAATGTCATGTAATTTCTCAAAAATTGGTATGGACTTTTTAGAAACATCCAAATATTGGTATGGACACACACCATTTTACGCCCATGATCTCATTATGTTATTCACTGGCTTCCTCTCATATTTTACTGACTATTGGAAAATCCATTGTTAAACCAATGACAGAAAATAATGGGGTCTGTTTCTGATGATTGTCAGATCTGTAAATCATGACATAACTAGTTATATGACAACAGATCCATTGCCTGCCAGCGGGCAATTTGAACCAAGTTGACACAAAAATCATCTGTAACTTTTTTTTTGTTTTTGTCATTCAAACATTTAAGTGACACCATTAAAAACATTGAAACCTCTAGTCTTCATATATATATATATATATATATATATATATATATATATATATATATATATTACATAAATTATATCGCTGACCCTTTTTAAAGGGAGTGAAAGAGAGTGAAAAGAAATCTCCTGTTGTGGCCACACCTAACCCTATTCACAGGTAAAGTTACCCAGTGCTTGAGTGGCTATTCAGACGTGAGTGTTCGCCATATTCAGCCACAATAGCCAATCAACAACATGGAATGTGACAGCCGTTAGAATATTCAAATAAAGGCTCTCAGAGTATTCAAATAACAAAGAGTCGTAGAGCTCACAGCTGGAGATACAATCACTCTTTTCCATTTTCCATAGAAACAGCAACATATTTCTAAATGCTATTTTTACTTTTATGCATCCAACACTAGTGTTTACAAGGTTCAAACTTCAAAAGTCATGCTTAGATATATTTATTGTGTTCTTGCACTGTTTGAAGAACTCTAAAAACATTTTTTAATACAGTTGAGTTTCCCCTCAATTTATATAAAATATTATTTATATAAAAAAATATTCTTTTTTTGTTAGGCTTTACAGAATACAATCATATGTGACACTTTGGTACAGATATTTACAATTAGTTGAAATACTTGAAAATGTCAAACAGCCTCAGAGGCCTGAGTCCTCAGAGAGGGAAACAAAACAAGCTGTAGAAATCCATTTAATTTTTACCAAAATGAATATAAAGATAGTTGTGCAGCACATGGAAGGTTGAAATTAAAATTCAGATAATAGTAATAAAAGTGGGTTTAGCAAAAATATGATCTCTTTAAATCAAATCAAACACATTTTTACTGCTAAAACTAAATTCAAGGCTAGTTTTGCAACCGCATGTCTCGACAATACAAAAATCGAAATCTTACCAAATGTATTTTTCTAATTACTAGTTACAATAAGAGTTTGCATGATGTTTATTTATTTATTTATTTATTGTTTTGTAATTCTATATTTTCTGTGCAATTCTAGCAAAAAGGAGACAACTGAAAATGTTATTGGTAAGAATTTTTGAAATAAGATTTTCCAGTTCTAGAAAAAAATAGTTATTTATATCTTACTTAGAAGTTCATCTATACGTCATTATGTCTCATTTTAAGTATCACAAAATATTTTGACTAGAAATGACAAAAATACACTTGGTAAGATTTAGATTTTTGTAGTGTAGAGGCATGTGGTGGCAAAACTAGCCTTGAATTTAGTTTTATCTTTACACCTTTAGCAGTGAAAATGTATATAATAATATTGAAAGGGGTCATATTGTTGCTACATCCACTTTTATTAGTCTTTGGTCCATTCATTTTTGTATTTGAATTGACATTTGAACCCTCCAGGTGCTACAAAGCTGTCTGTGAATTAATTTAGGTAAAAATCTAAAGGATTCCTACAGGCTGTTTTAATTCCTTCTTATTTTGTTATTGCTATAACTATTTACGTCATGACATTTGCACATATAAGATCAAGATGTCTGAATATTTCTCTGTGTATGACATAATTATTTATCAGCAGCAGAGTTCTAGTACAAACTGAAAATATGTCCAGACATTGAACCCATTTCCTAAAATGTTCAGTTGCAGAGCAGCACTGCCAACAACCTGGAGGGGGCGGGGCCTGAAGTGGGTCATTTGCATTTTAAAGGACCAGCACTCAAACAAGATTTTCTGCTGTCACATCTCCTAAATAGAGTTGAAGATGGACCTGTGGAGTTGAATTAATGAAGAATTCAGACCCGATCATAGCATTTGCCTTAAGAGCTACTATCCTGCATGTTTTAGATGTATCCCTCTTCCAACACACCTGACGGTCATTATCACGCTTCTGCAGAGCTCGATGAGAGGTTTATCATTTGAATCAGGTGTGTTGGAAGAGGGATGCATCTAAAAAATGCACGATAGTAGCTCTCGAGGACCGGGATTGAGCACCCTTGATGTGGACCAAAATGCATAATTCCATTACAAAAAAAAAGAAAAAAGTAATTTCTTTAAATAAGATGCCTATTTGCAGATGAGGTAATATATACATTTTTTATTCAAATTTCTTGGAGTCAGTTCTCTTGGGGGAAAAATCTGGTGTGTTTCTTTATTACACCACAGAAGAAAAGTTGGAAGATGACCAGACAACAGAGATGCTAGAGGAAATGTGGAGAATTTGATGTAGATCACACTTTTTTTTTTTTTTTTTTTAAATGTGTTAAAATAACAGTGTTTTGGGAGATGGTGTGTGGAGTACGACAACAGATTATGGGGTACAAGATTCCTTTGTGCTGTGATGCACTGCATTCGTGTAACTTCTCTGATGAAAGTGTAGTGGGAAACGACATATACTTGGTTACTTTTAGTGGCTTCTTAAAAAAAAGCTATTACAAGGAACTGGAGAAAGACAGAACCACCAACAAAGGACCAATAGATGACAATTATTGAGTGTGTGTGTGTGTGTGTGTGTGTGGATAAAATAACTCTTAAGTGCAAAAGTGTGACTACAAGAAACACAAATGGTCAAAAAATGGACTGAATACAGAACCCAGAATGGGCCGTAGAAGGACTGAATAATGTCAATGTAGTGTTGTGTAGTAGTGGCTATGCATCTATAAAATTCAATACAAGCTTAACTGGAGCAAAAAAAACCTTATAAGTGGCATATATTCATATTTTAGTCTAATGGCAGCATCAGATAATGTAGAACTCATCACCAATCAAAATAGAGCTAAGCCAAATTGAGCTTTTACATTATGATTATGATGATGATGATGATGATGATGATGATGATGATGATGATGATGATGATGATGATGATGATGATGATGATGATGATGATTATTATTATTATTATTATTATTATTATTATTATTATTATTATTATTATTATTATTATTATTATTATTATTATTATTATTATTATTATTATTATTATTATTACATGTTATACATTACTGAAAGTCAGTGCAATGTAAGTTCCCAAGTCAATAAAATATATGAACATATTGTAACTTTAAGGTATGTCCAAACAGAAGACTTACCAGACATTTATCATATGTGATGTTAGACCTTATCAATTAAAATGAACTTGACCTGACTTGGTCATATGAACTCCCTGACTTAGAGGTGGTTAGCATTGTATTAAGTCTTCCGGTAACATGAAATGAGTCATCTACAAATGTAAGTGTTAATAAATTATGAGGCTCTTACAATATTCTATCAAGTGTGCAGGTAATGCATGGTTAGTAAATGGATATGGGGCCAGTAGGGTTAGTGGACCCATTAGTTTTCAGGAGATCCTTCTGATAATGCCATCTGTAATTCACAACCTGCAAATCTAAAAGATGCTCTGACTAATGTATTTTTTTTTTGCTTTTCCCCGACATTATTGGACAATTTATTCAATTTTGTGAAACATTTCTATAGGTTAAATGCTTTGTCCCCACAGTGCTACATTATAAATCGGCCTCAGATCTGTCACAGCTCCATTTGCTGTAAAGCATTTAAAGGAATTCCCAAAGCTACTGTTATATGCTTGTCCAATCCAAAGCAGTACATAATTCCTACATGACACAATTCACAGTTTTGGGAATGAAAGCCTTTGATTCTTGTCCATGGTGCAGCATTTTAGAATTTCAAACCCTAAAGTAACTCCGTCTCATGAAGCTCTGTTTCACAAAATTGCGTGAGCCAGGGCTGTAAGAAAACCTATTGTAAGTGGCTCTGAATGAAAAATTGGTTTTGGCTAAGGTCTTCGCACCCCTTCAGCTCGTTCACAATACTTCAGCACATGTTTTCTTCACCCGAGTGAAATTCTCTTGTGTTGGTGGAGAATGTGGAGGCTGACAGAAGGCTGATGGAGGAGCCACTCCCCTCCACCTCCAGGCCACAGCCGTCCACACCGGCTCTGTGCTCTGCTGCCTCCTCGTGACGCCACCCCCCCTCACCCCCCCTTTCCCTGCAGCTACCTGGTCATTGCTCCACTTTCAGCTCCTTTCCCTCCTGGCTCACCAACGCCAGAATGACCTTCCCGTTACAGTCAGGGCAGCAAACGTAACGCCTGCTCCACTGGACCCTGGTGGAAAATTCAACATTATTGAACTGTATCCATGTCTCCCTCTCTAACTTAGTTTAAAGACACCTGTTATGTCTTCACCCGCTATCTTCTACCATTATCACGGTTCAAGGTTACTTTATTTATACTCGTGGGTAGATTTGTTCTGTAGACAGAGTAATTGCACTTGGCATTATGACAAAACACACTTTGAACCTGTTCAGCAGGTACTTGATCAAGTGTTAAGATGAAAAAGGCTCAGTGTTCCAGCGTTCATCAATAAAGCAGCAGAGATAAATTAAAGGGTAAAATAAATACAATCATAACAAGAAAAAAAGATGCTTGATATATATATATATATATATATATATATATATATATATATATATATATATATATATATATATATATATATATATATATTTTTTTTTTTTTTTTTTTTTTTTTTTTGCATTTCAGGTTACATTTTAATAGATGATCCTTGTACTTCATGAAGTAACAACACTTGCACAACACTGTAAAACCTGTCATATTTTTGCATGACATTTTTCCATCTTTTTTTTTTTCTCAGCCAAATATTTTAATATTTAGTGCATGTGCGTGACCATCATCGGTCCTCCCTGAAAGCTGAGCAGACATCCTTTATTAGAACTGCCAGGGAGGGCAGTGCTACACCTCAGCGATGTGAGCCTGATATTTTTTAACTCTGCTAAGGAGGTTATGTTTTTGCCAGTTTGTTTGTCTGCCTGTTTATCTGTTACTTAGCACAATAACTCAAAATGTTATTGATGAAACTTGATAAGATTACAGGGTAGGTTGGTAATTGGGAGATCTGGAAATGACTCGACTTTGGTGGTGATCCGGGGGGGGGGGGGTTATATGGTATGCACTTTTCCACCTACATGGTGCTAAAACCGCTTTACATTAGCTTCACATTCACCCATCCACCAGTAAGTTTCTAAGGTTCTGTCAGTCCTACTGGGGGCCAAAGACAGGGTTCAGTGTCTTGCCCAAGGACACTTTAACATGTGGACAGCCAGAGCCGGGACGTGAACCACCAACACTTTGATCTATGGATGACCCGCTCTACTAACTGAGCCACAGCCACCCAGGGGGTGTGGTTTTGATGACATTTTCAGGATGAGTTAGGAGTGTCACAAGAAACAAATGATTACATTTTGGTGGTGATTGAGAAGAGATCCTGGATTTTGGATCACTTTGAAATGTATTTTCCATTTATCGCAATATAAAATTTCAAAGTGATCCAGAATCAAGGATCTCTTATGAAAATGGAGTGAGGTATTTTTTGTTTGTTTGTTTGTGTGTCTGTTTATTAGGAACTTTATACAAAAACTACTGGGCCAATTTCCACAACATTTTTCAGAAAAGGTGCAAGGTGATCCAGAATGGATCCCATTAAGTTTTGGTGAATATTTTCTCAAAGATAAGAGATGCGGTAAGTCAGGTAAAATGTTTCTGAATGGAGGGGGGCGGTTGTGCTTGGTTTAAAATATGATTTTCAAGATGTATTTTCTAAAAATAACTTCCTATATCTCATTGAAAAGTTACTCTTTAAGTGATTTATTTTAAGAACGATGAGATTTTGTGACTAGAAATGAGAGAAATACACTTGGTAAGATTTAAATGTTTTTAGGTCTGACCTGGCCTGGCCGTGAACCCCCAGTATCATAGTGACAGAATGTTCTGCATAGACTTTAGTTAAATAGACTGGAGTTTAGCAGATCCAAACATAGAACAGCAGTGAGTGACAATAAACTGTTATGTTCAGTCATGGATTCCCACAGGTCGACATGCTAGTAGTAGTATATTAATTGTGGATATAGTCATTGTGTGTGATTAATGCTGTTAAACTAGATAAATGTGAGTAAAGTGATAATCAAGGTCCAGTTTCTTTTGGTTTGCCTACATCCATGAAAACTGTCTGCACACTGATTTCTATGTAGTGGACACGTCTGGTTTTCAATAAAAATCTCTTCATTTCCTCTCTCTTGCTACTCCACAGTGTACACCAGCATCTGTCAGTTTATAAAAAGAAGATTACAATCACATACTCCAAAACACATGACACTCAAACATCAATGTTACATGTTACCTTTGAGTTAAACATGTATTACCAGTCCACACTAGAGCAGATGTTTTGCAAAAGTCATATTTTTTTCCTGTCCACATAAAAATTGCAAAAGTGAATATTGTGTAAAAGGCCTCCAAAATGAAGCTCCGTGTGGGCAGGGAAAATAGACAGATTGGAAAATGGTGGCAGTTCACCCCATTTTGCAAATGTTTGTTATTGAACGTGTACTTGAGAAATCCAACCCTGGTATATAAATCAGTGTATGACCTGCAGCTGGTTGACGTAAGAATGGATATGTTTCGTAGCATTATGGCCAAATGCACACCATGTAATGAAAATACGTTCATTTAAATGTACATATTGTTATTGCTCATCTTCTTGACGGATTAAAATCCTCTGCATCTGTGACATCCTGTATTATCCAGTACCCACAGCTTTAAGTCTGTCAGAAACAATGATCTGTCTGAACATTCGCACCAGTTTATAGTTGTTTTTGCACTGTCATGTAGTGTAGACAGAGATATTTAGTGAAAAGACATGTGCAGGCAGTTGTTCTGAGGAAGAAAATATCTCAATTATGAAATATTTTCTGCTGTTTTTGTTAAATACATGAGGTCTGATCAATAATGAATCTTGCTATTTGTTTTTTGTCATTTTTATGGTGGACAAAAAAAGAAATATTTATTTACTTATTTCCCTTATTTATGCTAGAGATAAATATTTGAAGGCTCATTAAAACATTCTATGTAAGGCTATAAAATCTGTATAAATGAGCTTGATTCTTTTATTACTCTCTTTTCCAAGGCTTCAGATGCGATGCTTAGTCTGTCAACTTTCCACTGCATACAATACTAAACCACACTGTGAAAGAGACTAAAGTAATATTTATTATAATGATTACTATTCCTTAATATTCTAGGGAGGCTTCTAGAAAATGCACGATGTTACAATTTGAAACCTCTTCCTCACAGTGTGCGTGATGCGTGTGGATTAAAAAGGGTCTCCAGAGAAAATCCTACAGAATTTGTACGGATTAAACTTTGATATATTTGGTCGTGTTTGTTTAATGATGTTTTTGAAAAGCAGGTTTGCAATCTTCACAAGAATCTGGTGTGTCTCCCGTGTTCAATAACTCCAACTAATTTCATCTTGGCAGAGTTGACAATAATGCATCAGCAGCTTTTGACAAATTATTGATTCTCGACTCAGTATGCATTAAATTCACGGTAACTGTATGACAGAAGGCATAATTCAATTCTCCTTGCACAGAGAGCTCTTTAGTCATGACTATATACGGCCTCAGAATGGCAATGCGCTAGGCTACATTATTATACCTATCAACCACACTAATGATCTACCTCAGGGGCACAGGTATAGCTGGGTAATTTATGGGAGCTGGCAGAAATCTACAGGTTAATGCCCTCCATCAAACGTCCACAGAGAAATATGTAACGCTGCACACTGAATGCACATGTCAGTCTTAACAATCCTGTATCGTGGTGTTTTGTCGGACTGTCATGTCTGTTACCTTGCTTTAAGACACCACATGGCGCTTGACAGCAAGGTAAATGATATGTTGATAGGGGGGGGTGGGGGGGGTTGAGTGTCCCTGCCAATTTGTTATTGGTTTCTGAGTGTGAAATGTGAAATGAAAGATCAGTACGGGACAGCTTAGGTGTGGTAGTAACCTCCTTTTTCCTCCCGCTCTCTTGTTAATACTGCTGGCTATGGCACGGTTCAATGGGCCAAAATCCTTCGGACAGATTGATACATCGCACTCAGCGGGGTGACGTGAAAACCTCCCGCTTTTACACCCGTCCCCGCCATTACCTTACCCTCCCGTCCCCGCGTCTCCTTCCTTTTCATCCTCACGAGCTGCTGAGGTGACAGGTCATAAATCCCTACAGACATAGGCGTGAAGGTGTTGGGGAGGAGGGAGAAGTTTGGAGCGTGAGGGTTGGAAAGGGAGGGTGATGAGGTTGATGAGGGGTGGGGGTTGAATTGCTGCAACACAAACCTGAAGGAGATTTCTCCTCATGCATAGAAAGCTGTTTCCCCCTCACCGACAATATCTCCCTCAGGGATGCTACTGCCAACTCACTGCATGCAAAGTAGTCTCTCCTGCTCGCTCTCTCCCTGTTTGTCGATCTCTCACTCTCGCTCCTTCCTTGTGCAAATGGGGTACGGGTCTTGGGGAACTTTGTGGCTTGGGATAAAAGGCAGGGAGCGGCATCTCATGGAATTCGCCACCCTTCCTATCATCCACATGATCCTGAATGCCAATTACCCTCCTCAGCTCTGCAGGGAGCGGCCTGTCACTCAGGATATGGCTCGTGTGTGTCGGGCATCGAGAAGCAAGGCGCTAAGAGTTGACAGTGGAAGCGTCAAAAGCTGTAATATAGTCCTGTTCACTGCAGGACAGCAGTGGAACAATCCCTAACAGAGTACCAGTACAGACACAGGCGTCCATGTATACGTAGAGTACAGTAAAAAACACACACACTTTAAGACACACAGCTGCACAACCAAAAATAGATAAATCAGCAGGTTGAGAAAGCACTTGGCACAGAGCTCCTGTGTCTTATCTACCAGGTTTTTTTTTTTTTTTTTTTTTTTTTTTTTTACAACTCACTTAAATCAATAGAAATAAAGCAACAACTTTTTTCGTTGTCGCTCTGACAGAAAAGTGGACTGCTATTAGCACAAGTACAACCAGAATCACTTTACTGTCGATCCTGTAGCTTAAATATTAAAAGTACATGTAATTTTTTATGTTTATTGCATTGCGCTTCAACACTTATATTTCATTCCGTAAAATTAAACAAGCAAAAATAGAGTAAAATAGATAAAAGTAACAATGGTTTAAAAAAAAAAAACAGCTTTCACAGCATTGTCCAAAACCCACCTTTAGCTTTGTTATTTTGGCAAGGTTGTAATGCATCTTAATATTGCATCTTAATATTAAATAAATTAATAAATGCATGTTAATATTTCAGCCTTTTTATTAAGATACAAGAAAATGGCAGGTTATGTGAGGAGCATTTAGAAAGAAAAAGAACAGAAAACATCTGTTGAAACTCAGCATGTACTGTGATCTCCTGTGAACTCTTGGATTGAAAGGAAGTTTTTCTGAATAATAATTTAATATGTTGTACTGACACATGAGACTGACACATGCATATGTATAGTCAGGGTGCAATTTATTAAAAAAAACAGAGAGGGGGGGGTTCCCCACAGGAAAATGCTTGCATTGGATGTTATGACCCTCATTCCTGATTCTAAACATATTACTGAGCAGACAAAAATAAACTACCCAGGATTCCCTCAGTAGCGAAGAGGGAAGAGCCCAGCACCATTGGGTACCCCATGAGTGCCCGGGCGCACGCGGGCAGCAAAATCAATGGACACTAACAGACCTGAATGGTGATGTTCAAAACCAGATGGGGGGGTGATCTTCGTATCTCACAGTGATTTGGTACGGAGGCTGCACTGAGCAGAACGGGAAGGCCCTGCAGTGCATAGTGAATGCAGCTGGGAGGATCATTGGTGCCTCCCTCCCTCCCCTCCCTCTTGGACATTTTCGACACCCGCCTCACCTGTAGAGCATCAAGTATTACAGGTACTCATCACCCATCACTTATAGCCTTTTCAGCCTCCTGCCCTCAGAGAAATGGTGCCGTAGTCTCCAGGCCCATTCCACCCTACCCTTCGCCAACTCCCCCCCTCCCCAAATAAAGTCAGAACTCCAGGGCATCGTACATAAGGCACCTGGTATTGTTTTAGTGGTTACAGTTTTTTTTTATGTTTTAATGCCTTTTGTGCACGTCAGTTCACTTTTTTTAAACCGTACTTTCACTGTCTACTCACCACACAAATAGACAGGTATTTATTTTACTTCTACCCTTTTATTATATGTCTTCTATTGGTTTTTATGTGTATTTGCACACTTTGCACTGGACAGAGAGAAACATTATTTCGATTCTGTTTATGCTGGATGGTGAATTGACAAGTTAGTTGAATTGAATTGAAATCGCACCCAGTGTGTAGTCATTATAGCTTTGTAAAAACAACAACCCTAGTAATTTCACAAGTGGTGTCAGGCACAACAACCCCCCCTGCCTTATACATTTTAGCTCAATGGACATCTCCCTCTCATAATATTAGACTATGGACTTGACCTTTCAAGGTCAGTTTGGAGCCTACATGTAGTTTCATATCTGTCAGCAACAGTAACACAGTACTTATTATTACTATATTACAACGATTTAAAAACATGTGACCTTGATTTTTGCCTCTTAAGGTCACTCAAGGTCAAACATCATGGCACAGTTTTGAATCTCACGCCAGGTTTACTAAAATAAATAAAATTATAATAATAAATATAATAGTAATGAAGTCTATATCTCCATCTTTTTTTTGTTTTTTAGGCTTTGACCAAGTGACCCGTGACATCTGGGGTCAACAATGGGTCAAAATCTTTACACACAAGATGCAGAATTGAAAGATGAACATTTTGGTGCTCATTGCAAGTCTTTAAGATGAATAATTCAAACACGTACAAAATTAAATGTAGAACTTTATTGTGACCTTGACATTGGCGTACATTCACTCAAGTTGTATGGGATCTATTCTGGATCACCTCCCAACTTTACTGAAAAATGTCAAGAAAATTGGTCCAGTTTACAGTTTCTGACAATCAATCAACTAACCAATCAATCAAACACTACAAAAACAAACAAACAAACCAAAAAAAACCAATACGTTTACCTTCACTTCAGGAGGTGGGGTAATAAAATAAAATGTTTGTACAGGAATGTGCATTGTTTTTCCATCACAAAATCTAGCAATCCATAGCCAGAGGTCTGATGCTAACATATGTGCATGTGAATTAACATGGCCATAAATGTTTCATTACAGAATAGCTGCAGGTGAACTTCGAGCAGGGATGAAAGTCAGAGCTTTTCTCACACTCATCTACAACATCAGCCTATCTCAGCCCAAGTCTAACACTTTACATTCAAGAATATACTCACTGGTTCACAAAAAGCATATCTTCAGTCATCCCAACCTCCTTTTCAGTGAAGCTAAGATCATTTTCAAACACATACAGTTGGTATAAATGTTCATACATCCACTGCATTGATTTAAACTTTTGAATGTCAGGCCTTCCTAGAGGGGTTTGTGATCTGTGAGACATCATCATGCTGGTGCAGATGTTCCAGAGCATCACTGGTGTAAAGTCACTGCCAAAGACAAATATATGCCATTTTATATAAATGGTTAAATCTGACATAAATATCCTGCCCTAAATTGAATTTCTGGCACTTGCATGAGGATGCTAGTCTCTCAGTGTCAAGTGAGAAGCATCTGGTTGCAAGTGACAGGCAGGCTGTTAAGAAACACTCGTTATGTTAGAGTATATTTGCAGGAGAAGGTTCCAAGAGTGACCCTGCATATAATCCAGCTGTGACACTTCCTAACACTGACAACTTAAACACATGTATGGAATATTATGTTTTAATTATCATCTGTAAGTAAGGAGTACTAGTCAAATTAAGTAAGTGTGTGAAGCATCAACACTAAACAGATGATTTTCCAAACATCTAATGGTTACAGATGTTCCCTAAAGTTTAACTTTTATTTTTAAGCTTATTTATTTTTTAGCCTTTTATTTTTAAGTACAAGTACATAATTATAAATACATGAAAGGACTCCATAAGCCTACAATTAGGAAAAGTAAGCATCACCTAAGGTCTTTGAAAACCTAGACGATGCATTCATAGTAACTACTGCAGTCAGTAGATACCAAACAATCAATAGAAATGTTGCTTCTTTTCAAAACTAATGAAAAGAGGCGGCACAGACAGTTATAAAAAAAACAAACAAAAAACAATGAATAAGAGAGTGAAAAAGCAGCACACAGCCTGAGTTCATCTTTGAAAATAATATTTTTATTTTTATATATGGAATTATATAGCACTTTTTTGGCCACTCAAAGTGCTTCACATTATTCATTCACTCTCACATGCACCCTCTGGTGGTGGTAAACTACATAAACCCTGGGGCAGACTGACAGAAGCATGGCAGCCATTTTGTGCCTACGGCCCCCACCAAACATTCATACACCAGTGTGAGTGACACTGGTGGCAAGGAGGGTGAAGATTCTCAGTTCAAAATATCAATACTTTTGATACTTTAGTCATTTGAAGTCATGTATATTCTTAACAGGAACATGGTGAAAAGTAATGAAACTATTCAGATGTTGTCTAAATGGCACACTGTTGGCGGGACTACTTTTTCTTCCACCATGTGTAATCGTCTTGCTATCGGTCACTCACTCAGTTGGTCTGTAGACATGATGGCAGAATGCAAAAGCAGTCGTGTGGAGCTATTTCAGCTCCACAAACAGCACCCTTGTATATGGGGGTTGTATGTGAATGGTTTTGTCTGTCAAATCTGTCATAAATGTGTTATGGATTTAGATATGCCATACAGGTTAATATAATTGAATTGCATAATTGTATGCCTTACCATTTTGTCTTTGCTAAAATATCAATTACCTTATTTCAGTATCATGGGCCCTGTTATATAAGCGTATATTTACCTTCACTTGGGGACCATTTTTCTCAATGCTATTTAATTCACATTTGTCATGTAATTGAAAGATAAAAATGATAGTGTAAAGAAATAAAAAAATCAATTTCAAATGTTGGATGTTGTGTTATTTCAGTGTTCAATATTTTCAAGTTAACATGTTCATGTAACAATAATGAAGATGCATTCATCTCTAAAGTAGTTATTAATAACTAAGCAATAATTTATTTTAATGTTTTTTTATAATTGTACTCATTTTCAATTTTTCAGAGTTCGAAACACTATTTTTGCATACTTTGTAAGATTGTGTCCTCTGGTTTTTCCATTGTCTGTTTATTATTATTATTATTTATTTTTTTTTACCTCAATGTGCTTCAGTTTAAAATAAATGAATTACTCTGTCTTGTATTCTTAAGGAATCTATGATTTAAAATACTCCACTTTTTTTTTTTTTATTTAAAAGACATATTAGGTGTAGTTGTATACAGTAAAACATCAATATCATCTATATGAGCCTGAATTTTCCTCAGCATCGGATAGGAAAGGAAATCAGTGGTATCAAACATCACTAGAAATTAGATTAATATAGATTAACAATAAATTATATTTGACTGTGATTAATCAAATTATTCCACACCAACCCTGTGATTAATCTGATTAAACATTGGAATAATTTAACAGTACTAATTTGCATTAGTAGTATTAATATTATTAGTTTGCATAAGTATCCAGTGTTGTACACTGTTACA
This sequence comes from Siphamia tubifer, assembly GCA_020466265.1. Classification (NCBI taxonomy): domain Eukaryota; kingdom Metazoa; phylum Chordata; class Actinopteri; order Kurtiformes; family Apogonidae; genus Siphamia; species Siphamia tubifer. The sequence goes on from CM035785.1 coordinate 11,548,135, forward strand.
GAGGTTGAGCATCAAAGAACAACCACTGAAGGACTTAGTGATCAAGCGTAAGGAAGTTTTTTTATTTTCCAATGTGATACACAGAGAACTTAAGAGTTTTAGTAACGGTGTTAGCAAAAGGCAATGAACAGCTACCAATACAAAATAGACCAAATACAAACATGTAACCATACAGACATGCATGAATTGCTCAGTCATCCATTCATTATCTGAACCCATTTTATCCTCACTCGGGTCACAGGGGTCGCTGGAGCATATTCCATCTTACTTGTATACACCCTCCCTGGACATGTCCCTACTTCATCACATATAGAGACAAATAATCACTCTCACATTCACACCTAATTTAGATTAACCCATTAACCTATTTAGTATAGTACATGTCTTTGGATGGTAGGAAGAAGACAGAGAACCCACAGAGACACTGGGAGAACATGCAAACTGCACATACTGTAAGAAGGTCCCACCCCTATGAACTGGTGTTGGAATCGAACCTAGGACTTTTTTGATGTGAGGCACAAGTGCTATTCACTGCCCCGCCCTGTCCCCCTGTGTTTAACTCATCTTCAATAAAACCTCTCTCAAGATCTTCTTTTATACCAACTTTCCCAGGATCTTTACCAGGTATTTATTTACCTTGGTAAAATAATTCCTGGTAATCTGTGTGGTTTCTATTTCAGTTGTACTTAAAGTTCCTGGAAATGGATTCACATCAGAGATTATTCAACATATTTCCAACCAGACCCAGGCTCCTTTGAATGGATTTGCAGAATATGCTCTGTAGTGTACTTGGGTGGAAGTGCATGTGATTATAAAGCACTTGTAAGAACAGATTGAATACAATCAAAAGAGTAAACACACACATTTGTACCTGCATACAGAAACAATTTGGGTAAACATACAGTAAGTGCAGAATGCCGCTAGTGGGATCCACCAATTAGCATATAGCCACACCCTTTAAGAATTTTGGGGAGTCTGAAAGTATTTATAATTTTGTCAAATATTTTGGGGTAATTTATGGGGAAACGGACGCTTTAATTAGAAGCACTCTGAAATCTGGATATAATCACATAATAAACAGCTGTGATCTTAATGCCACACGTCATATGGTAGCCTGTTTATAATAGCAACACACAAGAGAATTACAAATCAAAAAGCAATTCGTGGCTTTTGACCTGATGGAACCACTGCAGTCCTATTTCCTTACCTGAGCCCATGCCGCTGTGGCCTGCATTATCTTTCCCCCATCATTCTTTCAACTCCTTTTTGATGATTCAAACAGTGCTGTGCTATCGGTCATTCTTGTGAGCAGATGCTGCCCAGATCCCTCTATGTATTGCCATTTCGTCTTTATTGCCAGCCAGCTTATCCGGCACTGATGGAATTGTTAAAAAGCAGATATGAGCAGAATCTAGGAGGACCAGCTTTTGTCAGAGCATGCGTTCCCATCAGATGAGAGCATGACGATAAGAATCTGAGCAACGCCTGCAGGTCGTGTAACTCTATGCATAACAATCTACGGCTGTGGGGCTGAAAGAAAAACACTCAGAGATGGGAGAGAAGGGTGCTGAAAAGGGCTGTTTTGGTGATAAATATGTATAAGGTGTCTTGACTCTCCTTTTTGGCAAACCTGAATGATCAATATTGCACAGCGCACTTTTTCAAACAAAGAGACAAATCAAGGTCTTGTTTGTACTGTCTGGAGCTATTTACAGGTTGTTAGGTATTCTTGTGGGTGTGCTAATCCTGCCTTCAGGTTGAATTTGATGCCAAGCCGCTGAAACATATTTGAAAATATACATTCACATGTTCTCAAAATAGTTTAGTCTTTTTGGACGTGCAATAAAGACTTAGTTCAACATGAATACGTTTCGACAAGGGTTGAATTTTTTTTTATCTGGGTTGAAAGAAATACTGTAGTTAAATGAATCTACACTACAACTGAAATGAACAGTAATATATATATATATATATATATATATATATATATATATATATATATATATATATATATATATATATATATATATATATATATATATATATATAACCTACTTTTAAAGGCACTGTATGTAGGAATTTTGTTCCCACTAATCATAAAATGGCTCGGAATGTCACCAGACATTAAGGAATCATGTTCATTTCAAACACTGATATCACTGACAGTAGTAGTCCAGCCAGAATATTTGCTTTTGAAAAGCTCAGTGTGCTTAAATAATGTGTATTTTGCCATTCTTTGTTTTGGTTTGATACTCTGCCCATCACCTATCCTCCAATCACCAAGTCAGTAGCATTCAGTAGGATCATCCAGGTTACCAGTTCCCATTAGAAACGTCTGATATTACTAAACCTGAAAGACTTATTATTATTCCTAAACGCATCATAAATAAATGAGAAATAAATCAAGGATGTGTGTAGGAAATAATTTTGGAACACAGAGTCTACTGAAAACAGAGCAGGATTTGAGCGGAGGTGTTTTTAAGCTGCGGCCTGAGCTGTGGAAAGAGCCAGGGGCCGAGGTGGAAGCCGAGCTGTGTTGCCTGGGTGAAGAAGTCGTGGCCCAGGGGAAACAGACTCTTGTTGTGTTTCCACTAGTATCAGCTCTGCCCGATTCTACTCATTTTGGCTCATTTTGATGTGTTTCCATCATAAAAAAGGACCCATGGTACCTGGTCCTAGAGTTTTGGCGTCTACTCTGCTACAATCCCAAGCGATACTATAACGATACTATAACCAGCATAGACACTGATTGGTGGAGTTGTCTGTGTCATTGCGTTATCAATTTGTGATCCGCCATTTTTAACCTCTTCCACCCTGAGCCTATTTTCAGAGAAGAACGCCTAAAAAAACATACCCAAAGTAAATTAAGAATTGCTCCACAATCCTAAGGTTTATATGGATGTTCTTTGTATTTATGGACATCTACAGGCTTCACAGAATCTATTCCCATTGTCTAAAATAGTGTAGCTACTACTATGACTGAATAAACTGGAATAAACTAAAAGATAAAATAGAATTTTTTGGTCTCGCCTGAATTTCTAATTTTTTTGACAAAAGAAAAACACCGTGCTAACAATGATTCCATGAATATAGACACTATTGATCACCTTCAGTAACTCCTTTCCAACACAGGAACAAAAGTTGATAGAATTAGAGCAAAGGACAAAGCCTCCAGAAAGGTTTAAGTCAAGATAACACCAGGCGGATAGTGCATTGTGTGCATTGTGTGCAGTTTGGCACACTGTTGTGCCTAACTGTTCCAAATACATTATTTTAATTTTCTAGTCAAATCTGTCTGGAAAATACAACTCATATCCATTACAGAAGTCTATTACTGTCTACTGGAGCTTTTAGAAATGAAATTTACCTTGTGTTTCATCAACTTCTACCTTTGTGCACAACTAAAATGAATAAAACCATATAAACATGGATTATTTTGTCTCCAAATGGAGTAGTTTTACTAAGAACTTACTCCAAACAATATAATAATATATCAATAATAATAATACTAATACACGTTAGTAAAAATCAAATATAAAGTTGAACAAATGTGCAAAAATATATGATAAATTCAATTATAATAAATATAATACATACAGTTCTACATACAGAATATACATACAGTTCTACATATAGAACATACATACAGTTCTACATACAGGACCTTTAACTGTTAAAGATTTAAACATCTTTGCTAAAATGTCCACATTTCAGTCAGGGTATTTCTCTTTACCTGAGGAGGAACTCCTCTCTACATGTTTTCCACAACTTCCTGTCCTTGGCTATGCGACTCCAGGTAAGTACTACATATCAGATTAAGTCATCACACCACCTCATTCTTGGTCTGCATCGAGGTCTTTTGTGCCTCCAGGGTCCACATTTACAGCATCAAAAAACATATTTACAGCCTGGTATATCTAACTGTTGTTGTCTGTACAGGTCATTTTCTTGTTATTGACAATTTGATGAGGTCAAAGGTGTCATGGATGGACAGCCAACTACTTTTTGAGACAAATATTTGACATAATTGGAAATACGTAAATACTATCTCAAACATAGTCAACAGGCAACATTTTGCTTTGAATATTTTTAAATTAAAACTATCAAAAAATACTGGATGGACAAAAAAAAATACGTGTATTTTTTTGCTAGAATTACAAAATTCTCAAAAGTGAAGTTCCTCTGACATTGTCATTGTATAATGTATACCTTAAATCATCTATTTTACAACTGAATAATTGGTTTTAACATTTGATTTTACATGAATAGTAAGAGTTATGAAAATGGCAGCATTACTTTTGTACAAAACCAATAGTCATGGATGGACAACAATAGTAAATATCTATTTTTTTATTTTTTTTTATTTCAATTATCATTATCATAGCCTATGAACACATGTTTTAAACACAGTCTCCATACACTGAACTGCTCTCTAGTCTACTTTTTTCCAGGTGTCATTCAAGCACCAACTGTTTTCTTTGGAACCATTACTAAGTGCTCTGGTGGTCTATTCAAAATGTTCCTGTGCCAATGTTCATTTAATATCGGTTTGATTTGAGGTCTACCATGAGTTACCTGCTGAGTACCTGCTGACTTATTATTTCTCTTTATTGAATTAACACCTTCTTCTTGATAAACCTTGTTGTTGTAACTAACCCTTTCCACAAATAAAACTGCTGTGTTAAGCTGGTTGTACGCTTAAAAATAATCAGGCTGTTTTATATGATTATTTTATAAGATTATCATGTGATCTGAGGTATGTTTAGAGAGAATTTGTTCCAATAACTGCCCGGCAATCGTAAATATCAAACTTATTAAACATATATATGACACAAATCTTCTTATGTTTGCGGAAAGCTGAGCAGAGTCCTGTACGGGTCTACATAGTAAGTCATTTTTAAGGCCTTTATTTTTACCTAAATCACACACCATCATTAAATCTCTAATATGTACTGCACAATGACATCTGTGGCTGGATATAAACTCATTTCAAATTAAAACCGGATGTGGATCAACTAGAGTCAAAGTTAAAAATGATAATCATTAAATGTCTTGATAATTATTCTTTTATCCACAAATGTTAATTTTTTCACTTCTTTACTCGCTACTCACCTACATTTTGATTAAAATTTTGAAAAAATTCTTCTCTTTCTCGTTTTTAACACCATCCCCAGCGTGTTTTTTTACAGGTTACCCGACCCCTTTGCCCCTGAGTCATGCTATGTTTCTTCGTCTTGTTGTTAGATCATGCTAGATTTCTGTCTTGGACTAGTGGTTGGGCAGAGGTACCACACACAACGACCACCAAAACTGTTCAATGCTTGATGTTCTGTGTTCATACTGTAACAGATCCTTGTGTGTACCTTACTTCATGTAATACCGATTGAACTTCATTGTTTTATATTGTCAGTAAACTAGGAGGTGCTGACATGTTGTGCTGATGTAGATTAAATGTAACAGCCAGGACCTTAAGACCTATAGTTGGAGTCTGGCACAAGGCCCAACACTGCACCCATCATAGACCCATATGGAGAAACCTGGTTGTTAGGGTTAGTTCTACAAGAAGATTAATGAATGGATATGATTAAATGTGGAGTGGAATAATAATAATAATGATAATAATAATAATGATAATAATAATAATAATAATAATAATAATAATAATAATAATAATAATAATAATAATAATAATAATAATAATAATAATAATAATAATAATAATAATAATAATAATAATAATAATAATAATAATAATCACCTTTCATACAAACACTGTAGCCCAAAGTGCTTCACATTGATTAAAAATTAAAATACAATTTTAAGACAGGGTGAAATAAAAAATACATTAAAATTTGATTGCACAAAATTATGAAATTCCAAAAGTACAAGATAAACTGATTATACATGTATTATAAAATTTCAATAAATAAGAATAAAATTATAAACTGATTATACATACATTATACAATTTCAATAGAATATATCAGGAATACATTAAGATTTGATTACGCACAAATAAGGAATATAAAGAGTATAAAGAATGTAAAGAACGGGCTCACAGAATTGTGACTCCATTCTTTATCTTCCTTCAAAGGCTGATGAAAATAAAAAGATTCTTAATTTAATTTAAAAATTTAATTTATAATGTAAAAATTTAATACTCAGTGAACTGGCTTTCTTAATGTCTTTTGGTATTGTATCCCATAACATTGGTGCATAGTTAACAAAGGCTGCGATGTTGAAGAGCTCTCGGAAAATAGAAAAACATTGATATTTAGTTAGATATAATTTATTTTGCAGCCAAAATACACAAGTGTTTATACCAAGTAACAGACAACTAATGTTGGCGTGACTTCAGTTTTCATCCAGGCACAATTGGCAACAGTTCTTTATTGTTTTATTCTCATTGGCCTCCAAACTTATGTGCAACAAAATGCACAATGATTACCCTATAAAGATTTTGTGGTAGGTCAAAAATATATTTTTTCTTTATATTTATATTTTCTTTATCAACATTTACCTTTTTTTTGAGTGAAAATATAATCAGATATTTTCCTATATTTAATTTACTGATCATGTAGGCCAGGGGTGTCAAACTGCGGTCCTCAAGGGCCGGGGTCCTGCATGTTTTAGATGTTTCCCTCTTCCATTACACCTGGAGGCCATTGCATCATTATCAGTCTGATGAGGATCTGATTATTAACTCTTTAAGTGTCAGTGCTGCTGCGTTCTGAATGGATGATTTAGTTTAAATATTCAGACAAATTCAACAATTTTCCTTTTAGTTTTGTTCATGTTTTTTTATTTTTTTATTTATTTTATTTACACATTTTTTAAAGGCAAAATTGAAATTGGTGGCACCAAATTTCAATAGTAGTTTTCTTTCCACATTATTTGTGATTTTGTAAATATTTATTAGTTTTTGTTGCTCATTTTGTTTATTTTTCTACTTTTTTTTTTTTATTGTAGTATTTTTCTTTGATTTTCTGCCATTTATGTCTAACTTTGCTCATGTTACCAATTATTTTGTTAGTTCTCAGGAGTTAAAGGGTTAAACTGAATCATATGGAAGAGGGAACATGCAGGACACCGGCCTTTGACGACTGGAGTTTGACACCTGTGATGTAGACGTTCATAAAAGCTCAGATTGTACTGTAGTTGGGGGTTACTGTATGAAAAACAGAGAAAACTGGGGAAAAAAATTTAACTTTTTCAGCAAAATACATCATGATCAAAACATAAACCAACTGTCTCCATCCACTCCATGGGTTTAATTGGTGAATAAATGTTGGAGAAGATGCAACATTTGTGACGCGTAAACATCCAGTCGATAGTGTAGTTCCTGCCACACTGGCTGTAGCATGTGGCGTGTAACATTCTCCAGAAACTCAGTGATTCTCCTCTTGAGTTCCTCTACACATGTGGGAAGCAATGGGATGTAGACCAGTCCTTTCACATAACCCCACAGAGTTAGTTCAGATGAATGTGAGAACCATTTCAATAACACTTTTTCTCCATCATTAACACATTTAATACATCTCCTTTTTTTTTTTTTTTTTTTTTGGAGTAAAATGAGCAAACACATTTTAAACACATTATTAAGTGATGAAATAATTTTCTGGAACACTTTGTACAATGTGAAACAGAAGATGCTTTTTTTTTTTTTCTTCCAATCCTACTCTACGTCCTATTGTTAAATCATTTTTTTTCTGTGAACTGCTAATGTGGTTCTGACCTTTGCCTCGCGTCGCCCTGCTGTCCTCCTCCCTGAGCAGGTGGAGTTCTCTCTTGGAGGAGAATGTGAGCTGGCATGCGGAATACCCTCGAGCAGAACTGGTTTTTAACGGTGCGACAGCGTGAATGCATGTGATCAATACAGACAGTTGCCTGTAAAGGTCAAGCTGGCTGTTGGTAAACACTGAAGTAAAACTTGTGCCTTAACTTTACTTCTTGATCAGCACCCGCCACAAAGCCTGGTATTTTGCACCTGGGGAGCAGGTCTGAAATGTGGTGAAATAGTTGTTGGCTCTTCTTTGCCGCTTGGTTGGAGCACGACCGTAGGGCAAACACAGGCGATGGCAAGAAATAAAGACAAGATTGATTAGTTTTACTTTGACATACCGACCCTCCTATCCTTTCTACCTTTTTCACACATTTGACCGGTCAATCTGCCAAATTGTTCTGTGGTGTCGGTGCTGTTGAAGTGTAAGCTCTTGATCCGGTGTAATTATAATTGGATGGTGTCCGATTCTCTGTCTTCAAAAGAAATGCTGCAATTCAGTCTTTTTTTTGTTGTTTTTTTTTTTTTTTTTTTACATCGTGAAATACACATTTTCCCTTTCTTTTAACCTTGAAAATATTTAATGTTTTGTGCACAACATGTTAATATCTTAGACAGCACAAGTATTGAATGTAGTTATTTTACTCAGTGTTTGGTCTTCATTCATTCATTTATATAGTATAGTATATATAGTATTATAGTGTACCTCTCCTGAAAGTTAGATAGTAGCTATAGTATAGTAGTATAGTATACTTATAGTAATAGCAGCAGGCTAAATGTGAAACATTCTGAAAAATAATACCACATTATTAATCATTATGAAATGCTGACTAATTTGAGTAATGACGATATTGTCCAAAGCAAAACTAGCTAACTCACTGTACAGATGAAACTAGCTGCAGAGTTTTAAGTAATACACTTCTGCCAGTACCATTTACAAAAAAACCCAATCCCTTGGTCTGAAGATAAAACACTCATTTTAACTGCTCTGTAGTATTAATAAAGTCTCTTTTTACTCCGGTCTCTTTTTTTGTGTGTATGTGAGTCTTGTTCGTCCACACGGCTCACAATCGTGCTCCTTTTATTTCATCCCAAAACTGACACTCATCACTTCTCTTAATGGTGTCAGCGCCCCCTATTGGTTTGGCATAAACCTAAAACAAAGATTATTATCTTATATTATCTTATATGAACAGTGAAAACCATCCCAATAATAATGCTGATTACATTGACATTATATTATATTCATCTGTGTGAATATTACAGTTTATATAAGCACTACTGTACATTTAGTTTCATGAGAATCACCCAAATATCTATTCAACATGACATTATTTATTTATTTATTTTTAAATTGTAAGAATTATTTATTTATTTTTGTATTTTGAGACCTTCACTATTTAAATATGTGTTTATGATCTTGTGGCCTTCTTCATCAGTGATTAACACACTGATTTATTTGCATCAAACTGGCAGGAGAAATGAGATTATAGCAATCAGTGGATTTATTAGGAGGCATGAAAATGCTGTGTTTGCATACTGCATAGTGCTGGTAAACTATGAACACACATTTCACCTGTACACTGACCATTTGCAATTGATTTTTAAGAAAACATAATATTAAAAGAATGAGGATGCAATCAAACAGTTTATATCACATGGGGGTCACTGGGGGGCCTATCCCAGTTACCAGTTCATCTCTGGGCTGAACATATATAGACAAACAATCACTCTCACATTCATACCAATGGGCAACTTAGATTAACCAATTAACCTATCAGTGCATGTGTTTGGATGATGGGAGGAAACTATAGTACTTGGAGAAAACCCATTCAGACACGGGGAGAAAATGTAAAGTCCACACAGAAAGGTCCCATCAACTGGTGTTGGAATTGAATCCAGGAACCCCTTGCTGTGAGGCACAAGTGCTAACCACTGCACCACCCTGTTTATATATATATATATATATATATATATATATATATATATATATATATATATATATATATATATATATATATATATATATATATATATATATATGTATATATATATATTTGAAGACTAGAAGTTTCAATGTTTTTAATGGTGTCACTTAAATGTTTGAATGACAAAAACCCACAGAGTTACAGATGAACTTTGTGTCAACTTGGTTCAAATTTCCCACTGGCAGGCAATGGATCTGTTGTCATATAACTAGTTATGTCATGATTTACAGATCTGACAATCATCAGAAACAAACCCCATTATTTTCTGTCATTGGTTTAACAATGGATTTTCCAATAGTCAGTAAAATATACCATACAAAAACCATACCATACAAAAATAAGTGTGAATGTGGCAAATTGAACTGTTGTTCATAGTTGCTACATGTTAAAATTACAAATAGAGATATGTTTTACCATTTAAACTGTTTTTTATTGTGCTGGAATGAGACAAGTGAAAAGTGTTTGGCTCTATTGCACGTAGGGTTTGGCTTTCATCACTGACAGAGGTGTTACTCCTAATAGCAAAATGAGTGTGCATGATGGAGGGTGGCTGTATTGTGCACTGTAAACACTGTAAGAAGAACATGCATCATCTGGCTTATACATGCACACCTCAGAGACTGCAGCCTGACAGCCTGTAGCACAGCCGTTAGTGTGGCAGTAACAGCCAACCTGTCCGAATAAACACACGAATGCATGTGGCAATGAGCATTTTGTCAAGCTGTTTATTCCTTAACTTCTTTGCCACATCGCCATGTGCCGCGAGGTGGTTTGCTGCAGGCAAGGCAAGCGTAGCTGGTCCAGTTTGCTTTTCAACATGGCAGCACCGCACGTAGGTTAATATGATAGTCCCCTGCCTTATCTAATGTGACGAGCGGCCTTTCTTGGCCGTGCCACAAAGCTGCTTTGAAGCATCTGTCAATGCCCTCCCCTGGATAAATGTCATGTGTGGAATATCTCAGGTGGCAGCTGCGCCATTGCAATGACAACGGCAGGAAGCCAGAAAACAGCCCAAAGCCTTCGACTCTTACACTTGGGAGAAAGAGGGAGGTTTCTTCATTTTTCATTCGTTTTTAAAGCAATCTGCAAGGTCATGCATCATAGACAAAAAATAAGAAAAGAGAAGGATTTGTAGATTTTTTTTCCTGTTGAAATGACATTTCCTCGTGTCGTGTGGTTTTGTTTTTTGTATTGTCTGGTGTATGTGATGTCCTGTTCTGATTGTGTTTTTATGTCTTTCTCATCTAATAGGTCTGATTTATTTTTTTCTTGTTGAAATTATTATTAACAATTAATTTCTTAGATTTTTGCCCAGTTCTTGTTCTGGTTGTTGTTCTTGTTGTTGCTATCATGGTTGGTATTGTGAGGGTTTTTGGCACTTTTCTCCTCTGCACCCCCACCCCCTATTTTTTTTTCTTTCACTGTACACATAACATTATGAAGGCTCCATTATTAAAACTAATTAGTTCAACAACAAAAAGAACCAGACGAACATTCTGCTGTTAAGGATGAAGGACAAGACAGAATGTAAAAAAAAAAAAAAAAAAAAAAAAAAAATATATATATATATATATATATATATATATATATATATATATATATATAGAGAGAGAGAGAGAGAGAGAGAGAGAGAGAGAATTCTGAAGCAAAAATAAAATTACATTTCCTGTTTCTATTTTCCTACTTATATTCCAAAATAGTATGCTTTGTCATGAAATGGGTGCAATTTTTTGGGGGCGATGGGGGATCACCCCACCCCCCCCTCTGGTTTTGGACCGTTAGGGTCCTGTGGTCTATGAGTCTTTCTGACACAAAATACCTGAAAGAGGAACTTGAAATACACACATTTAAGGGGATTAATATCTGCCAGTCCAGCGATAGATCAGCAGAGGGACAGGTGCATTCTGGGAGTTTCGTGACCATTAATTGGAGAAAATAAAAACAGGGGCAGTTTTTCGTCACTGATTTTTACTGCGTTACGTGTGCGAGGGTCCAGACGCACAGGGCTGGTTTGTCAGGGTTTACTTCGGTTCTCTCTCTGGCCGGATTGAGGTCAAACTGAGTGTGTGAAACTCATCCCCGGATGGTCCACGATCGGAGTGGGGTACCAGGGGTCGAGTCGGTGGCGGTGCGCCTCCCCTCCCCCATTTTCCTTTATCCATTTTCCACTTCTTGATTTGAAAACAAAAATCCAATGGTCACCAGGGACACAGACCCATAACATCCAAATCGTACCCTGGTCGTGACCATAAATTCTTAAAAGGATTGTTCTAAAATAAACATCTGTCCCACACCACACCAGAGGCTGTTTTGTTCACTGACCTGTTCTGTTTTTTGAACAGATGAAATCCTTTGCCCTCTTCTGATACCAATGGCTGGTGAACCTCAGTACATGAAGCTCACTCAACCTTGTGTGCTTATTGTCGCCTTTGTTACTTGCAATTAAACTGAGGTGAAGAAATGAGGAAGCCTTATGATTCTAATCTCATTATTGTGCTGTACCATCTAAAGACAAGTCTCTTCTGCAAGTTCGTAATATTCACACTTAAAGGAATATGTCGTCTTTATACATCTCAGCAAAGTACACCATTAAAACTCAGGGTCATAAATGATGCTATTTTCCACTGCAGCTCCTTCTATTAAAAGCACTTTTGTACATTAGAATGTGTCCACAGATAAAGTGAAAGTCCTGAGCAACATCATGTTACTTTGGTGGTTTCAAAAGAAAAAAAAAAAAATCAATTACCTACTTAAGTCTTGATAGTGTGTTTTTACATTTGGTGATGTTGTGGATTTTCATCATGGATCATGGATGTCACCACTTGAAGTTGAGTAGTACTCATTAGTAAGTAAGTAAGTAAGGCTCAGTTAATTTTGACATGTATGTCCTTTTTATAGTCCATTTTCAGATACCAGTTACCCATGCTAAACCTGTTCTAACCAGTTCCTTGATGTCATCTGATGTTAAGCCTTGACATCATCTTTTAGTATAATCACAACAACACAACATCCACCTTCTTATCTTTAGTACAAATTTATCTCCCACTGTTCTTCTGACTCATGCTTTGTCACACACAGTATGTTTAACACATCTTCACACATACACTTTATTACCAAAAGTATTCTCTCACCTGCCTTGACTTGCATATGAACTTGACATAGCATTCTTAATCCATACAGTCATATGGCTTCACCCTGTGCAGCTACAATAACTTCAACTCTTCTGGGAAGGTTTTCCACAAGGTTTAGGAGTGTGTTTATGGGACCATTCCTCCCAGAAGCATTTGTGAGATCGCACAGTGACGTTGGACCGAAGGCCTGGCTCTCAGTGTGTGCTCAAATTCATCCTAAAAGTGTTCTGTGGAGTTGAGGTCAGGACTCTGTTCAGGACAGTCACATTCATCCACATCAAACTCTCTCACCTATGTTTTTATGGATCTTATTTTATGCATTACTGTTCCTACAAACTCTCTCTCTCTATCTCTCTCTCACACACACACTTGCAGAATAGAGAAATGTCACATTAAACTCCATAGATTAAAAATGCATCTGCACATAGAGGGCAGAAGGCCGCGCAGAAGACCCCGAAAGAACTGGAGAAGCTGTGTACAGGAAGATATGAGGAGTTTGAGAATAACAGAGGATATGATTCAAGACTGGAGAATGTGGTGCAGAGTCATTTGACCATCCAACCCTAACACAGTGGGTGACTAGTGTGGGAGAATAGGGATGTAAAACGAGATGATGATGATGATGATGATGATGATGATGATGAGATTAAGAATGGAATGTCACTTGAATGTATTTCAAGGCAGGTGAGCGAATACTTTTGGTAATATAGGGTATATTTAGATATATACATATATACTGTCACTGAAGGGATATATATTCCCTTCAGTGACAAGTTTAATTGATTAAATTTTGCCTACATACTGTATGGGCACTTTGGTTCGTCTATCGTAATGGCTAAAATGAAATAATCTGAATGAAGAACTGGCACAACTGAATACGTCCTCACCCTTGAAAGCTTATTGTTCACTCCCCCTTATGGCTCCTCAAATCAGAATGAAAAGACTAAGAGGATGAGGTCAATCACAAAAAGGGAAAGTATTACACCTATACTGCAATGAAACTATTCAATTCGAAGAAAAAAAAAAAAAGACTTGTTGCACTGAGTTATATGTTTTGTGCTGTCATTTTATCCTGAAATGAGTTCTTGGGCCATATATAGAGCTATTTGGCTGCTCTCAAATGGCTCCATGAGAGTTTGTCCACAGATGGAAACAACAAATAAAAATAGAATCTGTCTACTTTTACTAAAGTATATTATTTTGCGCTGTTTCATTTCTCGACAATCTTTTTTAAAAAGGTATCACATGGAATGTATTTGCCAACATGGATCACTGAATGCCAGGTAGTCCAGAGGAAATGCAAAAGTCAATCAGACTTGAAAAGAAAAAGACCTGGATGTAGAATAAACTAATCTGATTAAGCTGAAACTAAAGTCAAACATAAGGAAACATGCTTGAGGGACCAATGTAGCTTTGAGTTTGGGAAAGATTCAATTAACTTCAGTCTTAAGTGTATGTATATACCAGATCAGGTAATATGAATGAAAACAATTGTTTTATTTATTTTACGTTTTAAATATTTTGTTGTTATCTTTTTAACCCAGACCCAGTGTTATAAGATTACAACATAACATTAGTGTCTTTGAAAGTTAATATTTCAGTCTGTAAGTGTAGAGGTCTAGGAGTGCTTCATAGGCAAAGGAGGCGGGGCTAAAAGGTTGTCTTTCAAATCCTCTGTATGCAATAGGATGGTACTACAACCAATCAGTGTAATCTTTAGGATGACGTAGTGAGAGCACCGGAAAGTTCATGGAGGAGTCCGGAGAAAGTTAGGAATGACTAAAAAAAATGGTGGATTATGGATCTTAACAACTGTTGTCACTCCTGTAAAAAAGAATTTAAAGATTGCTGACATTTTCTAACATTGTTCAGTCATCTTTAACAAAAGGAAATCACCACCTGTTGTTCTTCTTCTATGGTTGTTTACGGTTGTTTCTCTCTGTATCATTGCAGTGTCACTTTATTATGCCCGCCCTCTGACTCTATACTTCACCGTGATTTGTCGGCCAGTTTCAGGGAAATCTATCCAAACTCTACATTGAGCGTAACTAGACAACTACAGTAACACATAAGGTTTGCTGACGTTAGGTTTGTGCCTTTAAGGGCGAACATTAGGGTTTTTAAGGGTTAACAGTCTGGGCCTTTGGGGAAACTTAAAGCCAATGTAATACCACTGTTGTGTTTATATATATATATATATATATATATATATATATATATATATATATGTATGTATATATACTGCCGGGTACTCCAGTTCCCTCCCACCATCCAAAGACATGTACTGATAGGTTAATTGGTTAATCTAAATTGTCCATAGTTTTGTCTATATATGTTCAGCCCTGAGATGAACTGGTGACTCGTCCAGGGTGTACCGCACCTTCACCTGTAGGTAACTGGGATATCCTCTACCATCACCACGAGCCCCATGATGATAAAGCAGGTTCAGAAGATGAAAAAATGTACAGTATAGTGATTTTTTTTTCAATAAAAGCGTCAATGATGACTGTATGTAAATAACCAATAATAAAATAATAATAATAAAAGCAATTGCACCAATGTCTCTGAATCTCATTTTCCAATTCCTGCTCTAAAATATCAACCTTGGTGTTAACATGACAATGGGAGGAATGTAAAAGAGTTGACATGCATTGTACCTGTTGCATTTTTAAAAGGATGTAATTTGTTTATTTTGAGTTTTAATGCAGGCTTAATGTTTTATTTAACCTGTTCAGCACTGGGTCATTTCTTTCCAGTTGGAATAAATTCAGTGTAATGCAAAAACAAAGGAATAACTGTAAAAACATGATTAGACAATAAAGATATGACAGGATTTGTAACCATCACGTTATAATTTACCCTTTATTTTTGCACTTTTCTATCTTGTTCAGTGAGTGGTTGAGTTTCGCATTAGTGAAATAATACATGTACTGTTGGATATACTTAGTGTTAGCTTAGCAGTGCAGTGTTTGTTTACTGCTCTGTTTTATTAAATTATACATGACATACGCTGCTCATGGACTGTTGGCTTATTTTAGATATTTGCCCATTTACGTGCTTGCTGTTTGGATTGTGTTCACTTATCTTACAATTAGTTTTATTGAGCTTTTACATGAATGAATAGAATGTGTATATTGCTGCAACTATTGCATAGCATTACCATGGTAACACAGATTGAAGTGTCGCTAGTGGTACTAGCAACACAGAGGCTTAAGAAGCACCACTATATCTGCATGTTTATGTGTGGTTTGTTCCAGACAGCCTTGTCCCTCTTCCCTAAAATAGTTTTTTGTGGGTTTGTAGGTTGTTACTGTGCCTGGATGTGAAACCTGTGCCTTATTAATCACTTGCCAGAGGGGAAGCGTATTGGTCATTTATTTATTTAGTTTTAGTTTTCACTGGATATTGATAAAAACAATATCACGCTGCACACAGTTAATATATATGTAGAAATAATATCCCCAATGCACAAGCAAATTGCACTAAATCCCAAATTATGAGATAAAGTCAAAATTCCCAGTCTCTAAGCACGATCAGAATTAATCCATATATAAGATGCACTGTGTTTTTTGTAGAATTAGGTAATATGCAGTAACAATACTGCCTCATGTCCAATCATCTACCTACAACTACAGGAGTTGAACAACAAGAGAACTGTATGGTCATTTTTCTCAGTTTGAGCTATGTGCAGTCACTGCCTCTTTACTTTGTTGGGTAGTACTGTAAAGCTCTTTGACTGGTCAAAAAAAATGCTATATAAACCCTATTCATTATTATGATTCGTATTGTATCCCCAGATTCTTCCCAATCCACACCCCTAATTCCAATCAGTGCCATCAATTGTGACTTAAATTGTTGAAAATGTCCCTGTTGCATTTCTAATGCGATGCAGAACTGTTGTACTGCACTCGATGCACAAGTAAAGAAGAGAGAAGTAAGAACAACACACTCCAGTTTCTCCAACAGTCCGACTGCCAAAACAATTTTGACAAGCACTACCTGATGGTTCCCGAGGCAAGGAGAGACCATCTTTCATGGATGAAGGAAGTAGATGGATGTCGACTTGCAATGTCCAAAATCTTTTTTTTCGCTGTAGGCTAATTTCCGAAAAACAAACAGTTTGAAAATTACAATGAGAAGAAGCAGGTTAAAGAGCGTGACATTGTGGCATCGTATCATACATAAACATAATGTAGCTGTACAGAGGCTGCCGCCATAGCAAAGAGCAGCGTTTGAATGGAGCGAGTGGAAAGCAGTGGAATGATGTCAGCTCCATGTGAATGTAGTGTTGTTCTACTTATCCAGTGAGAATGGAGGAGCCAATTCTTTCCACTCCAGTAAAGACTTAGATAATTGGAGTTTTGTATTAAGATTGACACCAGATGAAAGTTGGTTATTAACACAGGGTGAAGCGTGGCAGATTGTTTATTAGAATCCTGTCACTATTTACAACCCAAAACGGCAGTGCCTTGACATTGAGAGTTCAATTGAAAGTGAGGTATTGAATTGACATTCTCACAGAGGCGAATTTCATCTGTGGACTTAGTTTTCCCAGCTGCTTTAGAGTCCAATGACTTTAAATGAATGTGTTCAATAAAATACTCATGTCCATTTTCAATGTCAAATTACTATTATTTACCACAACAGAGATAGCGGTGTTAAATGTTTCAGAGTGATGGTAGACGCGTCTGTTTTGTAGATGTTTTGCTATTTTATTTAAAATTCAATGAGTGAGAATGAACATCGAGATTAGAATTGGAGTTTGATGAGGTCAACTTAAAAAAAAAAAAAAAAAAAGCTTTGTGAAAATGCTAAGCAATCAAAAGATATTCACTTTTGTAAAATGTAGTACTCTTTGACCCTAAACTGGTGTGGTATACAGGGATAGAATTTTTTTTTTTTTTTTTTCAAATCAGCATACACTATACAGTATGATAGTGGGTGGAGTGGAGATTAAAATGAAATGAAATGTAATTCATAAAACCACTGTGTTCAGGTCAACGTAATACATGTAGGATATGAAAGTTAAAGTAGGTATAGTGGATATGTTAAGTACACTCTTGTCTTGTATGCAAGTGTTTTGTATTTTAAGTTTCTACACTCACGCTATACCCACAACATTCTTGTAGTAATTTAGCTTTTGAGACCAATTTTTTTGTGGTGTCAGTCTTGTCTTAGTCTACATACTCTTCAGTCTCTGCAACAATATTAGACACGGCAAATGTATTTGTATAACACATTTCATGTACAGGACAATTCAAGGTGCTTCACATAAAACGTATAAAAAAAATTTTATTATTAAAATGCATTAAAAGACAATAAAAACAAGAGACATAAAACATTAAAAAAAAATTAAGAATATAAGTAAAAGCTCCAGTGAACAATAATGTTTTCAAACCTGATTTAAATAAACCGTTTTTCTCAGACCTCAGGTATTCAGGTAGTTTGTTCCACAGGTGAGGAGCAGAACAACTGAATGATGCTTCACTTTGTTTGGTCCTTGATGACCTATGACCTCAGGGCTCTGGATGCTTCATATGGAACCAGCAGGTCTAAGATGTATTTGGGTCCAAGACTGTTTAGTGCTTTATAGACCAGGAGTAAGATTTTGAATTCTATCCTTTGACCCACAAGAAGCAGCTATTGATAGAACAAACCATACATAAAATGCTTGTGGTTTTATTGTCGTATTTTATGCCTAAAAACACAGCTAAACTAACAAAGGTATAATGAAAACTACCAGCCAATGCAGCACCTGAAGCTCCCAAGCCACAATGTTATTGCGACCAACTGTTTTCACCATTTTTGTGTGATACCATAATACAGGTGTGTGTAAATATTTAACTTTTTTAATTTACTCGGTGTGTATAGAAAGTATGGGTTTGGTACAGGGTGGTTTCTTGCTATAGGCCACGGCTTAGTTCAGGGGCCACGTTCATCCTAATATGGTATAAAGTGGGCCGGACCAGTCAAATAATAGAAATAATAGGATAATATCATATGAATAATGTCAACTCCAATGTTTTACTCTGTTTTTGAGCAAAAATAGGAAAATTCTTTAATGAAAATGTTTACATCTATTTACTGTACTAGAACATATATTAACAATGTGAAAATTCTTAATAAAAATAAGTGCAATATTAACAATATTTTGCCTTAGTTTATCATTTATACATGTGCATCACAACTTCAAAGATAACAGTGGATTTACAAATACACATTTAGTAACATTCACATTATTGGTAAAATTCCACATATTTATTTATTTATTTATTTCGGCATACTAAAGCATACAATCACAGAAGTCAGGAAGAGGCAAGAAACCCTCAACGGGCTTATACGAGGCCTGCACCTACAACACATTCTGATGATTTTAAATTTCCATTATCACATTAGCATAGCATTTTTACATACTCTGTTATACAATGATACAAATGTTTAATGTTTATCCCCACCCAAGTGTCTCAGTATTACACATTAAATAGATTGAAACTAACTTGAAACGTACCTTGAAACATTAGAATGCATTATATACCTTCATTCAAAGAGAGAAGAAAAATGTACCACTTAACATTTCAGATTTTCACATTTTTTGTAACAGTATTTTTATTTATCCTCTTTTTCACTCAAAGATGAAAATTTGCATTTTTCATAATTTATGGTTTGTTATGATAATGGTCTGATCCATTTTAGATTGAATTGATGTCAAATGATTTTAATTTCCTTAATTGTTCATATATTCTGTGTAATTTTTGCATTTCACACGTTCATCCCAGGGGCCAGATTGGACCTGTTGGTGGGCCGATTTTGGACCCCGGACCTTATGTTTCACACCTCTGCTATAGGCGAACTAGGCAAATGCTTAGGGCCCCTGACCCTCCAGGGAGTCCCAAAGCTGCATGTTCAGCCTCAACTGAAGAGAATTAAAGAATCCTCTCTCTATCTCATGTGGTTATTATGTCATTTATATGCTTAAAAAATAGGATATAAATAAAATAAACTACAATGATAAGATGTGGCATTATTAGGTCATATTTATTGGACCATACTGTTACACATTTAGTGATGCAGTGGGCTGCCGCCAGGGATGATGGGAATGATTGAGAGCTACGCACATACCATACCAGAGTATTAAACTAAACAAACAGTGTAATGGCACCAAAAAGAAGTTATATCAGTAGTTAGTGTGTAAATAATAAATTGTGTGTCCGTAGAGACATATCATGCTATAACTTACTGAATACTTGAGATATCACCATGAAATTATATGGGCATATACTAGGGGTGTACAGTAACAGTATACATAAATCACAGTTCGGTATGCACCTCAGTTTTGAAGTCACGGTTTTTGGTACAGTATGGAAACAAGCTGCAAATCTACTTTCTGCCTCAGCACAGTATTTATTAAACCAAAAAAAAAGATAAAAATGATATTTTCTTAAATGATTAACTAAATATTGAAATTAACAATAATGAATTCCTTTTAAATAGTAAAAAAAATAATAATTCCAACATCATAAAGGTGTCATTCCACTGAAAACCACTTTTCCATGCCCCGTTTGGAATCTGATGGGTCACCCCTTCATTGGCGTCACCCACGTGGAGTTAAGCCCATCCCTCATTACAGCGAATCTGAATCTGGTGTGTGACTTGTGGAGGACATGAGTCCTTTGTGTAAACTCTTTAAATGATGGAATGATTTGATATTCATTTGGATATTTTAAACTTTGTTTTTTTTCAGTCAGTGGCATCTCAGTAAAAATCTGTGCAGATTCACAGGTAGTTGTGTGAACTGCAGATACACATATGAGCCTCATCTGATGTGGAATCCAATGACTTTGTGCATCTTATATTTGTCCCTGTCTCAGCACCGCCTCGCCCACCTCTAGCTCCTTGGCACGGCTCACAGTTGTCCTTGGTTTGTGGGAGGGGGGCTTTTGGAGAAGGATCCAGTAGTCTCTATGTGTGTGTGTGTGTGTGTGTGTTTGTATTCTTATCTTTATGGGGACATTAAGCTGCTTACAGAGTCACAACATGAGACCTCTGACACCATAGTGTCTCCATGAGGGTTAAATATAAATATATAGGT
This sequence comes from Siphamia tubifer, assembly GCA_020466265.1. NCBI lineage: Eukaryota > Metazoa > Chordata > Actinopteri > Kurtiformes > Apogonidae > Siphamia > Siphamia tubifer. Next base: position 11,569,123 of record CM035785.1, read on the forward strand.
TCACACTACTAAAATATAAAGCTGAAAATTTATGCAAATGATAAGGTCCTATAACTACATAATTTTTTTTTCTGGAAGTCCCCACAAAGCATTAGCAAAACACGTGCCAATGAGACATATATTTTCCAAAGGTTTGAAGGTATTTTTTAAAATGATCTATTTACTTCAAATATTTTTTTTCCATCTTGTATTTATTAGATTGTTTTTAAAGAAATACTATTATTATTTATTTATTTATGTTTTCATTATTTATTTTTTTATTTGTTCATTCATTCATTTCTATTTATTTTATTTTCACATTTTATTATCATTGTTTTCATTTTCATTTAAAAAAAAAAAAAAAAAAGGATTTTGTTTACACTCACTATCCAGTGGCTACTTCATTACAAACTTGGTCCTTATGAGACATGGAAACAAGCGTCTCTGTGTGTGTCTGTGTGTCTGTGTGTGTGTGGTTTAGTGCTGCCGAATGTGCAGCGATGTGCCATAGGTAAGCTGAGTCTGACTCAATAATCTCTCTCACTTGCACCGGTAGTTCATTCTTAATCTGTTTCTACCTCTCACTAACACACACGCACACACACACACACACACACACACACACACACACACACACAAAATGTTCAGACCTTATCTTGAAGCACACAAGCTCCCCCCTCCCCTTCAACAAAACCCAAAACATGTCGTGCTTAATGAATCTGCATGGATTTTGCAATCACAATCTGCTCATACAGTATGAAATCTCTTCATGTGTTTTTGTATTTTCTATATTAAATCTCACAGCATCTTGGCTTCCACCCTGGCAGATTCAGTTTCTAGTAAGTGATAATGACATGAAGCTTGAGGCTTTGGCACATGACTGACACAAATATACAAAAAAAAAAACCTACAAAAAAAAAAAAATACATGTTCTGAACCACACCCCTCCTCCGAAAATCACATACACACCCAAACCCCTTGTCTCTTATTCCCATTTATTCACAATGTACAGCCTGATTCCCTCTGATGATTGGTGAATAAAAATGGGAGCAGAGCTAAATTATGCACAATGGGGATATCTACTTTCCTGTTTTCTCACAAGATAACGGCTTGTTGTTCCATCCTTTGTTATGGACGGTCCGTGCCCATGGGATGATTAGTAGAACAAAGGATGAGAGAACACAAACCTGGTTTAGTTCAAAACAAGTTCTCCATGCCTTTGAAGATGCGTACTATCTTCAGGCAAAAGTGGATTTGGAAGAGAAGACGCGCATGCTGTCAAGATACACACACTGAGAAGCGATAACCAAGACCTTTGACCGGTTTGATCCCCAACCTTCTGGCTGGTGTCATGCACATGCAATTAAGGAAGTACTTGAGAGGGAACAGATAGTGTGTAGCCTCAAGGTGAAGGTTATGAGAGCACTGTTTAGCAAAGATATTTGATCCATTATACATTGTTTGTGTCTACAGCTGGTACAACGAGAATAATAAATATTGTATTAGCCGTGGGACCTACATCTCCGTCTCCCAGACAAGTTCATAACATTCTCGGCAGGGAAGGGCGGGACCTCCTGTGGCTTTTTTTCAGTCCTCTTCTGTTCTTTTTTCCCTCCTGCTTGCTGAGATGAGTTGCAAAATGGCTCCTTTACAACTTGCAACATGTGCAACACGCTTAGGCAATTCTTGCATTTTTCATATTGCCAATGAGCAACCGGAACAGCAACATCAGTGCTTGTTAAAAATGGTGATCACTTTGTCACAAATAAAACCGCTGTTGCTCTCATTGTGTCTTAGTGTGTTTCAGTTTTGCTGTGGATAAATAAGTGCAAATTCTAACAAGTAGTGTTTATTGTGGAAACAACATTGAATTGGGGAAAAACACATTTTAGTTATTATTTTCGGCCATATATTACTTTTTAAATATAAATAATGTCATCATTAATGGATAATTGTTCGTTTTTCCGATGATAGACTCAGAAAATTTTGCTCATGTGCCACAACTTAGAAATTAGTTAAATTCTTTGACACTAAAAATACATTGGTCAGAATTACATGTAGGTATATTTGTACAGGGTGTCCCATATGTCTCCATACATAGGAGACATAATACATTCTGTATGGTTCTAACATGTATTTCTTTATATTTCAGATAACTCAAAGAATGAATGCATTTGAATAAAGAGTAAATGTTTCCTATGTAGATAGATTAAAATAATTGGTTTGGTTTTATCTTCCTATTAAGGAGGAAAACACTGGTTATGCGAGAATGAATTGTGGACAAAGTGTGATTAACTTAACACATTTATTCAGTCACTGAATACAGGTACTAAAATTGAAAGTGTCATCAGTCGATATGGGGTGTGTCCACCTCTGGCTTCCAAACAAGTAGTGCAGTGATGACGCATGGGACTGAGTCTGATGATCCTGTCCCGAGGATCCAAACACTCAGACGACTGATTAGACTGGGATGACAGTGCAAATGGTGAACGACTCAGACCTGTACAAAACATAACAGTGGCACCATCTCTCTGTTGTATTGTAAGTTGGGGCATTTTTAGCTCGAGAAAAAGAAAAAAAAAATTGGGGGGATTTTCTTTGCTGCCTTTACATCTAAAGTTGCCAATGAAGCGTGACTCTGTACAAGAGATTCAACTCAATTTAGGGATTATTAGCTCAAACGCCAACATTGGGCGTGTTGGAATTGAAAAGAAAAAAGTACAGATGTTAATTGTGTTACTTATCTTGTTAACAGTATAATCAAAATAGGCACCTGAGCAAATTATTTTCTGGAAATGACACCAGATGTTTGGACCATGTGTTTTTATTGGAACTAAGTACAGTTGTGCTCATAAATTTACAGACCCTGCCAGAATTTATGATTCTTTGTCCTTTTTTCAGAGAATATATAAAAAAAATTCTTTCACTCGTGGCTAGTGGTTTGGTGAAGCCATTTATTATTATAAAAAAAAAAGGTGTTTGCTCTCTTTAAATCATACTGACTACAGAAACTATCCAAATGGTGACTAAAAAAAATAATCTAGGGACTTAGTGACTTTTCTGTGACTATTAAACTTATCTTGTAAGTGACAAATTCATTGCTCTGCAGCTAATTATAAGCTGTTTTCACTGGTGAGAGAAGCGCTCCATACAACCTCTGATCTGTACACAGTACGCTTCAGCATTAGCTTTAGCATTCCACAATAGGCAGGCTGGACTGTACATTTTATACACCACTTGGTGCCCAAAGCGCAGATCAAAAATACTGTCTCTAAAGAAGTGTAGGATAAGTCTTTTTAATGCTGTCTCCTTGTGTATACTAGATGTATATATTAATACACATTATCTACATGCATATACACACACATACACACACACAAAAACACTGAAATCACTCTTAGTCACCTCATGCATTCACAGTCGTCCTGGTCTGACATAAATCTTTGTGTCATAACTCCATAGTGCAAATCCAACTTAAGTCATATTAACCTGACACTAAATGACATTAAGGATGAGTATTTATCAACCTCTGCGGGTTGGTTTTATAAGTTGACACTTTGCATGAATTCAGCCAAAATAATCCCTGAAGGAGCCAAACTCCCTGTGATATTGAGTACAACATGGTTCTGGAATGTGACTAAAACTTGGGAGAAAGACAGACTGAAGTCGAGTTTTACCACGAGTTGTCAGTCAATCATTGTTCAAGTGCTACTGGCTGGAGGGTAAAAGTGATAGTGGATAGATTTCATTGTCTTGTCCTTTTTACATATTCTCTCAGGCTTTAGGAAAGATGCGTCAGGTATTATTTTTAAGGAAATCGAAATTACTTTTTTGTCCGACAGCAGTGATTCACGGCAATTATCACCCCAGTTTAACTATTGTTAAGTCTGTGTAATTCTGTTTAGTTGTAGATGTATGTATGCATGTCTGTTTCTGAGAGCAGGTCAAGTGAAGATGTGATGCAGGTGTGGTGACAAAGTGATCCGCCATGATTGGTTCCTCAGAGAAGGCAGGAGGCCATAAAAAGAAGACACACCCATCATGGAGCAGACTTCTCTCTTCCATCCTGCACTGCACCAGCCGTCTGTGATTGTTGTCTGAACTGTGTTTAAAATACCTGATGGTGGGAACCTTTTTCTTTGGTTAAGTTTTCTCCTGTTTTTTTCAACTAGGAGCATAGGTAAGATTTTCTGTATTTTGGTTTGTTTCTTGTTTGGTAGGAAAGCATAGGGCTTGAAGATTCTTTTGTTTGTTGTCTTATTGCTTTGGATTCCCATTTTGATTTTGTTATATTATTGGATAAAATAAATTGTTTAAATTGCACTTTATTTGATTTCTGGATTTTTTTTAACTGGTGTTTAAGTGGCATGGAAGGTGGGAAGTCTCACTGCATGTTAATGTCTCAGTACCCCTAGACTGAGCGTAACATGAATTGGGGGCTCGTCCGTTGGCTTTTCTACATTCGGATAAGTATTTTTGACGTTTTTTTCCCTCTGTCTTGTTGGCAGTTTTGTCATTTGTGTGTGGAGAAGTATGGACTTTGTGTTAGATGATTTTGTGATAAATCCTACTTGGGATAAAATTAACAGTTGTAAAAAAACAGATCTTTTGACTGTGGCTAATTGTTATAATGTTAAAGTCTCCTATCAGGCTCGAAAGGCGGAACTAAGGAAAGAGCTATGTGACAAGCTGGTGGAAAAAGGTGTGCTGCCCCTGGCGGAGGAGGGGGAGAACAAGGAGGAGGCGGAAATGGTGGAACAAGCTTCAGGGGTTGCAGTCTCTAATGGAGAACCGGAAGTGGTTTTTCCTGCTGCTGCAGGTATGTCAGCGGAGAATCTCCGTTTAATCCTCCAAATTAAGGAGCTCGAGATGAGACAGAAGGAACTTGAGCTGCAAGCAATGCACGTCCGCGTGCGAACCCTTGAATTAGAAAAATCCACTCCAGCCACGTCAGCCCCCCTCTCACCACCTCCCAGCTCAAATACCTTTGATATAAGTAAACACATAGCTTTAGTTCCACTTTTTCGTGAGTCTGAAGTTGACTCGTATTTTCATGTATTTGAGCGCATCGCTGCTGCTCTTAGTTGGCCTAAAGAATTTTGGTCCCTTCTACTACACTGTAAGCTTGTGGGTAAGGCTCAGGAGGTGTGCACTAGCCTAACCGTAGAACAAAGTCTAGATTATGATGTGGTCAAAAGTACTGTGCTACGAGCATATGAATTGGTGCCTGAGGCATATAGACAAAAATTTCGCAGTAGTGAAAAAACTGCCAACCAGACTTATGTGGAATTTGCACGGGAGAAAAGTTTACAGTTTGATAAATGGTGTCAGGCAAGTAAAGTAGACACTTTTGAAAAACTTCGGGAGCTTATTCTGCTAGAAGAATTTAAAAAGTGCTTACCGGAGCAAATTGTGGTATATTTGAACGAACAGAAAGTTACGAGTATGGATAAAGCAGCTGTTCATTCTGATGAGTATAATTTAACTCATAAAGGGTTGTTCGCTACGTCGGGGTCTCGTAATGGTAATTATGGGTCAGATAAAAAAAATACGTCTCCAAAAATGACGCGTAAAGGTCCGTTCGTTGCATCCGGTGAAAGCCGCGAATGTTTTTACTGTCGTGAGGCAGGGCATTTACTTGCTGTTTGTCCGGTTCTGAGGCGCAAGATGCAATATAAATCTTCTAAAAAACCTGCGGGCGTCGGTCTTATTCAAGCCGCACCCCTATTGGAAACTCGGACCGTGTCTGACTCTGAAACGGAGGTTGATGCACGCTATCTGCCTTTTATTTCTAAAGGGTTTGTGTCTCTCACTGGGGAAGATCGGGATAAAGTTCCAGTAACTATCCTCAGAGACACTGGGGCTGATCACTCATTTATGCTCGATAATTTGTTGCCACTTTCAGATCAATCATCATGTAAATCAGATCTCTTGGTCTGGGGCATTAAAATGAGTGTGGTGAAGGCTCCACTCCATAATGTGCATCTTCAGTCGTCCTTTCTCAGTGGACAGGTACGTGTCGCGGTGCGTCCTCGGTTACCAGTTCAAGGCGTGTCGTTCATTCTTGGTAATGATTTGGCTGGCGGTCAGGTGTACCCCGCGCCGGAGGTCGTGGATGAACCAATTTGTAGTTCATCAGATTCAGCCCCTTGTCCTTCGCTTTCTTTGTTCCCTGCATGCGTAATTACGCGCGCCCAGAGTCGCAAAATGGGGGAAATTGTAGATCTCTCTGACACTTTCATGATTTCTAAAGATGTGAATAAGGTGTCTGATGTCACTGTGAAAGAAAAATGTGAAAAGGAAACTGTGAAAGAAAGATGTGAAAATGTTACTTTGTTGCCTGTTGAAACTGACGTTGATTTCAAAATAGACAGAGAAATGTTGATTAAGGCACAACAGAGTGACTCAACTCTGGCGCAGTGTTGGTCCTCTGCTGTTCCAGGTGCAAAAAAATTTGGCTCTGTATGTTTTTTCGTAGAAAATGGTGTTCTGATGAGAAAATGGGCTCCGGATTCCACTGAATGGAATACCGTGACTCAGGTTGTGGTGCCTGTAGGATACAGACCACAGGTTTTAAGGTTGGCCCACGACTCTGTTGCTGGTGGTCATTTGGGTGTTAAAAAAACGTATCTCAAAATTTTACGCAATTTCTTCTGGCCTGGTCTCAAATCAGAGGTAGTGAAACACTGTAGGTCCTGTCATGTCTGTCAGATGGTAGGGAAACCAAACCAGCCGATACCTCAAGCTCCTTTGCAGCCGATACCAGTTGTGGCTGAACCTTTTGAGCGTGTGTTATTGGATTGTGTTGGCCCTCTGCCAAAAGCGAAATCTGGACATCAGTATCTTTTGACCATAATGTGCGCAGCTACTCGCTATCCAGAAGCTATTCCCCTTCGCACTTTAAAAACTAAAATAATTGTGAAAGCTTTACTTAAGTTTTTTTCGACTTTTGGCCTTCCGAGAATTGTTCAAACTGATCAAGGCACAAATTTTATGTCTAAAAATTTTTCACAAGTCTTGAAAGAGTTAAAAATTAAGCATATAACATCTAGCCCTTACCATCCTGAGTCTCAAGGTGCACTTGAACGGTTCCATCAGACTTTGAAATCTATGATGCGTAAATTTTGCTTTGAATCTGGTAGAGAATGGGATGAAGGACTCCCATTTCTTCTTCTTGCTGTGAGGGAATCTCCACAAGAATCCCTTAGATTCAGTCCTGCTGATCTAGTTTTTGGCCACACAGTGCGTGGTCCTCTTCGGCTGCTCCGTGATGCATGGTTATCTTCCGAACCCCGTACTGAGAGCAATGTGTTAGATTATATCAGCAGATTCCGTGAGCGACTTCATTATGTGCAGAACCTAGCAAGCACAAATCTTGCTCAGGCCCAGACTAAAATGAAACAGAACTTTGATAAAAGGACTGTGAAGCGCAGTTTTCAACCCGGTGATAAAACACTGGTGTTGCTTCCTATTCCTGGATCCAGTCTCCAAGCGCAGTTTTCAGGACCGTATGAAATAGAGCGCAAAATTAGTGACACGGATTATGTTGTGCGCACTCCAGATAGAAGACGGAAAAGTCGTGTTTGTCACATAAACATGTTAAAGCGTTATTTTTCGAGAGAGGATGCGGTCCCACCGCCACCCCAAAGTTCATCTGTCATGACTGTTACCTGTGCTAACTCTTACCAGCTGTCTGATGATGGGCTGAGAACGAACAGTTCTTTGCCAGGTGTTAGGTTACAGAATTCTGAAATCTTAACTGAGTTGAACTCCTTTCTGTCTTATCTATCGGAACCAGCCCGTGATGACATCATTGACCTAATCAATAAAAATGTTGTACTTTTCTCAGATCATCCAAAACAAACTTCGGTGTTAAGTCATGATATTGATGTTGAAGGTCACTGTCCGATAAAACAACATGCCTACCGTGTTAATCCAAATAAAAGAAAACTTATGCAAACTGAGATAAATTATTTACTGGAGCATGGATTGGCAATTCCATCTAACAGTCCATGGAGCTCTCCGTGCGTATTAGTTCCAAAACCGGACACCACGACTAGATTCTGTAACGATTACAGAAAAGTAAATTCGATTACAAAACCTGATTCGTATCCACTTCCACGAATGGAAGATTGTATTGATCGTGTAGGAGCTGCAAAATTTGTAACAAAACTGGATCTTTTGAAAGGTTATTGGCAGGTGCCACTAACACCCCGTGCGTCGGAAATATCAGCATTTGTTACACCGGATAATTTTTTACAATATACGGTGATGCCTTTTGGACTTAGGAATGCGCCCGCAACATTCCAACGCTTAATGAAAAAAGTGTTGCGTGGAGTGGAAGGTTGCGAGGCATATTTAGATGATGTAGTGGTTTATTCAAAAACCTGGGCTGAACATTTGGAAACCCTGTCGATCGTTTTAAGTCGTTTCCGTAATGCAAATTTAACATTGAACCTTGCAAAATGCGAGTTCGGTAAGGCTACTGTCACTTATCTAGGTAAGGAGGTAGGTCAGGGACAGGTGCGTCCGGTGGCAGCGAAAGTGCAGGCTGTTATAGACTTCCCAGTTCCTCAGTCTAAGCGCGCACTGCGTCGCTTCCTGGGAATGTGCGGTTATTATCGGGGATTCTGCCGAAATTTCTCAGAGGTTGTGGCTCCTCTTACTACTCTGGTTAGCCCTCTGAGAAGATTCAGCTGGTCTCCGGCCTGTCAGGCTGCGTTTGATGCTGCAAAAGCATTGTTAAGTAGTGCGCCCGTACTGGCGGCTCCCGACTATGAGCGTCCTTTTCAATTAGAGGTTGACGCCAGTGCGCACGGTGCAGGTGCTGTTCTCTTTCAGGAAGATCGCTACGGTGTGGATCATCCTGTCTGTTATTTCTCAAAGAAATTTAATAAACATCAACTAAATTACAGCACCATAGAGAAAGAAGCCTTAGCCTTACTGCTGGCACTACAACAATTTGAAGTATATCTTGGTTCTAGTTCTCAGCCAGTGAAAGTGTTTACAGACCATAACCCATTAGTATTTCTGTCGCGCATGTGCAATGCAAACCAGAGGCTAATGCGTTGGTCTCTGCTCCTTCAGGATTTCAATTTAAATATCTGTCACAAGAAAGGGACAGACAATGTTATGGCAGATGCCCTATCAAGGTCTATGGTGACCTAGAGTGTTAAGTACACCACCCTAAACAGACTGGGGAATTTAACACTATAGGGGAGTGTTAAATTCTTAGGATGGGAGGTGTTAAGTCTGTGTAATTCTGTTTAGTTGTAGATGTATGTATGCATGTCTGTTTCTGAGAGCAGGTCAAGTGAAGATGTGATGCAGGTGTGGTGACAAAGTGATCCGCCATGATTGGTTCCTCAGAGAAGGCAGGAGGCCATAAAAAGAAGACACACCCATCATGGAGCAGACTTCTCTCTTCCATCCTGCACTGCACCAGCCGTCTGTGATTGTTGTCTGAACTGTGTTTAAAATACCTGATGGTGGGAACCTTTTTCTTTGGTTAAGTTTTCTCCTGTTTTTTTCAACTAGGAGCATAGGTAAGATTTTCTGTATTTTGGTTTGTTTCTTGTTTGGTAGGAAAGCATAGGGCTTGAAGATTCTTTTGTTTGTTGTCTTATTGCTTTGGATTCCCATTTTGATTTTGTTATATTATTGGATAAAATAAATTGTTTAAATTGCACTTTATTTGATTTCTGGATTTTTTTTAACTGGTGTTTAAGTGGCATGGAAGGTGGGAAGTCTCACTGCATGTTAATGTCTCAGTACCCCTAGACTGAGCGTAACACTATGCTTACTACCACAGCAATTATTATACACCATTAATGCAGTGGTTGTTGTGCATATGTTCTGCTGTCTACCTGCATCTGTTGTTAGTATGGGTTCCTACATATGGTGGAGACTATTGCTTGTCATGCAGTCTGCCTTGTTTATGGAGATTGCTAAGCCGTGACAAAGGTGTTGACTTGCTCAGCATTGTGTTCTCACCTATAAATGTCTTGTCATCTCGAACCAATTTCACATCTCGGCTCTTGAATAACCATCCTGGTGTTAGACCTCACATAGCTCTCAGTGGATGGTAAAAGGAATATTGTGCAAAGTGTCAACAGTGGTTAAAGAAAATGTTACCACCTTTGATAGCAACTGTGAAATCCCCCATGAGAGAAAAACAGAAGAAAACTGTCATTAAAAATAACAACAGAGGTCATGGTAGGCTATACATTTCATTTTCTTTACAAATAGATAGATGATAGATTGATATATTGGCCTGCCGATATATCAGGCCATTATTACATGCAAATAATTGGCATAAATTGCTGTTTGTCATCCTTTGATGGTGATGAGATACGACACGTTTGAACGTCCTTTAGCTCCATAGTTGCCGTGGAAACATTGTCATTATAAACAGCATCGATTCACCAGTAAAACCCATTGAGTTTAATCAATGACAGTGGATGGAGATTTTACAGAAAAAAGTCTCTTTTTCTTCAGTTTTCTTTGTTTTTAATATAATACCTTTTAACTTAAATGATTGAATATGTGCTTATTTGCTCTTGTGTGCTTATACTTTTGCTGCTGTAACCCTGGAATTTCCCCTTGTGGGATTAACAAAGGTTTATTTAATCTTAGCTTCTACATGATCTGTAAATGAAATATAATAAAGTATCTGATTTTCCTGAAAAAAACAAACAAACACATAGGATAATATTATAATTAATGGTGAAACATCATGTAAGACAGGTTAGATATAGATTAAAATTAACTTAGGAACTGCCACAAAAGTAACACTGGTTCACATGATGCTCACACTCTGCTTTAGTTGTACACCTGCCCAATTCTTTCATGATCATCAGTTGGCATTTCTCTTTTTTTGCCATAATTGTGCAAGAAATCAGGACTTAACTATTTCATTTAGTAACTTCTTCTGTGATTACTGATTTTTGCAGCTTTAAGTATGGAGAGCAATCACCAAGGACTGTACCATCATATATAACAAGACCATAAGACATACTAGACCTTCGAATGCATACATATTATACACCACACATAAGCACCACTATAAGCAACACATAAGTATGGAACATGCGTCATACACGGCAAATTCAGATATGAAAATATGTTCAGCTTCTGTCCAACAAATGAATCATGATCACGCACAAACACACACACTGTTTTTTTTGCAATTGGGGCCTTAATTACGATGTCATTTGACTTGTTGTAATTACCAATGTTACTTTTTTGTCCTAACTATTCCACAAAGGACCAGACTTGACTCAATTAATCAACTGATCTCAGTCTTCAGAGAGTCAATTGGTCAAACTGTGAACTCCTGGTTGGAACAAAAACCTGCAGCTACACTGGCCCTTTGTGGAATAGTTTGGACATGCTTGCTTTAGAATAAATTAGATTTGCTCTGTTTCCACAAAATGGCATACAACGAGAGTCAGCAGGGCATGGGCTTGCAGACGCTAAATCAGTAATTTTGTTCAAATCAGTTAATACATTATGTCCATTGTGATTAAGTAATGCTAATTCCATTGAAACTCCCAGACAAACAGACAGATGGACAAACAAACAAAAGCTAAAAATAATACCCCTTACCTACCATTAATAATAATTGACAGACAACATCACTAATACTGTCTTAATTACTTGTCAACATGCATTTTTATGTGTCTTATGCATAGTCAAAAGTCATTTAAAAAAAAGGGTATGATCTCACTTTGTAAGTTAGAATGATGAAATATTGGGACTCAATAACAAGTCTTGCCAAGCTCAATAAATCCCACCCCCCACACACACACATTTGTTTTTTACCTCATTTGCCCTATGTCTTATCATTGGGAAAACACAATTTTTGTGACTGTGACCTTTGATCTACATTCACCCAAATTTAATGGGATCTATTCTGGACCACCTCGCACATTTCCTGAAAATTTCATGGAAATTGATCCAGTAGTTTTTGTGTAAAGGTATTGACAGGCAAACAGACAAACAAAACCAACCCCCCTCCTGCCGTCCCCTTTGTGTGTGCGGTAATAAATTCCATATCCTGTGGAAGATATGAGTTTTCCATGTAATTGTGTATGTGAGCTGTTCAATGTCTATGCAGCATGAGACATCCACAATCAACAATCAACCCTTTACAAGTTTGTGCATATGAGTTTAATTATCTTTCTCCAAAATTCTTGCACCTGTTCATATTTCTAAATTCAGTGACACAAGGTACCACATTTTATACAAATGTCTAGGATATCAAGGTTGAATTTGTTTTGTTTTTTCAGAAGTGATGAGGATATATTATCATGCAGCAGATGTGTGTGTTTATTTTTATTGTGTTTTGTTTTTCTATCAAGAAATAACAGCCTTATTTTCTGAGGGATTAATGCTTTTTGTCAAAAACATGTCCAGTCAAGATATTGTAGAGAGTAGCCTTGTGTATGAAATTCAAGTTAAAATGTTACGAGCACAGACAGACAAACCATATTGTATTATCTTCTTTAGTAACAAGTATTCAGTGAATGCCTAATCTTGCCCCACTTTGTGCCAATCTCAAGTTTCTATGACAACCTGTTGTTGAATTAGAGCCAATATTGTGATTTTGACCTTGACCTTTGACCTTTTGCAACATTGATAATTTCATCATATGTATATAAGCGTCAGTGTGTGTAATATTATAACATATCCAGTATTGATTAAGTTATAGCGTGATATGTCTATGTTTGATACACACAAACAGTATTACAGAAGTTAATTTTGCAACATATTACCTTTGACCTCCAGAGATCTGACACTTTAACGTTACTCTTAATATTAACAATTATGAATTGTAGAAATCATTTGGTACCAATCTGAAAGTTCTGTGTGTTCTTGAGTTTTAACTGATAATGTGATTTTGACCTTTTAGGTACTTGTGACCTTGACCTTTGACCTTCACTCAAATGCATCATTGCATCTGATGTTCACTGGCTATATGTATATGCCCATGTAATGTCATGGTGATATCTCAAGTATTCATTGAATTATACCTTTATATGTCTCTGCGGACACACACACACACACACACACATGCAGATACACACACAGAGACACACAATAATCTCTCCCAACCAATGTTCGGCAAGACTAATAATAAAAAAAATATGTCAGACGGAGAACCAGATATGTTCCTCAATACAAGCAAAATTATAAGGGAAAGTTTGTGTCATTAATGAAGTTGTGAGCTGTTTCTGTATCTATGTGAGCAGTGGGTCTGTGTAAAGGGTGGAAGTCAGAAAATGTCGTAGGTCGTGACATGTTTCGGTATCCTTTCAAAAATCCAGGAATATGGTATTTACCTGTGGTCTTCAGTTATATAAGATAAGTAAAATGTAATTTCCCAGTGTAAATATGTGTGAAATTAAATACACAAGAAAGGACAGCTTTACAGGACCGCATTTGCTCAGTATTTCATGGTATGTCTGCTTAAAGAGAGAGACATATCACAATGGAGTTTGGGAGATTTCATGTCTGGGTGGTTCTGCATGTCTGGGTGAAAGCAGCTAGGAACCAGATATGGTGTAAAGACTACTCTAATGGCGGTCATATACTACTCTATCAACAGGCTTGAAGGAGAGTTATGATCAAACAAGCCTCAAATCCCTTTAAAGTCAATTTTATATCAATGATGACTTGTAGATGATAAACAGGTTGGCTGCACCATATTAAATCTCATCAGAGTCTGGGCATGGAGATTTCAGGGGACCTCACAGTCCCTTGTATGCATCACAAGTGGAGCCACTTACATGCCAACTTCTCCTGGGTTTAAATCCATTTTAAGTGTTAGTCACATTTCAAAGTGAACATTGGCTTGTTCTGCCCTCAGACGCTGCCAACTACAATCAGACTGCCGTGAACTTTCACCAGCCCAACTATTTCATAAGCTCCATTTTCTATATGAGATGGCGAGAGCACTCATCACTTGAACCTTCTGGGGGAGTGTTTCTCATGTTTTTAACAATGCCTTTCAGCTTTCATAGCCAATTCAACATGTTGAGTGAAACTGGCAACCGATTTTCAACCCTCATACACTCAAGTCAGTCTGTGGGTGGTTCAACATGAGGAAATGTAAATCACTGGCTCCAATAAATACAAGTAGTTAAAAGCTGCATAAATGACACACAGTGCTAGTCAGGCCTTCACAAGTAAATCAAACAATTGCCTGGAGTGGTGGATAAAATCGATACACTCTGAAGAATCTTCCACATTATGAGACTCTCTCTCTCTCTGCCAACGGAATAGTGTCCAAAGGTTGAGAGTGCTTTTAAGACACGTCGGTTTCCATCTCCTGCAGCCATTAGGACAAAACCTTAAAAGGACAAATAAGCAAAAAATAGCCTCACACCACAAAAAAATTGAATAAGTGACATAGAAGGAGAAATGTTTCCCTAAAGCCCCCAAGCTGGAAGATGGCTTAGTAAGTATTTCATTGGCAGCTATGTATCTATTTCTCCACTGAACTAAATTAAAAATATTTGAAATCATACATCTGCACTTCCTAGATTAATGTAGTGCAATAAACAGTGATTATGGGCTCCATTTCCACTGGGATTCTCATGTAGGTTTGTGAATATACAATTCACTTGATTGATCAGTATGAATAAAAGGGAAAACCAATCAAACAGTGAATAATGTAGAATAACTCCCTCATGGAGCTTTCAATTGAATCATTTTGTGTACTTTCTAACATCTTCGCCTTTATGGCACAATGAGGAGGTGAGCAGATGATTTGATACATCGAGTTCATTTCACTAAAATATCCCCACTATCACTGCAAAGAATTGCTGTTTGGCTTTAAAAGTCTCTTTTAAACAACTTGACTTTTAAGAAGTAACATTAGAAGTGTTGCGTCACAACATTTCACCAGTTCACCACCTATTACTATGCAGATGAAGTGGATTTTACTTTCCTAAAAGATGGAAGAGAAGTCCAGCTTTTGGTTTTGCAGGGTTTATTTTAAATGTCACAATAAACATTAATAGCAACTACCGGTTTAGGATTTTTCTTAAATATTTTGTATTAGCATCAGTCTGGGTAAACTCCCCCCTCGAATTAAAGCTGAAGGAAAAGAAGGAAAAACAGAAGATAACAGGGCAGAAGAAAAAAGGAAAAATAGGGGAAGAAAACAAAGAAGAAAAAAAGAATAGAAAACAGGAAAAAAGTAATAAAGAAGAGAAGGAAGAAAAGAAAAAAAAATAACAAAAAAGGGGAAACGAGGAAAAAAAACAGTAAGAAATAAAGGAGATAAAAAAAACGGAGAAGGTGGATGTTTGGTCATATGTATTAGAGTAACTGTCCCAATTTATATTTTGTAATTGTAATTAAAGAATATTTTCTGACATTTGTTATCATTTGACACAAAAAAAAATCAGTCCATCATCAGCTAAGGCTGATGGAAAGAAAAAAAAACTGTATCGACCCCAAAAAAATCCAAATTGGTCAACGATAACTGCCAGTACCTGTAGCTCACCTCATTCATCTAAAGCTCATTTTGGTCATTTTTGAGTGGCTATGGGATTTGTGCATTGGCCAAAATAAAAGCTGATTATGGCTGCAGAGTGAAAAGTACAGTTATACCTCTACTTACGAAAGACCCAGCTAACGGAAAATTACAGTTACAAACTTTACCTGAAGTTTTTGATTTGATTTTTGATTTGAATGATTTATTTCGAACATGTGCAAAGTGCAACAATAATCAATACAGCAATAATAATAATAACAATGACATGTCCGAAAAGGAGTAGGATGAAGCATAAGCTTATTTAATCCTACCCCTTCTTCACTTCCTCAACAACCTAAATACATCTTGTAGTAATATAGTGCATAGTACAAAGAAGATGATAAATAAAATAATAACAATAACAATGATAACAATACCAATAATCAATAACTGAAGTACTAAACATAGACATATACAAAAAAAACAACTAAAAACAAATGAGCAGATAGGAAAGTAGGTAACAAATAGAGTTTTTTGTTTTTTATTGTTTTCTTTTTTCCTCCCTTCCTTCTTCTTCTTTTTCCTTTTTTTTTCTTTCCTTTTTCTAATTTTTTTGCATTTTGCTCTTATTTTTTATTTTATTTATTTTATTTTATTTTTCTCTTCATTCACTTATTTTATTCATGTATTTATTTATTTATTTTTTATATCTTTTAACCCCACAGAGGGGGAGTCAACAGTGCTCGAGATTAGTGCATATTCCAGTCTTGCAGCCATATATACTATACTATTTAGTGCATGTGTGTGACCATCATCGGTCCTCCCCGAAAGCTGAGCAGACATCCCCCATTAGAACTCTCCCTTACAAGCCAGTGAGGGCAGTGCTACACCTCAGTGATGTGCGGAGGAAACAAAGACTAGACAGGACGGACAGGACGAACGGGGACAGAAACCAACAGGCGGTGCTATTGTAATTAAAGACTGCAAGGTGATGTGTTATTCCCAACCACCAACTGTCCTTCAATAAAAAAAAAAGAAAAATAAATAAGTAGATCAGAAAAAGAGGAGAAAACCAAACCAGCACAAAAGGAGAAAGAAAAAACAAAACAAAAACAAAAACAAAAAAAATGTAAACAATCGGCACCGAGCACCACAACCGTGGATGTCCTGATAGTACAAAATAGAATGCAATGTAATAGAATAGGCCAGAAGAGTTTTTGTCTGTGAACACGGAAGAAAATTCTATTTATGAAAGGAAACTGAAAACCCGAGACATAAATAGTACATTACTATATGTAACTACATTATGTACGTAAATACGTCATGTACGTACTGTACATAGCATCCCATTGCCTATGTGTGCAACTGGCTGCTGTGGCTCCCAGTAACACAGACACTTCAACAGTAATTTCTCCACCTATACCAGTGCTTTTAGCACCAAAAGTTCAGCCAAACGGTGCAAGAAGAATATATGACCGGCAGACTATCATCGGCTTTAGGAAAATAGCTAAAATTTGGACTCTGCAAGCCCAGACCGTTCTACAGAACCTCGGTCTGGTGCACCGGTCAGATCGGAGCAGGACCCCCCCCACACACAAAGGATGCGTCCAGAGACATTGAAGAAAGCGCGAAAGGAGGCGGAAGTGCCACTGTCACGGTGGATTTACAGCTAAGCTAAGAGCTAACCCTCTTCCATCAGTCCTGCTCACCAACGTACGCTCACTGGAAAACAAACTGGACTACATGAAACTTGATTTAAGCACCAAACATGATCCACCAGACTGCTGCATCCTCATTCTCACCCAGACGTTGCTCAACGCTTCTGTCTCAGACACCACCATTAGACTGGACGGGTTAATAATATGCAGGTCAGACAGAACATCAACTTAGGGGATTGATGTTCAGTAAATTTTTATAATTTGTAAAAGGTTTGAGGGGTAGTATTGGGGGCCTTGGAACGAATGATGTCTTTTACCTGTAAAATATGACTCTATTTATTAAATATTCACATTATAAAAACACTTCTTGAACGAATTAATTGCATAAGTAGAAGTACTACTGTATATAAAAAGTGAGTAAATGTTCACAGTGATATGCTTTCCAAAAGTACTGTACAATATATGCAATAGTGTTATACAAGTGCGTAGTATTATGATCTGCTCTGGGGCACCGCTGGCTCCTCCCCCTCCATTCCACTTCACACATCAAACTCACCTATTGAGTGCATTGCGGTATCATTGTTGTTACCTCACCATCCACCTTCACCTTCATAACCTAGATTCATTACCTTCAACACAGACTCTGACCATCACTAGTCCCAGGTTTTATTCTTGCTCCTTCCCCATTTGTGTTTTATTTAATACATCCTTTTTCCCTTCAGCACTGAGCTATTGAGTTCATTCATTCACCACATCCTGACAAGTAAATGTCCTGATGAGCAAAGTATGTAATATCTCTGGTTTGTATTGGTAAATTGAATTGTACAAACTTATTCTCCTTTCCTGAGGATGGTAGTAGTAGGAATAGTAGTAGTAAGATGAGTATTAGCAGTGACAGAGAAAAAGTTCATTGTTATTTTTGGATTCTGTATTTATTAAAACACCAACAACTCCAGGGCCCAGGTTTCTCCACCATTAGAAACAAGTAAATATAGGTTAATTCTCCTGCCGGTGCCCCTGACAATGGTGCTGATTAAGATATGGAGTTGGTCCCCAAGCAGTTTCAATTGCAGCCCACTGCTCTTAATTGCTATGTTTACATGATGCTTTTTAGTTCCAAATTATTTATTCAGAATAAAGTAATTAGAAATTAAAGCTATTTCTTTCATGTTTACATGGACATGCTAATTCCAAATAAAGGTTTCCATGGAAAAGAGGTGTATTCTGCTCTAGATAATTGGGCTTTAAGACCTGGAGGTACAGAGGGTTCTGATTGGACAGAACAGCCGCTTAAAGTCTACTGGAAGAAAACCATCACGCCCACTTCCTGTTTTGCATTTGTTTCAACTAGCAACATGGAAGGCCAGATGCTACATGTGAGTTTTGCATTTATTTTTGTGAAAATTATGAAGCAACAGCTCGACCAAATCAACCATAGGAATCAACATACTAATACTGGCAGCACGGAATATGTGCATCATCAACATGAAATATGTACATCAACAAAGCAGAATTATCGAATTTGTAATTACGATAGGAATTCAGAATTAAGTTTAATCCAGAATGATTATTTTAAACTGGATTTTGGTGTTTACATGGTCATCTTAAAGTGGAATTAACCTAAACAGGAATAAAAACTTCCATGTAAACAGGGATACTGTGGGTTTTGCTAATGCTAATGCTAGGTACTGTGTGTGTGTGTGTGTGTGTGTGTGTGTACTAGGACAGGTAAATGACTTAAGTATCCCTGTGGGGATGATAAAATCAGTTTAATTTAACCCTCACCATGTTCTGTGTTTATTAACTAATGTAAAGCTGAAACACAACCTACCTCAGTTCTTCTGTGTCCTCAAACATAGGACTGGGTAAAAAAAAAAAATAATAATAATAGTGGATGGATCGATTTTTCAGAGTGGAACAGTGAGTACCTAACCTGGTGGTTCTTGTTCTGGTGAAGAGAAAGGATGGAGAAAATAGGTCCCCCCAGCCTCAAACTCTAACTCACAATATGGTGGAACCGGCCTCCTGGACCGTATGGTCAGTGAAGGCTCTCTGAGGTGGGTCACAGAAGATGACCCCCCCCCAATCCTCATTATTTTCAGATTCAGCTGTTTAATGATGGCATTTTACATGTATATCCTTCTTAATATCAATATTGATATGAATATTGATATGTTGCATGGCTGTGATAGTCAAGTAATCAGATCACAGCTCAAAATCCTGTGTACTGTGGTATCATTAAATTAGTCTGAATCAATCAATTAACCCCCCACACACACACACACACAAACACACACCCACCACCACCACATGAGTTTCACTTTCACCTCTTCACACAGCGGTCTGCTCCAAGCAATGGAATAAAACACACCACTCTATATGATCACCACAGACAGACAGAAAAGTAAACAAATATACACCAGCAAAAACAAAACATAACTCCACCATTCCTAGATGGAATTATCATAATCAGTCCATTCAGAACCTCATGAATCAAAAAATCAACTAATGAAATTGGCAGTAATACTGTGCCTAACTCTACTCATACAGACCTGTACAGTGTAAGTAAGTGCAAAAAGAGGAGAGAGCTATATTCTATTATTGTATGATGTTCTTTACTCTAATTTAAGCTTCTATTCTTACTGTTATTTGGTGCTGTAACCATGGGGCACTGTGGGTCTCATCTTATCTCATCTTATCTTATCTTATCTTATCTTATCTTATCTTATCTTATCTTATCTTATCTTATCTTATCTTATCTTATCTTATCTTATCTTATCTTATCTTATCTTATCTTATCTTATCTTATCTTCAACTTTCCATCAACATTCCCAACAGCAGAACAAAGGAAAGTAGAGAAAATAAAGGCAAAGACCAGAGTTTGTGCAGATAATGCATCACCACACACTGACAGTGGTTCATCAGCCATGACAGGATTATTACTCTGAGAGTCTAGTATATATTTTCAGAGGGAAAAAAAAAGTTACATACTATGCCTTTAAGGGTGAAAATTGAGTCAGCTAGGGGGTTTTGAGAGAGCAATTTCCTTAAAATGTATTTTAAGATGTCAGGGAAGTAAAAAAAAAAGTGATAAAAATATCTTTAAAACCATGTCAGTGGGCAGGAGCATAACATTTCTGTCAAGCTGTAATGCATGAGTCAGAATCAGGCAAAAATGTTGCAATGAATGTGATCTCTGCTTTCCAGAACCTGCTGTCTCTGTCTCATGTTTCCTCCTCTCTGTCTCCCTTCAAATATACATTCTCTCTGTTCATTTCTCTCTTTATAATCTACTCTTTGTTCTTTCCTTTTCACTGTGGCTGCACTCTTGTCTCTCCTGCCAAAACATATTGCAATAATTTAATTAAATTAAACACACCTTTAAAAAAAAAGAAATCTACTTGTGGTTTGGATTTTACATCAGTTTGATTTACAAAAATATGCCTCAAACAGGAAATCAGCAAGTACACTGTTTTGCAGAGTTTATAAAATGACACTATCTTGTGACACTCTAATTATGTGAGGTGTTTTTGTTGTAGTTAAAATGTGCCTGTGGTTCCCACTGTAATACCAGGGAACATATGGCCTCTCTCTGTGATAATTGGGCTACATTGTTTGAATGTGAGCAGGTCAGATTTGGCATGAGCTGAACAATGCCGCTAAATACTACTACTTCCACAGGGCTGAATCTTACCTTAATTTTAAAACATATTTCAATCCTTTACACTATAGGAAATAATATAATCCCATTAATCCGACATTGGATAGATGGAATTAATGTTGCTGGGTTACTAACGAGTTAACTCACCCAAGTGAAACCAACGTAGGTGTTGTGATGGACGGCCATTGTTTAATTAGTGCAGTGCACCCTCGCAGGAGCTTTTGGCCAGATCATGTCTGGTGATGGATGGTGTTGAACTCCAAACAGTCTGACAGGAAAATTTCCCCTCATGCATCTGCAGATTTAGCCGCTTGTCCAAACAAAACACCATGCTTGGAGATGTAGTAGCAACAGCGATCCATGCACAATAATGATCAGATTGTAGTCATTTATTTTTGCTTTGTACAATGTCTTTCAGCATCAAATTGGAAAAGGTAAGTGCTTCATGATATTTATTATACAGATCTTTGTGCCATAGTGGTTGGTATATTCAAGTATACAGTAGTTTAGTTATGTGAAGGCTTGGAGTGGATGATCTGTACTGCAAAATTTTACTAACAAACAAACAAAAAACTGAATAAAGAAAACACTCAAGTATTCAATAACACTGGGGTCCAACAGCTGTTTTTAACAAATTTTTGGTTCAAGTTTTTGAACCATAGAATCCATGTTTTCTTAAAACATATGAAAAATACTGTACTTAAACTGCATGTGCTTGTCTTATAAGCATTATCAAACGTTCACATACAGTGAAAAAAGTGAAAGAAACAGGCATTACTCCATTTACAAAGGATATGGCTGTATGTTTTACTCCACTATGTTTTAAAGTGTGTTTTGTTTTCTCTGGGGACTGTGGCTCGGAAGGTAGAATGGGTCATCCAATAACTAAAGGGTTGGTAGTTTGAATCCTGCTCTGTCCGAGTCATGTCATGCAAGGCACTTCACCCTCTTTGCCTCCACTCCTGCTGTTCATACTGGTGTATGAATGCATATAAATACAGTGGTACCTCTACTTTCAAAATTAACTTGTTCCAGAAGTGTTTTCGTACTGTGAATTTTTCGTAAATTCCATGTAAAAGGCCTAATTCCCAATACTAACCCTCCAACCCTTTGAAATTTATTTTTAAAAAATTACCAATTTTGTATGAAATATGTGTTAAAAGAAAATGTAGATTTAGTTTTTGGATGTAATTTATTGGTCTCAGTGGGGAAATGTGTCTTCACTGATTGAACATTAAACATTAAACCAATAAAATGAACAAGGCATACAAATCATTTACATACTATTCACCTGTTCACCTTCAACAATGTTTGTTGACAGACTATTCCATCCATTCGACCATTTTCATAATCTTCCTAAATTGTACAAGGCATATGTCGTCAAAGTGGGTGATAGCACGACTCATGAACATTGTTTTGGGATGGTTTTTTTTTCACAAATTCAGAAAGTTCAGGAAATTTCACCAGCATGTCTTTTATTGATGCTCATGGAATGATAATTCCTCATGCATTGTCGAGCATTAGCTCCCTTATAGCCAATGGGATGCTATGTACAGTACATACTTGACATATATAAACATTACGTAGTTACATATAGTAAATAAGTCACTCTATAGCACCCCCTAAATATTTATACAAAAGTGTGCATTTCTGGGAACATATCACTTCCAGCTCAGGGTACGATGTCGTTTTGCTGTCGGGTGTCGTCGGCAGTAAATGGTCTGCAGATATATAGCGCTTTCCCACCTTCATGGTGCTCAAAGAGCTTTACATTAGCTTCACATT
Source organism: Siphamia tubifer (assembly GCA_020466265.1). Taxonomy (NCBI): domain Eukaryota; kingdom Metazoa; phylum Chordata; class Actinopteri; order Kurtiformes; family Apogonidae; genus Siphamia; species Siphamia tubifer. Next base: position 11,591,690 of record CM035785.1, read on the forward strand.
CACCCATTCACACTCACACACACTCATACACCAGTAGGTTTCTAAGGTTCTTTCTGTGCTACTGGGGGCCTAAGTTAGGGTTCATTGTTTTGCCCAAGGACACTTCGACATGTGGACAGCCAGAGTCGGGACCTCTGGGTCATTAGGCGACCCACTCTACCAACTGAACCATAGCCGTCCTCACGGAGCTGTAGTCACAAGGGACGGTGAAGGCTTTTGAGACTACTTGCAGTTTTAATTATTATTATAAGTTGATTGCTTTACAATGCACACTGAACTCTGTGCAACTGTATGCATCACCGTACTCAAGCTGCAGAATTGATTTTTTTCCTTAATTGGAGTAAGGCAATAATTCAAATTTCTAAGTGCATATAAATGTCCATTTCTATCACCTTGAATCAATATTTTCTTCATTGAGTCTAATGGTTGAATGTGGATCAAATGCTTTTACTTTTGAAATGCATTATGTATTTTTGTACTTTTCACTTAAGAAGATGTTCCCATGGATACTTTTACTGAAGTACAGTTTTTGCTCCTGTATCTGTACCTTCACTTAAGCTAAAAACAAAACAAAACAAAACATAATCTTCTCAACACAAATAAAGACACTATTTACCATGTCACCTTTGGAATGCAAAGTACATGTTTGTGGTTCTCACAGTAATGTTTGTCATCATTTAATTTTTATTTGAGAGTAAAACCAGCACATTGAAACGCTAAGGACATGCTGTTTTCATCTTCCGCTTAAAAAGTCACGGATTTACTTAATGTGGTACAGATGTCTTTATTTGGCATCTGATGTCAGGTAATCAATGAACCAGACTGTTGTAAAATGGAATTTGCTCTTTGAGGCCAACATGTATTCGTAAAACTGTTAAGTCAAATCTTCCAAATCCTCCCATGGCAATAACAATAAAAACAGTATTATTTGAGGTGTTGGAAGACTTTGCTCGACTTAAGATTTTCAATAAGAGGACATCAGCAACAGAGCAATGCATGACTGTAAGGGAAAAATGATGCTTCGATATGATGTATATGTGTATACGTGAGCGAGAGAGAAGGGAAGGGAGACATAGTGACAGAATGGAATTCGAAAAAAAAAAAAAAGGAGAGAGGGAAAGAGCAATTTGTACATCTCCGCCCACAGCGCTGCCAGCTCTGCGATGTGAGGGTCAGAGTGTGACTAACCCACGAGATCTGGCTGGGCTGCCCTTTCTGTCTCGCTGCACCTGTTTCACCACATTAAACACTTCACATGTTCCTCAGGGTCCCAGCCCCACACTATTCCTTACACCCATACCGACATCCTTGAAAAATGTGCTCATACACATGTTCCCTCATGTGCGCTCACACACTGGTAAACACACGGAGGGAGAAAAAAAAAAACAAAACATAGGGCCACTATAAAATCACGTTAGAATGAAGGTCGAGAATAATAAAGATGATGTATTGAGTAAAGGTTATCCTGTCTGTAAGATGCTAATTGTTCTGTCAACAGTATTCATTTGCCAGGACTCCCAAAGGGCATGCATCCATTTTGTTTGTTCCAGCCAGATGGGTTCTCTCTCTGTATGTATGTTACAGTGACTTTCCATGCTTATATATATATATATATATATATATATATATATATATATATATATATATATATATATATATATATATATATATATATATATATATATATATATATATATATATATATATATATGTATGTATATGCATATGTAAAGTGTTTGTGATGTGCACATGTGTCAAACAATGCACCCTTAAATGAATTGCATTACATGGGGGACTTCCATTAAACTAATAATAATAATAAAAAAAAACAGGACATGGGCCTAAAAATTCAAACCAGATATAGAATAATGTCATAAAGCAAGTTTGGAAGCACATTTGTTTATTATAGATAGATAGATAGATAGATAGATAGATAGACAGACAGACAGACAGACAGACAGACAGACAGACAGACAGACAGATAGATAGATAGATAGATAGATAGATAGATAGATAGATAGATAGATAGATAGATAGATAGATAGATAGATAGATAGATAGATAGATAGATAGATAGATAGATAGATAGATAGATAGATAGACCAACACTTAAAGAAATGAATAAACACTAGGGCTGTCAATCGTGATTAATCTGATTAAAAATATGACATATGTGACAATAGGACAATTTTTTGGTTTCAAATTGTTGTTAATTGTATTTATATATTAATGTATTTGCATTTGTTTTGGATATTTTATCACCTTGTTTGTTTTCCAGTATTTTAGAAGAGTTTTAAAATATGGTTTGGATTTTTCATCGCTTTTTTTGTTAGTTTATTTTTTTGAGTGAATTTCTGTGGATTTTAGCATGTTTTCTATATATTTCCCTCATTTTTTTGTGTTTCTGAGAGTGTTTTTGTTGCTTTGTTGTTGTTTATTTTGTGGGAAATTTGAGTACAATTCCCCCCCGCCCCCCATCAGCTTATCCAGATTCCCTTTTTTTATATGTCAGAGAGGAAATGTAGCCTGTAGCCTCCTGAGAAAGGCTACAGACTGTAGCTGAAATATGTCAAGGTAAAGGAATCAACTCTTTTTCCATGTGACAAATAGCAAAAGGAAATTTGGCAAAGCTAAACAATTTTTCAGATAGCATATTTCTATTATTTTTATACAAACATCTGCATGTATCATACTAAAAGGACACAAAAGTGAGACGTTTGACAGCAAATTCTGTCACTGGTGCATTTTGGAAATCAAACATGGACTGAATCTGTATATACGGACATGATAGGTTACGTACGAAACCTGTAATGAGACTGAGATCCATTAAAAAACCTGCATGTCTAGATTAGAAATACACCAGTATCATCAAATTTATCTTAGTGGCTTTAGTAATGGGTTCTTTTCTGGGTCAAATGCACGAGCACCTAGGTAGCTTTTCTTGTCCCAATTTTTGTCCCATTTTTGTTCCAATAATTGACTTTGGATGGCTCACAGCTATAGGATTTATTTATTATTTGTTTATTTTGCATTAAAGGTTATCATTACATACATCCTGGAGGGAAATATGTCAAAATTTCTATTTTATTATTGGGTCTAAAAAGCTGGGAAAGTTTAATAGAAGCACCTACTTCCAGATTTCAATAACTATAATTATTCAAACACATTCGCAGTCACAGAGGACCACATTTAGATACACATAGGTCTCCTGGAGTGCATTTTCTAACACGTGCAGTAACCGTCTTTTTCTGACATGCATGGTAGTACAATAGATGTCAAGAAAATGTCATGCTTAGTTTTAGGCATAAAAGGTGTAGGCATAAAAATAATGTTGTGATGGTTAGGGGAATGAGGCATGGGAACAGCTAAAGTAAGAAAGACAAGAAGAAAAAAATGAAACACTATATGAACAAACTGCAAACTGTAACCTCTACAGCCACTTCCTACTATAAAGCTCTTTCTAAGGTAACAAGAAAACAGTGATTTTGATTTTCAGGTAATTGCAAGTCACACAGAATAGTTGGTTGCACCTTTGATTGTGGGATAATTGCATCACATGCTGCTGCGTGATGAAATGTCACAACAAATACAAGATTTATGTCTACATTTTTCTTGCTCTTCTTTAGCGATTTGAGCTCAGGGGATTCTGGTATTATCATTTTGATGTAGTGTATGTCCATGACATTACGCAAGGAAAAAATTCCATCAATGAAAATACCCACTCAGTCTGTATCCTGACCAGACACAGACTAGACCACAGGTGTCAAACTCCAGTCCTCGAGGTCCGGTGTCCTGCATGTTTTAGATATTTCCCTCTTCCATGTGGTTCAGTTTAACCCTTTAACTCCTGAGACCTAACAAAATAATTGGTAACATGAGCAAAGTAAGACACAAATGGCAGAACATCTAAGAAAAATACAACAATAAAAAAACCAAAATGTAGAAAAATAAACAAAATGAGCAACAAAAACTCATAAATATTTACAAGATGACAAATAATGTGGAAAATTTTGAAAGAAAAAATTACTAAAGAAGAAAACTACTGTTGAAATTTGGTCCCAGCAAAATTTTGTCTTTAAATTTTTTTAAAATAAAATAAAATAAAAACAAATGTCCATGTCCATGCACAAAATTAAAAGGAAAATGGTTGCATTTTTCTGAATATTTAAACTAAATCACCCATTCAGAACGTATCAGCACTGACACTTAAAGAGTTAATAATCAGCTCCTCATCAGACTGAAAATGATGCAATGGCCTCCAGGTGTAATGGAAGAGGGAAACATCTAAAACATGCAGGACACCGGCCCTCGAGGACCACAGTTTGACACCCCTGGACTAGACCAAGAACTTTTTTTTTTCTCCTCAAAATGTAGGCCCACAAATTAGACACAATTGCACATTTAAATAACTATCTGCCAGTGTTTGAAGATACCCTACCACAAGATACATAGACTAGAAAAGCACTCAGAGAGTGCAAACCTCCACCAAGGCAGACCCCCCCTCTACGAATGAAGAGAGGTTCACCAAGGAGGTTATGTTTTTGACAGTTTGTCTGTCTGTTAGTTAGCAAGATAACTCAAAAGGTATGGACGGATCTTGATGAAATGTACATGGTAGGTTGGTAATGGGGAGATCTGGAAATGATTAGTTGTTAGTGGTGGTAATTAGTGATTGATTGATTGATTGGCAAATCATTCTACTCGTCAGTACACTCTTGATACTGATCTTATTATTACCTCCGCCAAGGAGGTTATGTTTTTGCCGGCGTTTATCTGTTTGTTTGTCTGTCTGTGTTCAAGATAACTTGAAAACTTATGGATGGATTTTGATGAAATGATATGTTGGAAATGTGAACAGGAAGAACTGATTTCATTTTGGGGGTGATCAGGGTGGGGGGGGTCTACCTTGGCGGAGGTCCGCGCTCTCAGAGTGCTTTTCTAGTATTCACATTTTTTGGAAGCAGACTGGTGAACCTAGACCTGATCAGATGAACCAACCCCAGATCATAACACTGTCCCCACAGGGTTTTACTGTAGGCACTAATTATGATCAGCAATCACCTCAACGGCTTCTTCTCTCACTATTACGCACCCATCCCAACGTAACTCATGTTCAATGTTCAGAGCATCAATAAAATGTCTTCCATTTAATATCCAAAAATGATTTAAAGACAGACATTTTTTAACATCTATTCAACCTTGGAGGTATTAATAAATTGTACCAAACAAAGGTCAGAACTATTTTAAAATCAATGTGTATTTCAGAAAAGGGAGTAGTTCTGTGGAATGATTCAGCAGATGGATTAAACATTTCTGAAAAGATTTTGCAGTTTAAAAGAAATACTGGAGAAGTATGTGGAGGAGAGACAGTGACATTGGTGCTCTTAACAGTGTGGGTGTCATTAGAGGGAGTGGGTGTGGGGTCAGAGTGTGTTCTGTCATGTGAGGATGTGTTTGTTTTGTATCGTTTTATTGTTTCATATTGTTTTATATTGTTCTGTATGGGTGTAGTGTGATGTTTTCAGATGGTTGTGTGGTGTGAGGGGGTGGAATTTAAAAGCAATGTTTCTTCCATCTCCTTTTCAAACCATGTGTTCTTTTTTGGCTGACCGGTTGTCATTTGTTAAGTGTAAACCAGAGGTGATTTCTCAGAGACCACAAGGGAAATTGCACAATGTTAAATTCATATTAAAACAATAACTCACATAACATTTATGTTCATAGCTAGCCTATGTCACCTCGTAGCTTATTCGAGCGATTCCAGCCTCATAGAAACCAATGGAAGCCTGGCTTCTCTGGGGGTCATTGAGCAGTGGGAGGGTCAAAGCACCGGGTTTCTTCATGATGATTGGAGGAAGTGTTTGAAAGACATCAGGGATGTTGTGGCTGTACTTATTTTGGGGAGAAAAACAGTATACGGTTCAGTCCAAAACGGTTGACATGAAAGAGTATCCACAATTTAATTTCTAATTTTCCTTTTCCTTCACATACAGATCTGTACATATTACAGTGTAAATAAAAACATACATTCATTGTTTTGCAACTTGTTTTATCCATTCAATTATTTAGTTCATTCGTTCATTTAAATGTAGTTCATTCATGTAGTTCAGCTAACGTGACTAACGTTGATGTTCAAGGATGTGTGTTGCATAGCAGGGTGTGGTTTTAATACAATATTGTTGTTTGACCTGTATAGCGCAGTTAGCCTATATGGCGTACACCTTTGTTTTTCTACCATTTTATGATGAACACGTAAAACGGCCTTCCCCTGTTTTAAAAACCAGAAGCTGCCACTGGCATAAACTGTGGCTGCAGGTTTGAAATAAACATGTGATGATGATGATGATGATGATGATGATGATGATGATGATGATGACATTGAGTCATCTGGAACACGGTCAATCTGGACTCATCAGACTAAATGACTATTTGTAAAACCAGTCCAATCTTAATGTATAGAAAAAATGACAAATAAATGAGATCTGTGTTCTTAATAAAGAAAAAAAAATGCATCAGAAATATCACAGTGCCATATATTTATTTTCTGTGCCCAAAAAAATCTGGGCAATGTCATTTCTAGCCCATTTATAGACCTATTTCTATTATTTAATTCACCTTCGTTTTACTTTCACAGTTTAATGTCTATGTTTATATGATTCATTTTTGTTAATTTTAATTATGCATTTTTTTTAAACTGTCTTTCAAAAAGGGGCAAATGAAAACATACCACAAATTCACTCTAATGTGTAATAATGGTTTACAGGTGCAAATATTGACTATGCAGGTGCTATAAATATTAACAATGGCAGGTAATGGTTGTACATAATGACTGCTCAGGCATAAATGTGGGACTTGTCAGTAGGGCACAGACAGTTGGTAAATTACACTAATGCTTGCCACAAGTTTCACTTTGATTGAGGTTAAAACATAATGCATGCTTAGTTTTAAAAGGAAATGAAAGGAATATTAATGTCCACTTGTACTCAGAGCTTCAGTTTTAAAGTTAAATAGATCGTGACGCCACTAGAGTAGCGGTGAGTCATTTAATAATAACCCTTTAAATGAAATGCACTTTATACCTTTGCTTCTTTGAATTTCAGTGTATTTTTATATGACCTTAATTCTGTTCTTTTGGCCAGTTTATTCCTGATCTGCCTGGGCTGCACTATAGTGATAATTGATCTGACTGAATCACTACTAAACTGACTGACAGCATGTTGTCTCACCAATTTTTCCTGAAGTCGTTCTCTTTGTCGCCTCACAGTAACTGGCATTTACTTTTTTATGCCATACTTGGCATGAAGAAATGTGCTATCATGCCTTTGAATGAAATGTCATAGATAGGTGAGAGAAAACTGAATATTTGCATGTGGCATTGTAGGATTTTTTTTTACCACACCCCCTGAAGGGAGACAAAGGTGTTGCTTTATTTTTTTTTTGTCTGTTTGTTTGCCAGCCACTTTACACAAAAACTACTTCCATGAAACTGTAAAATTACCGAACTAACCCTAACCTATTTATACAGAGACGATCGGAAGAGAAGACGGAAAACTGGCGTCTCATTGTAGCCTTTTAATTCACATTTGTGTTGTCATTAAGTTATCATCATGTTGAAATAGTCCCTGTTCTGTGTGATCTTATCAAATGTTTGTTTCATTACATTTGGACTATTAAAATATGTTTTATATATGTTTTATGCTTTAAAAGATGTTAAATCTTCATTTATTGTGAATTGTACATTTGAGTCCATCAGTTTTGCATAAGTTTATTACACACACACACACACATATATATATATATATATATATATATATATATATATATATATTTAATAAGCAATGTTATAATAAAGAAAAATTCTAAATAAATAGTCAGAATTCTAACTTCTAACTCCCAGTGGCCTGATCCAAATCATTGAAACATTTTTTTCATTTTTTTGTGTGCAGTTGTTACCCCAGAGACTGATGTTTTTCCCCAGAATTGTGGATTTTGAAAAACAGTAACAGGCATGAACATAGGAGATGAAAATGCCAACTGAAATACTTGGCCAGGGGTTTGCTTATTCCAGCCGACTGCTTTGTGGTGTGTGAGTCAGACTAGTTTTCCAAAATGCAAGTAAACATATTTGACTTTGTGAAAGGTCATTAGTATGCTTTTGGCTAAATATACTGTATCTCACATGAAATTGTTTCACATATGGACAAGAAGATAAGAGTAATGGTTAAAAACAATGTGTCTGATGAAAAGGTCAGTGTACTATGTATATATATATATATATATATATATATATATATATATATATATATATATATATATATATATATATATTGTATATAAGCTGTGGGTGGACAGCATATAAAATCTAAATACTTCAAAGAAATGTGTTGCCTTGAATGACAGTAAGACATAAAGTTGAGTCTTCAGTATTGCTGCTGGATGTTCAGAGGCAGGAATGGAATAAATGTCTCTCTGTGGGCACAGTAGGTTAGTCCCTTTTGCCACAGGCTTGCTTTCAGTTAAAGAGACCACTCTGTCAGAGTGTGGCCAGTAATGAGGGGCACACAGCGACACAGCTCACACTTACACCATACAGTCTTAAGGTTAAATGATATGACAGCCTCTAACTAAGTCTTTTTTGCCTTAAAGGTCAGTTGAATATTTTACTGCCAGCCAGGCCTGGCAGTGTATTGAAATGGTAATGTAAATACCACTACAGGACAGCTTCAGTGAGGAAGGTCCCCTCAAAGGTCAGCCAGTCTCCCTATTGCAACATCACGTTCATACACAGAAAGCAACACACACACACACACCAATGTAGAAACACTCACAAATGCACCCATTGACCAAACAGGGCTGCAGCAGCACTAGTGCACACACTATATTTGATGCATGCGCTCTGAGAATGCACACAAGTCCATAAGACTATTATTTTGTATCCATGTGCATTTTTATTGGATTTCCCTCCTCATGATTTCTATTACAATGCACATTAAATTTCACTGCACTGTTTCATCTTCTAGCATCATTAAAGCACAAGGCAATTTTCCATTGAGAGTCCAGCCATAGACACTGAAATGACAATGAAAATGAAAATGACTCTGATTGGCTGCTGTAAAAAGCAAGCTTAAGGGCAGTATCAGAGGTTGGGACTGGTAAAACACATTTCTCCTTTAATGCAGGAGGTAGGGGAGGGTGGAAAGAAAGCTTAAAAGCCACATTTCATCTCAGTGGGAAGTTTTCTGGGGAAGGCAGAGCATATCTATGGTAATTTAAATATAGCTTCACTTTACGTGTTTGTAGGTTTTTCTCCACCGTTATGTTCCATCTAATTGAGAAAAGTGCTTGATCCTAGTCCCACATTAATTCTGACATGATGACATGTTCTTACTGCTGAAGGAACTACCTGCATTAGACTGTAGCTCTGACACCGTCACAACAAAAAATGACATGTCTTTACCATCAGTGCAATGATTGGTTGGAAAACAAGCATTTAGTTCTTGACATGTCTCATATTTTAACTTGTCAAACACAGGAACAACATCAATTAATAATGTATTAATTTCATTCCACTCCATGCCACTTCCATTGTCCTTATGCTTATCCTTAAACTGAGACAAAATATTGGTATTTTTTTGTACTTAATCCCTCAAAATTATAATAGTCACTTTTACATTGGATATATGCGATATATATATATATATATATATATATATATATATATATATATATATATATATATATATATATATATATATTTTTTTTTTTTTTTTTTCCATTCAATTTAGTTGATTATTGAAAAATGACACAGGACGTAATTTGATAAACATGGTAATGAAGGTAAATGTTGTTTTTATTATATATTACCCCTGTATTCTGAGCTAAATTAAAACATGATTCTATTTCCTGGTGTCCACACCTACTGCACCACATACATTAAAAAAAAAATCTTGTAATGTCTGTCAACATCCTTTTTTTTCTTCTTTTTTTTTAATTAACCTGACTAGTTAAGATGGCGGCGCGCACAGACGCGAAGCCTCGACGGTCACTTCAAACACCTAGACGGTCCTGTCTAGGTGTTTGAAGTGCACCTTAAGGGAGGACCGAAAATACAATTTCGTTGTTCTGTAAACATGTTTATTGTAACAATGACAATAAAGAAAGTCTAAGTCTAAGTCTAAGTCTAAAAAAAGCTCTTTCTATTGCAGTTTTGCATATACCATTTGTGCTACACCCCCCCCCAAAAAAACGTTTGCCACGACTAAAGCCGCAAAGAACTAGGGCTTTTATGAAATTGTTGTTTTTTCCATTATATACATTTTTATGCGCAATTTGAGGCTCAAATTTAAAAGCGACTAATGACAAACACTACTACAGTGGCTGAGCGGTTAGCGCTCTTACCCAAAAGCAAGAAGGCCTGGGTTTGAATCCCAGACCGTGCAGACCCTTCTGTGTGGAGTTTGCATGTTTTTCTCCCTGTGTCTGGATGGGTTTCCTCCGGGTGCTCTGGTTTCCCCCATCACCCAAAAATATGTGTGTTAGGACAAAATCCTCCAGCCAGGTGATTCTGACTCTACAGCTGGAGACAGGTCCCCGGGCGCCCCCAATGGCTGCCCACTGCTCCTTACAGGTGCCCCAATGGCATGAAGGATGGGTTAAATGCAGAGGACATATTTCATTGTCCAGTGTATAATGACAAATAAAGTACTTTTACTTTATCTGGACCTCATGTGACAAACTGAAAGCTCTACAGCACAAAAGGCTGTTCTGCTTTATTCTGTGTAGAACTTTATAGTAGGATATGACTTTGAATTTCTGGAGTAGGACAAACCGGGCCTGTTGTCTCCATCCTCTGATGACCATACAGTACCTGGCTGACTTTTCTGTTTGTTTTCAGAGCAACAGTGCTCTGTCACTGTGTTTCTGCACACTATTAGTCATTCTCTTAAGGGGACTAAAGACACAGACCAGGCTTTGTGTTAAACAATGCCAAGGGAGAAGATTAGCGGTCTCTTCACTGGATTTGCCGTCAGGCGAAGTGGCCCGGTCGCCAAGTACCCACTGAGAGGCCGGGCTGGTTTCCTGGCTGACTTGCGAGTAGCAGAATGCCAAATACACACCTGGGTGAACTTCGGCTGTTAGAACCATCTTTAGTGTGTTGAGCTTGGGTTATTACTTTAAGTTGACAGTGTTGCCATGTGCTAGAATAGCCACTGGCATCACTTATGAATTTACTGAGGAACAGTGTGAAAAATACCAGTGGGGATACCTTACCCACAACTTAGGGATAGGTGTTCGTCAACCCACAAATTTAAGGAATTAATACTGCAACAAGAATAAATTATTAAAAAAAATATATATAAATAAATAAATTACATTAGCTACTGTTAATGTGCATATTAAAGAGCGACAGGATAGAAACAGGAAGATAAAATGAAAATTAAAAGCAGCAACTTCATGCAATTCACATAGACTGGACATCTACAAACCATGTGAAACTGTTTTTGTCCTTGATGTAAAAACCCAATATTTAGAAGGCCAATACAAACAAAACAAAACAGTGATGGATGGCATTCTAAAGTAAGGGGGAAAAAAAGAAGAAATGATGTGAGTATGAGGAGAAAGTAAAACAGGTCAAACTAGAAAAATGAAAAGTTGGTCAAAACAAAACACTTTAGGGCATTAAAAAAAAGGAAGTCATACTGGAGAGACAATAATATTTGATAGAGACAAAGTTTCATTTCAACAATTACTTCTAGACAAACAGAAAGGTAATAATAGTGAATCATTTCAGAAAAAAAAGATATCTTACCTTATCATGTACAGTATCCCAAAGACAAATGCCATACAAAATACCAATGGCATGCATATAATTAAATGCATAATGCATGGCATGTGTTAATAATAATGAATGAAATAATAATGTATTTAGAGTAGTGTTACACAGTCATATTCCTAAAAATAAATTCAAATGTCTTACCCGCTAGTGAGGATGGCCTGTAAGTACAAGTTACCCCAATCCACTAATATTTGGATAAAATTACAACAGACAGTATCTGTCTCAGTGAATTATGTGACATGAAGAGTGTTTGTGATGCTGGAAATAAAATGTATTTAATAGTTGAATTCACTTTGTGGTGGCTGTAGCTCATGAGTAAAAACATATTCTTCACAGGCTGAAAAGACTCATGTCCACATGTCAAAGTGTCCTTGGGCAAGGCATTGACATCTGAGCTATTTCCTGGTGGATACATGTGAGTGAGCTTGTGTATGCACATTGGAGGATGAGAAACCTTGTAAAGTGCATTGATATCCAATATGGTAGAAAAGTGCAAGTCCATTTAGCTGAATGGCCACTAGAAAAGTACAATTTTGATAATACAGGTTATTAACCCGTAAAAACCCCCACGAACATATACCACCAAACAAAACCATTCACTTATCTAAAGTGTTTAATACTTGTTGATCTACTAATTCTACCCACGCATGTAAATAATTGGTGCAAAATGCAAATTGTCCTCTTTTCATGGTCATCAAATCTGATCAATTTGAATGTTCAGTGGGAACGTAGTCACCATGGAAAAAACTTCATCTTCTACAACGTTGATTCTCCTATAAAACCCATGGAGGTTGACCAATGACAGTGAGTGGAGACATTTGTTTTGTGTTCATTTATTGATATAGTTGCTGAAAAAGTAACTTTTTCTTCAGTTTCTTTTTTGATATTACTCAGTTTTAATCTGAACTTTTATGAACATCTACATGATCATTGAAGCAAATATAATAAAATCCTTGATTTTCACTGAAAATCAAGGATTTTATTATATTTGCTTCAATAATTTGCTGAAATAATAATACAGAGGAAATTATTACAATAAATGGCGATAAATCACTTATGAAAGGTTAAATAGAGAGAAAAGTTCATATTGGGAAGTGCTACAAAAGTAGCATTGGGTATTTATATGGGGTAAAAAGAATGTGTATTTGCACAGATGTTACTTTTACAAATGCCAGAGCTGTTTTGTCATATTCCAAAAGCAATTTATAAAGTAGTTTTTTCTCACAAGCATCATTTTCTACAGAAGTATTTATTTATTTTTTGGTCATTTTGTGGTCATTGTGTTACAGCATAAGCAACAGAACACATGCTCTGATGTGGACTGACATGGATCCATTAAAAAAGAACATACTGTAAAAAAAAAAAAAATGCCTGGGCCTCTCTGTAATGAGATGTAAAGCATTATGGTCGACAGAAATTTGAAATAAGGTGTTGCAAACCAGAGTGTAAGAACAGCTGAAGTAAATAAGATAAACAAGATAAAGAAAAAATTAGCATAGCAGTGTAGGCCACCCGGGATAGAAAAATGAAAAGAAAGCCAAATCAAACAGCATGTTTTATTGATACACATAATTTCTCACAAAACCACATAAAACTCCAAACTATGTTGCCATTAGTGATAAGGCTATACATTTTTTATCAAATAAAGTGGATAAACTGAGAAAAACTATTATCTATTAATGACTTCCTATTGTGTAAGTACCCGATAGAAGAGATAAAAGACAAGTTCTGCTTCAATTTAGAATAACATGACATATATAAAGAGAGAGACAATTATTATGTGCAAACACTGAAAAAATATGAGGCACAAATCAGTTCATTGGAAAGCTTTTGAAATTGGGTTTGAAATTAGTTTTCAGCACAGTAGTCCAAAAGAGGTTTAGCCATTCAAAAAAACTGAAATACATAAAGGAAATTATTTCTGATTTAGAAAGACGGGTGAAAATAATAAAGACAGAAATAGAATAGTCAGACCTATATAATAAAGGGTCAACGGTCATACCCAGGTGCATTGTGTGTGTATGAGCTGTGGACTCAAATAAAGATGGGTTTCATCATGGGTCAGGCCGTGGATGTGCTTCGGTAAGTCACAGGACTGTGGAAAATGGACGAATGATCCTTTGTGCTCTGAAGTGTGGAGTAATGCTGAGGCCAGTTACAACTAAAAAAAAAGTTGTACCCAAATTAAACGTTAAAATCAGTTTTCTTCCCTAACCTAAATCTCTAAATGGGCTTTTTATCTGTCCCACTACAGTACTAGATCTCAAATCAGGTCCTCGTGTCCCAGTGTCCTTCATGTTTTAGATGCTTCCCTCTTCTATCACACCTGGGTCAGTTAATGATGGCCACTCCATTCATCTTTGCTGAAGCCTGATAATGACGAATTGTAATGGCTTTCAGGTGTGATGGAAGAGGGGAAATATCTAAAACATGCAGGACATTGGGCCACAAGGGCCGGATGTAAGAACCACTGCCACAGTCTCTCCAGGTCAAAACACAAGGAGTGACTGATAAGGAGGTCCTGTGTTTATATTTTACACACACAAACTATTTCAATGAATTTGCACTACATACAGGAACCCCCCCACCCACCTCCAAAATCTAATCTGTGCCTTCCTCCGAACCCTAATTCTTCTGTATGTTTGTCCAACCTGGAACCATTTTAAAAAGTCCCATCATGTGTCCATGTGTTCTGTGTCTATAATGTCTGCTGTCTGAGTATGTTTTATTGTATGAGCTTGCATTTCTGTTTCTGTATTCGATGGAATTCTTGTTTGGTGCCTGTGATGGGCAGTCTGTTACTGCAGCTCTTCTGCTGTAGTAACCAAGCAATTTCCTGTAAGGGATCAATCAATCAATCAATCAATCATTACATCCGTGAGCAAAGTTTCAAGGATATTATGTTTTTCATCCAACTGCCTCTGCCGGATATCTTTCGTGTTAACGTGATAATGTGACAGATATTTGTTTTCAAAATTCCATGTTTTCCATATGGAGAGAAAGAATTTGGGATGATTTACCATTTCTATATTGCTGATGACGGGGGGTCCAAAAGTGTAAAATCACTAAACACTCTTCATATTTCTAGATCGATTTCTCTGACTTCAAATCAACTGCAAATGTAAGGTCATGACCTGGGGAGGCCTCACATTATGACATCATAGCTGTCTGGTTAAGGATTGACAACGTTCAGGGGTGTACGACCTAGCATGTAAAATTGGAAATAGAGCGACTGAGTCAGAAAAAAATAGGCTTATTGCTTGGAAAATATAGTCTGCATACAAATTCATTTCACTTTAAGGAAAATAGTTTACTTGTGATTTTTTAGGATGCATATAGTGAAGGACATTCAGTTGGAGCAGCATAAGTGGACATTACAGATGGCGGCCTTAAATATGGAGATTGTTTTAAATCTACTGGTTCATACATTACTGATAGAAAAACCTTGACGCTCATAATAGAAAAAAGTGTGTATTTTATATTGGTGGTTTTTCCCTTTGGCCAAGGTCACTGTCAAATGCAATTAGAATATATTTTAGCTGTATGAATGTAGAGAAGTAGGTATAGACAGACATACTGCTAATAGTTTGATAGTTCACTTTGACGTAAGAGGTAGATGACTTAAGACTGGGGGTTGATTGCTTTGCACACAGCTGTATACAACACACATGGGAAATCTCATGCTATTACATGTTGCTTCGTTACAGAAAAGCCTGCAGTTCCCTCAGGGCTTGGGCTACTAACCTTCAGAAAACCAACAATATGCAGAGTCATCTCAGATTTAAATACAAGTTCAGGTAACTTTGAAGTCACGATATCTTTGCTTTTCGGGACTTCACTGAAGCAGAAAACAGAATAGAGGGCAATGAATTAAACAACAGTGCCTGCATTTGATGGATGGTAGATGTATAACACAAATTCAGAATGTACATAATAAGAGAACCTTGAGAGTTAAATACAAAAGGTCAAATTATTCCCGAGGGTCATTAATGGACTTTCATATGCTAATCAAGTTGATTCTTAAGGCTTGACTGGCCACGTTTATTCGACCATTTATTTATTCTCTCGTACTATGCAGTGCAGATAATGTTCAATTCCTAAACAAAACCTAGTCATTTTAAGATGACAATAAAGGATGATTGGTTTATGTAATATTCTTTAAATGTGCTTCTGCATGATTCTGCAACCCTGAGACTGTGTGATATGTGGAAAGTGGATAAGTAGCAGACAGTAACGTGGTCGTTTTGTCAATAGACAGGGAATCATTAAAGTTTTACAGCCACATTTTAATCCTCTGAAAATGGAAGCCCCCACCCCCACCCCCTCGGTACATACACACCAACTCAGCGCTCTCCATTCGCCATCGCTCTCTTCATCCCTCACCTCCCTCCATTTGATTTTGTCTGGGGTCAGCAAAGCTTCCTTTGCTCTCTTCCTCATGGATGCATTCCAGCCTGAGTTTCCACATATGCTAGGTGGTAGAGAAAGTTGCTGACGCTGGTGTAACAATGTGGAGCCCTGTAGAGCACATCTGTGATTTCAGCCCTCACTGAGACCATGCGGCGCAGCAGAAATTAACCTACTCTTGTACACACTGGTGGAAAGCTAGAATAAGAAGCACATTTTTCAAACCTACCACCGAGTAATCCTTTCTCCCCCCCCCCCCCTGTTTTTTTCCTATTATTGATCTTTAAAGTGTGCGCGCCTATTTAAAACTGCACTCGTTTTTAATAGTCCTGCTGAGGGTACTCCTTCCACACTCATACTGCTGATTTGTTGTTTTTTTTAATAGTGATTTTTGGTGTCTGTTACTGATATTCAGGCACTTTTCCAATCAATTAATTACATAAAAGATGGAAACTACCATCAAGCCACCACACAAATGTGGATGACACAGTGTCTTTGTGTTTTTACTTGGCTTGATGAAACTCTTTGTGAGATAGATTAATGTTCAAATCCAAGAAAAGGGGCTCTCCAAAATTAATCTGCAATTGCAAACCAAAGTTATATATCCTTATAAATGAAAGCAATAGTCAAATGTTTTAGGTAACACTGGTATAGTCCAACATAATGATAAAATGTTGCTATGGTAAATTACTGAAAACAGTGATATTTAAGTAGTTTCACTTTATTGTATTATTGCTTTTCAAAGTAAACATATTTTTGTGACTTTTGTTAGCTGGGATACTAAAGTAACATCTCTTTTTCTTCTCACTAAAATATCCTTGTGTTTTTAGCCATCTAAATACATGCTGTGAATCTTAACTCTGATTCCAAAGCTGCTTCGTATTTCTAGCGCATTGGAGAATAAGGGTAGGCATTTCTGTATTGTGTTGGTTTATGCTATGGTCATTGCCAAGAGATGTATCTAAAAATAATGGGAATCTGAATCTAAGCCTATGTTTGAAGTTTAGCTGAGAGAATTTATCTGAATACTCCGATTTGAAAGGTTGAGATATGAGGAGTCAGGGAATCCACATAGATTTTAAAGCCTATAGAACCCATCTTGAAGCACCTAAAACTAATAAGCACCTCTTCTTTTGCTATTGACAGACTGTTATTTTGAAATCACAGTGAATGACTTGCCAGTTCTGATGGCATTTGGAGTGCCATATGTATGCATTTTCATCCTTTCATGTATTATGCAATGTCATTAACCCTAACTGATAATCCTAAACCAAACCCTCACCTTGAATTACACTGTCCACTAGGCATGCTAATTGCTAACCATAAGCACTAACAACTAATTGCACTAACTCCTAGGCATTGGTTCTGTTTAAAAAATATATATATTTTTATTCAAGCTGTTTTTGCACAGTAGAAAAAATGACTTGAGAACAGAGTTTACCGGTACTTCCTTATAGATGTCCATGACGTGGTAATGAGGCGTCTCTGATTGGCTCAGAGAATGAATGCAAGAAAGAACACTCCCCCCTCCCCTCTTGCTTTGTGTGTGTTTACCATCCAAGAGTAGCATCCAGCTAGGTTTCATGCCATCGCTTGTTTTGAAAACATGCAGGGGAAAAAAAAACGTTATTTCCCCAGAGAGCACATGAATGACTTTGCTCCACCATTTTTTTCCAGGTTTGTGCAGCAACTGTGGCGCCATCTTCTCGTGTTGATGCTAATGCTAATGCTACTTCGCTGCAAAGGGAGATGGACTTAACCCCACGTGGGTGACGCTAATGTCCAAACAACGTGTAGTGGACAGGCTTTTTCTGAGTGTCTCATTCCTCTGTGGTGTTTTCTCTAAATGGTAAATACAGCTAGTGGAGGGGTGACCTCCAACAGACCTCACCCCCTAACTCGGGGTGACCCATCAGATTCCAAAAGGAGCGTGTAAAAGTGGTTTTCAGTGAAATGACACTTTTAACAAAACACCAGGTGCAGGTGCAGTGTTATTTTAAATCAATGTGGTGTTAATACAACACTAACACTCTCTATTTAACACTGACACAGAATATTTAACACTCCCATATTTGCTGTGTGGTTTCGGCTGAAGTAAAACTTTACTTTGCCTATTCACAGTTAATATAATGTTTCCACAAGAACACAAGCAAACGAACAAACTAACAAACAAAAAAGTCAATGTAGTTATACAATAGAAGATAATACGTATTTTATTTTAATTCAGTGAACCATGTCCTTATCTCCCGATCCTAGTCTATTAAACAAGTCATTTCATTAGTAAATGTCCTTCCAAAGAAATGTGTCCAGGTCCAGGCTGGCGAAAACCACACCATACCATCTGTGTTCCTCCTAACAGCAGCTGCAAGACCACACATATTCAGATCAATAAGACAAATAGGGATGTTCTGAAAACAAAGAGTGTGCCGCCCAAGAACTCCATGAACCTATTTATAACTGAGGCTTTGTCCATCAGAATAATGATCCCGCAGCAAGGCTGAGACATCTCCCCAGGCCGGGATCCATATCCCTGTTAAGGCCGCCACTGCTGCAGCCAAACACATGCTAGGAGCAAGAAAATAACCCCTGGCAGTGGCCTCTGTCATGTCTTACACATTATTCAAACATGTGGCCCAGGCTTCATCAATCTTCTGACTGATGCAGAGGTTGCTTGTTTGTGTAAAACTCCAACCAAACTTGACCTCATTAAACCTGATAAGACTTTTAATTCTCGAGAAAGCAAACTTGCGGTCCAGTGGGGATAGTGATTTGGTTATTGTGAAAAGAATTCCACATATCTAATTCTTGCAGGCTACGTAAAGTAAAAAGGAAAACATTTTAGAGGAATGGTTCAATGCAAATGTTTCATTTATGCACAGAGTAATGTGGTTTTCAGGGAAGACGAGGCACTTAAATATTAGTAAATTCGATAGATGGTCTCATCCACTGTGGTCCCTATGAGGAAGCAAACACAGAAAATTGAATTACATACTGTAGGTTTTTGTCTTTATTTCCATAATGTGGGCCTTTAATGGAATTACTTCACTAAGAGCAGGATTTTCATTTATCATTTGAAATTCAGATGGGTGCATTGTGGGAAAGTTGCTGACAAAATTGAAACACATAAAAGTGAAACACAAGGCTGTTTCACCCCATTTAATTAGAGACAGCAGAGGAGAACAGAAAGGGAGAGGAAGCATAAAGACATGCAGAGTGTGCTTACAGAGAAATATTAATAATCACTCTTTTTTTCTCTTTTTTTTTAAAACAACGTTGGAGAAAATTAAGACTAAATACTCTGCTTGATCTCTATTATGTCACCATCATTCATGTTGTGGTGAACACAGTCGGACAAAGCTATTGCATTTATAATGCATCAAGATAATTTACTAGCATTGTCTAATCACTAAAGCCAAGGCCAAATCTTTAACATATTGATCATCAGAGGATAATTTAGGGTTAATGTTCTTTTTTCCTCTCTGTTACTGTGTATATGTAAACATTTTTCATTTTATTATATTTTATTTGTGGATTATTGTGGATCAACACTATAACATGAATGCATCATACAATGTAAAGCCCTGTGAGATGACTTTGTTGTGATTTGGAGCTTTATAAATAAAATTGAATTGAATTGAATTGAATGTGCACATTTTTTACTGTCTTTTTCAACACAAATCCCCAACCCCAACTCAGATATAAACATGAACATGTAAATATATCTACCAAATTATATCAGTAATGTGAACAGGAGGCACATGCTGTAGCATTCACACAACAGCTAGATGTGGAAAAAATAGCAAAACCTCCACCAAGGCAGACCCCACCCACCCCGAATGAAGAGAGGTCCGCCAAGGAGGTTATTTTTTTTTGCCAGAGTTTGTTTGTCTGTCTGTCTGTCTGTTTGTTAGTTAGCAAGATAACTCAAAAAGTTATGGACGGATCTTGAGGAAAATTTCATGATGTATTTAGGGTTCGAATTACGGGGGGTACGGACCCCCTAAATGTGACTTTGGGGGGCTTATACAATAATAAATGTTTTCTTAAGTTGAAATACTTGAAAAATGTTTCCTTATCTACTATTCCTCTTTGTGTAGTAAGAGTAAACCAATCAAATTTATAATTCATGATTGCAATGCCATCAACCTCCTTTTGAATTCTGAAATGGTTTCACCATACGCTAGAGAAATTTGTGCATTTACTGCTGAAGTTTCTCAAGCCTTCTTCTCATATGTGGTACTGGTGACAATGGAAGAAGAACCAAAGAACAGGTGGGTAAAAATGTCAAAATCCTGTCATAGCACAGCTCCGTTCTGTCTATATTGCACCATGCATTTTGGTTTGCTAATATTCCATTTAGCCTAGCTATCTTGACTTTATTAACAATAGACAGTAACCAGATGTAGGCTGGCTCAGATATTATTCATGGTTCATCGGGGATGTGTAGTGATACGTCCATGTGTTTATGGTGATGAAATAATGCAAGTTCAAATACATCTTTGTCTGCACAGTTTGGTTTGTGGACTGTCTGCTAGCTATGCAAGTGTTGTGTGATGAATACAGAAGCAATGTACTTTGTTGGTTTGTTGATTCATATACGTGTGTTAGCAGTGACTTTTCTTTTTAGTCACATAAATAGGCGTTTAGTATAAACTATAGACTAATCTGTTAGACACCATACACAACCACTTTACAAAAAAGTATGTGGTACGTGGGCACAAATCTGACATGTGACGTCAATCCCCCCCCCCCCCCCCCCCCCCACAAGGAACACATTATTAGGTTTTGGTAATGATCTGGAAGAGATCCTGGATTCTGGATCACTTTGAAATTTGGCAATTTGGTAAATGGAGAATACATTTCAAACAAGACAAAGACGACACAGACAGACAAACAAACTCCGGCAAAAACATAACCTCCTTGGCGAAGGTAATTAAAATAAATTAAATATTTATTGGGATGGGTAAACCAACAAGTCTGGGATACTTTGCTGAGGCTGCTATTCCCACGACCTGGACCCGGATGAAGGGGGAGACGACAAGTACGAGTACGAGTAAATAGACCCATACACACAAATAAAAAAATCTATAAAATAAAATGTGCCGTATCTACAGTTATTCAGGTGATGAGTGGCAATTGGGTGTTAACGTCATGAGAAATTGCTCATTCAATTCACATTTCTGTATATTTTAGAAAAGGTTGCTATGTTTTATGGAATTTTGCACTGTATCCTGCTAATCTACATCTCATATTCTCCATATGTAAAAACCTCATGATGTCTACAATCCATTGATCATGTGTGGGAGGGGTTTTTTGTTTCCACCTCAAAAGGATGACAAGTACAGAAGCAAATACACTAGCATTTGAATGATATTTTAAAATATGAATGCTTGGGAGAATCACTCCAAAAAGTGTTGTCATGGTGAAAGTGTAAAGTTAATGTCATATGCTTTTGAATATAGATGTCCAATAATAGAAGTTGCCAGAGAAGAATAGGACATGTTCAAAAGGTGTGGATACGTGAATAAGTATCTACTTTGCATCTCCTGCAGAGTGGGTCAGTACCCAGATATTCATTCTATTCATTTAATTGTTTATTTTTTTTTGTATTTGTCTCAAACTGAAATAATAATAGAATTAAAAAAAAAAAAAACTAAGAAGTCAATTACATATGAATCCATCAGTGGTCATAAAACACAGTAAAAAATAGCAATTATAATAAAATTCAACATAAAAGTGCATGTGAATAAATGGTAAATGGACTGCATTTATATAGCGCTTTTCCACCTTCATGGTGTTGAAAGTGCTCATAAACACAGCTTAAGAAGGGACAGAATGACACAAAGCTTACTGTATCTCGTCCTGCCACTTCAGGACTTCCAGTGTCAGATTCGTAACCAAATAGATTTCCTTAATCAGTTTAGGTAGTGATAAATATGTAGAAGGACTTTAGACTTTAATAATTTTATACTTCTTCCCACTCCCTTTCGACTGTGCAAAATTCAGAGTGTACTTGTGCACTTGAAGATAGATTATTTTACTTCTACTACTACTACTACTACTACTACTAATACTACTACTACTAATAATAATAATAGATTCAATTTCTATGGCACTTTTCAAAGCGCTTTACATTAGTGATCCATTATTCATTCACTCTCACATGCTCGCTCTGATGGTGGTAAACTACATATGTAGCCACAGTTGCCCCGGGGCAGATTAACAGAAGCGTGGTTGCCATTTCACACCTACGGTCCCCCTGACGACCACCGAACATTCATACGCATTCATACACTAGTGTGAGTGACACTGGTGTCACACACTTTCATTTAAATGTTATTTTGTTTTTATTTTATTTTACTTTGTCATGTTTTATTTTGTTTCTTTGCATGTTTGAAATGAATGAATAAACAAACAAATAAAACAGTGAATGGTCTTAACCCTTTGATGGATACTGGTCACTACAGTGGACAGTTATTCTACAGTTGTTCTCTTGTATATTCATGGTTTTTGTTGTTTTAGTTCCATATCAGTCAGTTCTTATCATTACTGTAACTTAGCTGTTCTTAATACCTGATCTGCATTAACATGTTTATGTGTAAATCAGTTGCTTGTTGTTATTAAACTGTAATTAATTAACAGTATTCTTTAAAAAAATTGCATTAAAAAGGTTTTATTTCATAGTGTTCTGATATTGTAGTTTAAATACACATTTCTTTGCTTCAAAGCTTAAACACATGTTGTCCAGCTGAGTGGACATTTTAAATTAAAATTAACATTAAAAAAATATTTCAATCTAAAGAGGAATAAAAGCACTTCACTAGACTAAGGCTCTCATAATTCATGCATCAAAGGGTTAAATTGAAGGAGCCCTTGTGTTGCATATAAAATATGTAAACATTTTAGCAGATTTAATTTCAGAATAACTTGTTTTTTATTTTAGTGTAAACATTTCTAAGTACTCAAAGTGAAACGGAAGTGATCACAGCCCGTGAGCTTATCAAAAACATTTGAAAAATGATCACTCTGCATCCATTTAATCTGAAAAACATTGAAGATATTGGGATGGGAAAAGTTATTCTGTGGCTGAAAAGTGGTGCGTATGCGGTGCACCACGCTGCAGAGAGTGAAGCACTTTGCATACTTAGCCAATCAGTGGACGCTCACTTCAGTTCTGCTCTACTGCCTGACACACCAATTCACGGCACATTCTGCTGTCATCTAAGTAATCAGTTGGTACTTCCATCCTCCACGCACTCCCTGAGCAGCATTTTGAGAAAGTGTGCCTTTTACACCCAGAAGAACACAATTAAAATTTAAATGTGAGAGACTAAACTCTGCTTTCTTACATATGTGTCAAGGGTTTTTCTGTCGTTTTTTTTTTTTTTTCTCTCTCTTTTGGACAACTCTAGAAAGGGGATTCATCAGATTTCTTCCAAAAAGCAATCAAACTGCAATTATCACAGCTTCACATCATGTTATTGGTGTCAGGAGAGCATCATCACCCCCCCCCCCCCTTCACTTTCAGTGCAGCCAATTACAGAATCTTTTTTCTTTTAAAATCCATAAACTTGGATGTTTTTCGTTATACAAAAAAATATAAAAAAAAAAAAAAAAGGATAAAAATCGCTTCAGTATGAACTGAATAAGTAGAGCCAAGGAATCAATATGAGCATCTAATGAAAGAGGAAATGAAGATACAGCCTGTACATGTTTTGCTCTGTTAGAAATATTTTTAAAGGCAACCAAGAAAAAAAACTGGATCAAGAAAGTGTGAAACTGTGAATTTTTACTTTCATAATTACATTTAGTTGTGTCTTTTCATATTTGGTTTAATATTTTTTTTGTTATGTTTGCATGCATCGTGTGGTGTATTTGTTAGGTGTGACCACAAATAAGAATCTTCGTTCTTTAATATCATTGTGCATTTCTTTCAAACATGTGTTTTCAGTGGTTTTGAGGAAAAGTAATTAAAGTGAAACAGAAATATTATGCAACATTTCAACCCTGACTCACATTTATTAAATTGTACACACACACACACACACACATATATATATATATATATTTTAATCAGAAATACAATGGTGTCTGTGGTATGCTTTCTTAAAACATAATTAAATGTTGTTAATTAATCCTGTTTCAAAGTGGCTGGAAATATAGGTGCTGAACATAAATGTGCTGTGTTCGCAGATAATGTGTTGCATTTCATTAAAAGGTCCATCAAATGGATTTACATTATCAGTTTGATTTAGAGACATCATTATGCAGTAATATGTGAACCAAACCATGATTGTTTTCAATGATTACATGTCTTGCTGAAATATAGACACTTATTCAGTGTACAGTTTTTTTACCCACAATATTTTTTATATTATTCAAGGTTTATGAGGTAAACAAAGAAAAAAAGTCTATATATATATATATATATATATATATATATATATATATATATATATATATATAAACTAAAAATCACCCAATCACACCAGGTAGACTTACTCCAAATGACATATTTTAATAACATACATATATTCTTATGAACATAAGAATACTGTATTATAATAACTGTACTATAATAACTGTATTTTAGATGTCCTGACCTGGCTTTGCAGATGCCACAATATTCATATAAGGTTTTCATAATTGCATACATCCCTCCAGTTCTCTTGTGTTCATAGTCAGTTTTTAGTCGTGTCTATTAAAGTATAACAGGGACTTAGTCTGTAATGATTGCATAAGGTCGAAGGTGATTAATGATGTGCAATGGAAATAAAAAGACGAAGAGATGTTTCTGAAAAGAATATTCTACTTCATAGGGAACAATGTACTTGAATTACAATAAAAACAAGGTTTCTAAAGGAGTGATATTATGCTTTCTTTAAATGGATTAATTCATTTTAAAACATCCCCTGTAGTCTACATAAACTGTAAATGCTCTGCTTGGGTCTGAATTCTTCTTAAATTCAACTCCACAGGTCCACCTACAACCCAATTTCTGAGTAATGATACAAAAAGTTAATTTGACCCTACCCCCTCCAGGTTATTGACTGTGCTTTCTTTCCTGTTCCTGTTCACTTGTGTTTGTTAATACAACCAACAACTGATCATTTTAGGTAATCTGCTCAATGTTTGGATGTGGGTCGTACTCAGAGAAGGTAGAGCGGGTCGTCTTAACCTTACATCTGTAAATGTCGTGACGTAACTACTTAGAAAATGTATTCAATTAAGAAGGACTCTTATGGTTCATAGACACAAATAAATATACCAAACACTGATAAAAGTGGGTTCAGTTAAATATGACAAATCAGGTGTTAACTGAAACAATAGACCTACATATACACTAACTAACAGCCTGTATATACGCCGTAAGGAAAGAGAAATGGATGCTGAGAGCAAGAACAAAGTTAAGTCTCACCAAGGCATTTCATACAACGTAAGAAACTCATGTTAGGATTCTCATGTTCATGGATTGGAGGTTCCAAAGACGATTCCAAGATCCATTTGAATCTATTCTAATCACATGTGAAAACTAGAAAAGCACTCACTCAAAGAGCACAGACACCACCGAGGCAGATCACAACCAAAAATGTGGGTTTACTGTTCCATTTAAAATTGAAAAAAAAATGGCTAGTCACAAATACTGCATACCTTGCATTTATTTTCAGTGAAATAAGAAAAACATTGTTCAAGCAAAGTCACACTGCATAGCATCCAAAAAAAGACTGACCCCTTGGCTCTGTTGGCGAGAGTATTATAAAGGCCCAACCAAACAAAATAATTTTTTTGACATTTCCAAGTTATACCATAGGTTCCACATTAAACCCATTCCCACAGTGACGTACATACATGCTAAATCATTTATTTTAGACTTCATTTTTACCTTAATTAATTCACACAATTGAAAACACCCCTTCACCCAGAGTACACATGGTATGGCTGGGGTTTATTCTTACCATAAAATGCAGCTGCTTCCCCTGCTCTGGTTCAACCCCCAAGCTCAGAGTAGGAGGGGCTAAGATGTCAGCAGCACAGGTACACAATGAATGAGCAGAACTATTAATATGTGTGTTGGTTTGAATGTTTAATGTTTTCTGTAGGGGATGCATGTATGTTGATAACTATACCACTGTGGTGCGTACACTCACAACAGAACCAGTGGGGAATTAGATGCAATATTATTCAGAGATGTCTAAGAGAATATGAGTGAAGTCGACCATGTGCCACCATTCAGCAGTGATGAGCCCTTCGTCACTCCAAGACATTTCATACAACATAAGAAACTTGTGTTAGGATTCTCATGTTCATGTATTGGAGGCTCCAAAGACGATTCCAAGATCCACTTGAATCTATTCTAATCACATGTGAAAACTAGAAAAGCACTCAAACAGGCTGATCACCCCCCACACAACAACGAATACCACATTAAAAAACATGAAAAGAAAGAAATTAAACAAAATTAGCGGAGAATAATGTTTTGGTTCTGAATTGAATTTGTAATGATTGTGTATTGCTGTGTGTCGTGCTTGTTAACTGTAGCGGCGTGTATATAAAAACACACACAGATAGCCTCAGCTTCCGTGTGTATTTTGTGTGTTTTTCTCTACTTTAAATTAAATTAATTGAACTAAAATATATGCTATTTTGCACTAAAAAGAACCTAGGGAGGTTGCCTGTATAGATATAACAATTATAAGAATTAAAGTAAAAAATAACTGAAAATTAGCAACGTTTAAGTTTCTATGAACTCTTCGTTTGGCCAAAATAAAATAAAATGAAACGAAATAATTTATACTTGTTCTGGTCTTTTCAGATGTTAGAGGCAGACAATATGAATAATGCTTGTTTTTGGTAAACTTTTTCATTTCTGTTGACTTTGAATTTCTTTTTGTAAAGTGACATTAAAAAAAAAAAAAGGAAATGCGGCCTAATTCAATTGTTGGTTTTGTGCTTCAAATAAACGAGTCGTTTTTTTGGTTTTTTTTTTTACTTCCCATTCATAAACGGAAAATCCAAATACCAAAATATACATGGACCCCTAACCTTAACCCAAATTCATCCCTACCTTTTTGAGGTATCTTGCTAAAAAAACATACAAACGGCAGCAAAAACATACAGTAATAAAAACCAGCGCAGGTATCTCTCGGAACTCCAGGTGTGGATGACATTCATCATCTTGGCTGACTCCACCACGAACAAAAGGGTTGGACTTTGCAATGTCATCTGACCCCATCTTCTGATTATAATAAATTAAGAAGGAATTGGAATGGGTTGTAGAAATCCACTCAATTTTTTGCCAGAATTAATATAAAAAATATATCTTTGCAGCACTTGGAGGGTTACAATCCAAACATTTTACATTATTAAGCTCAAAATACACATATAAATAAATGAACCACAGACTAATAAAAGTGGATTTCACTAAATATAACCCCTTTCAAGTGTGTTCCTTCAAATGGAAAGCTTGGTGACTTTGGCAGATCTGTTTACTTTCCATTACAACTGGTCCAGGAGTGTTTTTAAAAAAGGACATGTGCTACCACTGCAGGTAGCAGGCACCTTGAGTGACTGCTTTGTTTAAAACGCTGCAGAAAAGGGGATGGGGGCATGAACACAGGAAGCATGCAGTGAAATTAAATGCTTATAGCCTACAGCAACTTCAGCCCCCACCCAGGCTACTATATTCACCTTTGATAGTCACACTAATTTTTCACCGGCACAAAATGCTCTCACTGGCTGTTTAAAAAAATAAGCCACAAAACCAAATGTGAATGTGACTTTGAGCAGATAAAATACATATAGACTTTTTCTTACACTTGAGAACAGACATTGATTGTTGCACATGTGTCCTACAAGTTAGTAGTGTGACATATTCCCACAGTAACCATGACGACATATATTTTTCAGAGTTGAGAGTCTAGTCATATTAGATTTCCTGCAATTTACGGATATTCTGAATGAGGGTTTTTCTTTTCTTTTTTTTTTTCTTAAACACAGCAAGTCGTCTGAGGTCTATGTTAGTATTATTCTAATTCTAGGAGTGACCTGGTGTACAAGCAGAGATCCTTTGTGGTAGAGATGGGTGACCAAAAGAAAGTCCAATACCTACCTACTGTTAAACACAATGAACGAGTGTGTGGATATTGGCAACCATAGCAACAAAAGCACAGCATTAACAAAAGATAGTAGTGGTTGAAAAATGAAAGGTAGCTGCTGCGTACAGAGTCTAGCATCCACTAGCAGTGGAAAAACTTTTAATTTTAATCAGAAGCATTGCTGCATGTACAGGACAATTAGTGAAATAGTCATTTCCCATATCCATGTAAACAGCTTATTAAGGATATTGTCTTTTCTGGAAGACACAGTCATGTCCTTTAGTACAACTATTTATTCATTTATTCATAAATTACATTGCATCATACTCTGGCACTGATTATGTTTGTTAGAATATTTGCATAATTATAGTTTGGATGTATGGAAGTGAATAGCTGTAAGAATAATACATGAATACAAAGCTGACTTTCATTCACTTGGCAGAGGCTTCAGTCGTATTATAACTAGCTTTTACTTCTCTCTGTGACTGGTTATGGAGAATTTTTGACTTGCAGATGTTTTCTTGGTTTGCATTGTTTCTCTATTTTCAGAACATTTGATGTTTATGCATGTTTTTGTTTCTTGTGGGGCATTTATTTTTTTTTTTTAATTTGCACCATAGACTTGTGTTTGAGTTTGTGAAGTCAGACCCTCTGATGGTACTTTTAGGAACCTCCTCTTCCAGACTGCAATTTATTTAATTGTTATTAAAATTAGTTTTTATACATCAGGTTGTTGTCTTTATATCTTTTTGCATACAAGGTGCATTATGTATAACCTGTGACTGAACAAAACAAAACAAAAGTTGGGGAAAAAAAG
This sequence comes from Siphamia tubifer, assembly GCA_020466265.1. Lineage (NCBI taxonomy): Eukaryota > Metazoa > Chordata > Actinopteri > Kurtiformes > Apogonidae > Siphamia > Siphamia tubifer. Next base: position 11,620,845 of record CM035785.1, read on the forward strand.
AGTTTGTGAATTGGCATAGTTTCTGTACATGCAGCTGAGACACATTGAACGACCATATGTTCACCTTCTTATCACAGCGGGAGATTATGATTCTACATAAATCTATATTGAATTAACTTTAATTTAGTCAACCCTAAAATGAAACGACTGCTTCCGTGAAGGTGTTTTAAACCGACTTCAACCAAACTGGATTAGAATCCTTTGAACTTTGGTAAAATTGCCAGTGAAGCAGGGAACAAGTTACAGAGGAACACTCGGTGATCAGCATCACACTGCTATTACATATAACAGCATGCCAAATTGGCATCTGTTGAGTAGGACTGCCACCTCCAGAAGTTTAGAAAGGGCCTGTGTGCCTTATTTCAGCCTTGAACTGTAAAGCAGAGAGCATGTTTTATTCAGATTTCAGACTGAGGTGAAATCGGGTTCCCTTCACTTCCATCTGCAGCTGAGAGATAGCCAGGGATTGATGCACAATCAAGGGAGGAGGGCTTCAGTATAGTGGAAATCATTTTTACCGCTCTCTCCCTTTTCCGCTCTCTATTCTTCATTTTTGCTTCCTGCTCCAAAATCAGCAATGTTCATGTAGTTTCCTCCAGTCTACCTTAAACCTCCAACACACATGCGCACGCTGCTGTCAACTTTGGTTAGTCGAGGAAAAAAAAATAAATAAAGAAAAAAATCTGTGAGTGCATGCTTCTTATGTTGAAAGAAAGGGGAAACTAGATTGTCTATTACCTGAGAGAGGAGGAAAAGAAAGAACAAGGAGAGAGGGGTAAGAGAGGAGATAAAGGAGGAGGAGGAGGAGGAATAGAGCAGGAAAAATTAGAGGAAAGTAGAGGGAAGGGAAAAAGGTTTTTGAGCAAAGAGGAGGAGAGGACTGCCGTCATCCCCAGGGACATAATTAGGTCTGAGAAGGCTAATCATCGGACATAAAATACAACCGCTCTCCCTGTATTAACACATAACCTCTTCCCTTCAGCGCTGGGGTGGGAGTGAGCGGAGGGGCATGTGGGGTTGTGTAGCACCCCATACCCATTTATCCAGTGTCACATCACTTCCAAAGAACCTATGAGGAGGGTTGGGACAAGACGCTCAGAGGCAAAAAATAATGTGAATCAAAAGCTTCCAAGAATCAAACACATTTCCATGGGACTGCGTTAGTGAAGAGCTTTTTTCCTTTCTGCGCCCCAGCTATTAGAGAAGAGAAGGATGATAAAAAGGGGGGGGGGAGTAGTCAAAGAAAGGTGAAGCAAAAAAAAAAAAAAAAGCCCTACGACAGGCAAATTAACAAGGCTTGGTATATTCTGTCTTCATGTTTGAGACTTAAATCTGTCCCTCCAGTTTGGTTCCTGTGCCCCCCCCCCCCCCCCCCCCCCCTCCCCCCCTTGCCGCTTTGTTGCGTGGTAGGTATCAACCATTTGCATGCTCACCGGGGAGTCTTTAGATCTGTCTCCCAGTGGCCGGATTGGAAAATAAATGATCTTGGGGGCGAGAACATATTTGTAATGATTAAAACATACAGTGGTTATAAAAGATTCACATCGTATATTTTTGGAACTTTCAATCTGTTTCATCACTTTGGATTGTTTGAGGAATTGAATTGATTTTAATGATGCATAGGTCTGAGATGAGTCAATAAAGTGTAAACAAGCAGCCGCTAGCCTGACTATCGTTTACTTTCGGGGTCAACGTAGCAGAGAAAGTGTAAAAGCGGAGGAAAATTCAACCTCGACAAGCTTTCATTGTCTCCGAGCAGCAACATTTTTGACCTATAATAACCTTCGCCCACCTTTTTTTTTTTTTCCCCACTGACACAATCTCTCCATCTCACTCATTCTCTTGTTCTTCAAATACTTCTCTTTCTATTCTAGCCCTCCTAACTGCTATCTCACCTACCACCGACTCTCTGTCCCCAGTCCCCAATGCATCTTTTCTCTCCTTCTCATAAAATACAATATTTATCTCAGTCTGTTTGAGTTCACTAACCCTTATCATTGGGTGTGCTCCCATTGGCTCTGAGGTGGATTAGTCTGGCACTCATTGACATTACATTGGTCATGAAATATGCATATCACGATCAAAGGTGATGGTGAGAGAGATGGCATCCCTACAAGAGCTCACAAACTGGAGTCGATGGGCTCAGTGAGACTCTAAGCATCCACAAAAAAGTGTCAACATCACAAATAAATTATTCAAATTTAAAGTCACATGAACATAATAATGTTTGGTTTTAAGTGTTCACACTCTATGGGACTTATTAAGGAAATTAATTAAAAAAAAAAAAAAAAGAATGATCTTTGATTTTAAGTATATTAAAGCCTGAAACTAATTTCCTATGTTCACTTTACAAAACTGACCTTTGACCTTTATTTCTATGGGTGACTTTGTCCCGTTAGGGCAGAGGTGGAAGTAACTAAGTGGAAGTACTTCCTCTACTGTACTTAAGTAAATTTTTTAGGTATCTGTACGTTACTTGAGTATTAACTTTTCTGGCAAATTTGCACTTTTACTCCCCACGTTTTTATATAAATATCTGTACTTTATACTCTTTACATTTATATAAATATCTATACTTTATACTCCTTACATTATCAGAATAGACTCATTACTTTTTCAAACTAGACAAATGTGACAGTATGAAAAAATTGTTGTGAATCAGGAATTTTGACTTACTATATCATAAATATGACTTTTTTTAAATCTCATAATTATGTTTTTTTTTTAAATCTCCTATTTATGACTTGAATTTTTTCAAAAATTTTCTGTCCATATCCACTAAACTTAGTGCCATGACTCAATAGAACACATCATATACAAAGTAACTAACTTTTAAAGGTTTTATTTTTTGATATTTTTCACATTTTTCTGTTTTTTCCTGCTTAAATAAGTAGCATTTCATCGGAAGCAAAAAATAAAATTAAAATAAATGCAGTTGTACTTTTTATTTTATTGCAATTCAGAATTTGTCCTTTTTTTTACTTAAGTGAAGGAATTGAATCAGTACTACTACATTTACCAGAGTATTTTTTCACATAAGTATCTGTACTTCTACTTAAGTACAGAATTTGAGTACTTTGACCACCTCTGTATTAGGGTATATATTGTTTCATGAATTCTTAATGTAAAAAACAATTGATGAAACAACAATGGCTTCATTATCCATGAACATATTTGACTGAAATACATTCAGAATGATTCTAAAATCATAAAAGAAATTCTGAAAAGTTGATGAACACAAGGTTGAATGGATAAAATGTGGTTCAACCTCCACACAAAGCAAAAGCAGTGCAGTTATTTAAATTAAAAATTCTTTAAATATATGGTGAGAGGCTTGTGTTATTTTTTAAAGATGCTTTATTAAAAATAACTTTATTTATACATTTTCTCAATTATGGAGAAAACAAACAGTAACCCCAATCCCAGCCACCCAAGGGTACACATAACACTTACAGTACTGGAGTTATTAATAATCATTTAGAAATCAATAATAATAAAGAGAAAACAAACAAAAAAAAAATTACAAACAAACAAACAAACAAAACAAGACAAAAAAAACATTGAAATGTAACAATAGGAGAGTAGATGGCAGTAATATAGTGATATAGATGATAGTAATGATCCTCCTCATTGCAAGAATCCTAACAATAATAATGACACCAATCACAATAACAAAAACAATAACAATAGTAGTAAAAAAAACAACAACAAAAAAAAGCTGTTTTTTTTAAGCATCATTTATGAATGAGTTCCATCGAGGGTTAAGAGTAACACTAATTCAGATAATTGATTTCCATATATATCAAACAATACTGCACATATATACACCCCACAATACTATGATCTGAACGCTTTGATATGTGTTAAAATTTTATAAGATTGATCATTTATAGGTCTGGGTGTTAGCTGCAGGCTTTTTTTTTCCTTTTTTTTTTTTTTTAATACCTCAGGGTTTTGACAGACACACTTGCCAAGTCTTTCATTCCCACATCAAAACATCTCCCAGGATGAATAATACATGTGGGGGGAAAGAATATTTGGAGTTAAATCGACAGGATTACCTATTCGTAAATACCCATACACATCACATCTAATGTGGAAATCATTTTTGCACTTCAGTTACATATTTGAGACAAAATATCGTGTATAAAGTTTGGAAGTAAAAGGTTTTTGGTCAAAAACTGAATTTAATAAGTGTTTGTTCAACTATTCATAGTTACACCTTAAAAAACCTAAACCTATTTTGGTGCTGATTTCTAAATGTATTTTCTCTCTGCATCTAACTTTTCCTCGCCATTTTAACTTCTCAATTTTTCAGTGAAAAGAAACTTTATTTATTTATTTTTTCTACTTAATCCTCAAACATCCACCAGGAACTATAACGATTCACTGATACAAAATGTTACATAACTGTTGATCCATTAATCCTATCAATACATGTAAATAATAGATGTAAAATACAGGTTTCCCTCTTTTCATCTTCATTAGATATGACCCATTTGGATGATCAGAGGCTCTGTTGTTGCCATGGAAGTGCCGCTGTCTTCTACGACACTGATTCGCCAATAAAACCCATAGAGTTGGATCAATGACAGCGTATGGAGACACTTGTTTTATAAAAGTCACATTTTCTTCATTCTTCTTCATTTCTGATGTCATGCCAATCAACCTTAATCTGAGCTTTTATGAACGTCTACAAGATCAAATAATTAACTATGGGAAAATACCTGATATTCATTGAAAAAATGCAAAACACAGAGGATAATATTACATTAAATGGTGATAAATTATTCAAAAAAGGTCAAGTAAGAGATACAATTCCTTAGGGGGCCATCACAGAATTATCTCTGGACCTTCATGGGTTATTTCACTATGTAGATGTTCAGAAAAGCATAAAGCAAATTCAAATGTTATATAAGAATAGCCAATCAGTGGGAATCAGTGTTGTAGAAGAGTTAGCTGGTGCATTATTATGCATTACTCAACCATTTGATAATATATTATCAAGAATTAATACTTGATAATAAGTATTAGTTTAATTGTGGGTAATAGTAACATTAGGTAACCTATTAATTAATGTATTAATAAGACATAATGATATGTTATTAATAGCTTATGAATATAGAAACCACATGTTAATTCATGTTGAGTAGAATAGTAGTGATAATTAATTACACAATTTGACTTTTATTATTGGTTAATCAATTAATTCATCAATATGTTACCTCATGATAAGTAACACCTAATAATAATTGGTAATATATTATTAAATAATGCTTAGTAATGTACTAGCTAACATTAAGAAGTGTGTTTATTTATGGAATATTTGATCACTCAAATAGGAGACATCTGATGCTAGTGAGAAGCTGATAAACTGCATATTACCTGAATTATTTCAGTATAGGGGTGGTGATTGAAAAATTATTGAATACTTTAAATCCGTAGCTGTCTTTGGATTCAGTGGCCGTGTAGGCCTGATAAATTAATCTATTCCACAAATCTTTTAAATTGGTCAATGAGGTGCACAAGTCTGCCTAACAATACCTAACACTGGTACGCAATTGAAAAAGCTATAATATTACAGCCATTTATCAGTTTTACAAGGAAAATACAGTTGAATTTCCTTCACTGAAAGACATTCTTTTTCAACCAAACCTTCGACAGTATGGTCGGCTGGTCACACACAATGGTTTGCCGAGAGTAATGTGCACTACTCTGACTGACAGATGAGAAATACAGCAAATTCAAATAACAGAACTGAACATGACTAAAAATTTGAGAGCATCCTGGCGTCTTTATAAAGTGTCCTGCTCTTGGCGTTGCTCTCAAATTTGTCCCAGTAGCTTTGCTGACAACCCATTGTCTGGGAATCCCCAAGAAAAAAAAACACTCTGAGATGGAAAAAATATAAAGTAATAGAAACAGAGTTATATTCTGTTTATACTAAAGGGAACATACGTTTTGTTTGCTTCTATGAAACTGGTCCCTAAAACCAGGACAGATAGGCTAAAAATTGTAGACTAATATGAAGTAAATTTGGAACTATTTTGCACTAGTTTACACTTTGGGTTTATTTGAAAAATACATATTTACTCAAATAAGAGAAACTATTTCTAAAATAAAACCCTTTTTTTTAGGCTACATATATTACTATTGTACTATTCACACAGGATAAGTATTACCTATGGACCACTGGTAATACGCAATTACCCCCGTACCTCTGTGTTATTGTGTGGCGCATTCAGACGGGTTAAACAAAAGTCTGTAATTCAGGCAAATTACAGACATTATGATTGGATATGTCATAAGTTCACAACACCCTGTTTGGTCTCAATACATTAATAAGGTAGTATGAAAACAAAGTATGCATAAGAACAGCGCTGTATCCACAAAGGGAAAAATCCCGTTGATATGGATGCAGTCTGTAAATTTGCTCCACGCCTTCAAAATAAGAGCAGGGTCAGTGCAGATGAAAACAGTCTCGAGGTAACAATGGAAATTAATCGACAGTTCTTAGCATAGACTTTCCCTCTAGCAAACTGCCGACTGAATCTATAGAGATAACCTCAGATAGCTATAAATGTTAGCGTACATGTAGCTTGGCGTGACCATATCTTCCTTATAGCATGCAGCCACACAATTCCGGCCTCTTCCTGCATTATTAACTCCAGAGAAAGACAAGAGGCGTGCAATTGAAATCCCAAACACAGACTTTCGCATTCACACAGGACTTAAATTACCTCTGGACATCTGTTTTTCGCCAAAACACAGTAGGTCATTTGCGGCGGAATTATTACTGTGCAAAATCACGGACATGGCGCATTCGCACAGGACTAAGAACTCAGATATTCTCCGTAATTATTCCGAATTACGGAGAATTTGACTATTCTTACTACAAAAATCTGCATACAACACAGTAAAGCAGACATGAAAAGTACATGCAAATATATATTTTGTTGCATCTTTTTATTCTCTCACAAGGAGATCCAAGGAGCGATTTGTGTACGTCACCATCTTGTGGTGGTGCCATTGCTGGGTAGGTGTTGGTCATTAAACTCAGCCTATCAATAAATAGCTAGTTGTTGTATTGTAATACATTCTGGTGACTGAGACAATGGCCCAATTAGAAATGTGGCTTCATAGAATCTATACTTTGTAGAAACTTTTCCTCCTTACCATTTTGGAGCTTTACTGAAGAATTACCACTCGGAATTACCACCGTGTTTGTGATATGTGACATTACTTGTAATAAGCGATTACAAAGGCATTATTACCAGGAAATTCATCAAAATTACCACCTTATTTGTGATCCGTAATCTTACCAAATGTTTCACAAAAATTACCCTTTTTACAAAATAACTCATGATTTATTTGTGTTTTAACAGGCAGGTTCTACATGTAAAATGAAAGGACACGATGGGTTACACTTGAAACCTGGACTGAAACGGCCAGTTCATGAAAAACCTACCTCTGGGTTAGAAAACCACTACGATTGACAAATGTAACACAGTGTTTTTATTAATAATATATGTACGGCCATTTCTAGCCATGTTTCTCACCTAGGTACAGTAGCTTTTCATGTCCCAACTTTATTTTGGGATGGCTCAGAGCAAGAATATAATTTTTTGCATTCATCTAAGATCATCATTAGGTACATCTTGGGAGAAATATGTCGACATTTCTCTTTTATTATTGGGTCTAAATAGCTGGAAAAGTGAAGCCAGTTTCATAGAAGCACTCATTTGGCTGTAACGGGTCTCCATGACAATGTTGTAAATTGTTAGTCCCCAGCTAGTGCCAAAGAAGGATGAGGGATGTGAAAGAATATGGACAAGGTGTAAAATTTTAATGTTTCAGTCAATTGATAAGGCTCTGTTTAAATGCATTGTTTGATTTAAGTCCCCATGCATCTACTTCTACTTTTTTTTATCTTTATTTTGGACACACTTCAAAAATCTGCTAAAAAACATAACATACAATAAAAATAAGGAAAGAAAAAAAGGGGAAAAAACTCAAACTCAAATGAGATTTCCATCCATGAACCATGTTCAAAAGGTAGTAGGAAGCCCCCCCCCCCCCCCCCCCCCCCTTTCATATTTCATATTAACACCCCTTCATTGTTAGTTGTCAATTCCACAATATCAAAACAATTTATTTACATACAGCCAACCTTTAAGTCCATCTGTTATTTATTTAACAGTGTATATTCTATCTTCCACTAATCAACTCTTTAATCACACACAGCATATCTACAGTATATTCCATAGTTAACTAGAAAACGAGAGGGCAAACCAGACCTCACCCCTCCGAATGAATAGACTCATTACTTCTTCAAACTAAACAGATGTGACAGTACGAAAAATAAATCAGTGGAGAGGAATTGTCACTGTATATATTATAGTGACATGACTATTATCTCACAATTTTGACTCTTTACCTCATAATTTTGACTTTTTATTTCACAATTTTAACACTTCATCTCACAATTTAGAATTTTTTTCTTAAAATTATGCATTTTTAAAATCTCATTTGTCATAAAAAAAATGTCATAATGACTTTTTATCTCAATTGTGACTTTTATTTCTTCCTGTTTTTCCTAAATTCCCTGACCATACCTACAACACTGAGTACAGTGCCATTATCGACACAGTAACTCACTTTTAACCCTTGTGCGGTCCTTCGTAAAAGGCACACTGGCTGTGTCCTACAATCGGGTCTTAAAAACCCAGATTCCAAAGTTCAGTTCCATAGACTCATCACCCCACCCCCCAAGGATATATTACTGTTTTCAGTAGTAAGCAATGGCATTCTACAGTACGTATTAAAAAGGTACATTTGTGAGCCACCGGGTCTCTTTGACCCGAAGGACCGCACAAGGGTTAAATGCTTTAGTTGAGATAATTTTGACTTACATGCTTTTCTGATTTTTCCTGGTAAAAAAAAATATTATTGTGTTCATGGCAAAAAAAAATGCAGTTTTACTTTTGTACTATTTACAATTGTGAAATTGTACTTTTTTACTTTTACTTAAGTAAAGGAGTTGAATCAGTACTTGTACTTTTACCAGAGTATTTTTTCACACCAGTAGCTGTACTTCTACTCAAAGCTTTCATTCCATGGTTATTTAATTAATGTTACTGTGTTCTCCATTGTTATTGAATAGATTGTGTGTTGGTTCTATTTTAAAAAATGTCCGGATCCAGCTGTTTTTGCACGGTTGAAAAATGAGTTGAGGTCGAACGACAGAGTTAACCAGTACTTCCTCATATGTGTCCATGACGCAGTCACGAGGCATCTCTGATTGGCTCAGAATGCATGAAAGAACACTCCCCCCTCCCCTCTCGTTGTGTATGTACCTAAGTAGAATCCAACTAGGTTTTGTGCCGTTGCTTGTTCTGAAAACATGCAAGGAAAAAAAAAAGCTTTATTTCCACAGAGAGCACATGAACCAGTTTGATCCGCCATTTTTTTCCCAGTTTTTGCAGCAGCTACTGTGGCGATGTCTTCTCTTGTAGATGCTAATGCTAATGCTACTTCAGATTCGCTGCCGAGGATGGGCTTAACCCCACGTGGGTGACGCTAAAGTCCGTCTGATGTCAGAAGTACCGGCTTTTTCTAGGTCCCTCGTTCCTCTTGTTGTTTTCTGTGAATGCAGTATGCAGCCAGTGGAGGTGATGAACCACTTTGAAAAGCAGCATGTGTTGGTAAGTCGGGGTGACCCATGAGATTGCAAAAGGAGCGAGAAAAAGTGGTTTTCAGCGGAATGACACCTTTAAGTACAGAATATGAGTACTTGTTGAAAACATTGTTACATCTGGAGCAGGTTTATCATCTAAGTCATTGCCGTTATTGAGTCTTGAAAGTGTGTGTAGCTCAGTCAAGGCTAACCTGTCAACCCAGTGAAAATTAGAAGGATAAAAAAAATACAAAATCTGATTCACTACAACTACCAAAAATGTAAGTGAATCTTTGAATGAGACCAAAAGCTGAATGTAACCTGTTCTCTAAAGATTTTCAGGGCCAATCGACATACAGTTAAAAACAACTTCAATAAATGATGTTTAACCGTCTACCAACTGTCTACTGGTGTAAAATGTTTAATAAGATCTGAAACACTAAACCTATCAATATATGTAAATAATTGGTGTAAAATACAGTTCATCATCTTTTCATGATCATCAGATATGACCCATTTGGATGCTCAGAGGCTCCATAGTTTCCATGGAAACAGATGTATCTTCTACAACATCGATTCTCCTTTAAAACCCAATGGAGTCAGACTAATGACAGTCACTGTAGATACTTGTTTTTACATTTACTTTGTCACTTTTTCTATCTGATAAAATAACCCTCAACTTTAACCTGAGCTTTGATAAACATCTACATGATCAGGAAATTAAATACACAAAAAAATACCTAATTTCCAGGTTTAAAAAAACCCAAAACAGAGGATAATATAATGCATGGTGTGAAATCATTTCAGAGAGGTTAAATAGAGAGAAACTCATTTAGGAACAGACATAAAAGTAGCACTGGGTCTTGGTTATTGGTTTAACAATTCTTCATTTTCAGGTCATTTTACATGGGGAGGGGCTACTGTGTCTCAGTGCACCAGCCGTCAGCGCTCTACAAAACTAAAAGGCTTTAGGGGTCAGGGTTTTCTCTACAAGCATAGAAGACTGACAGAATTGTGGTTCTTTTTACCTTAACTTTTATAGTCTTATAATGTGTGTATAATCATCTGTGTATAATCGTATGAATATATATAGAATTTTTTTTCTGTTTTCACCCTTTTTTTGTCTGAACTATAATGGTTAAATATGAAATAATGTACAGCGCCTAATCCCCATCCCCTCATATTTAATAAGGTTAAAATTTTTAATCAGATTAATGACGATTGACAGCCCTAATATTTATTAATTTCTTTAAGTTTTGATATATGATTGTTTCTTTCTATCTATCTATCTATCTATCTATCTATCTATCTATCTATCTATCTATCTATCTATCTATCTATCTATCTATCTATCTATCTATCTATCTATCTATCTATCCATCCATCCATCCATCCATCCATCCATCCATCCATCCATCCATCCATCCATCCATCCATCCATCCATCTCAGGAGTGCCTAATCCTGGTCCTTCAGAACTACTATCCTGCATGTATTAGATGTATCCCTCTTCCAACACACCTGACAGTCATTATCAGGTTTCTGCAGAGCTTGGTGAGAGCTTTATCATTTGAATCAGGTGTGTTGGAAGGGGGATATATTGAAAACATGCAGGACAATAGCCCTCAAGGACCAGGATTGGGCACCCTTGATCTATAGACTAGTAGTGTGGCTAAGGTCAAAGTACACGGTACACAACAGCAGTATATGGCGCTAAATGACAGTACTCTATACGTGCATGCAAACATTACTAACATTACAACATTACTTACAGCTGATAATACCATTATAAGATGCATATCACCATCTAAAAATATCCAACACTTAGAAAAGTTTGATCATTGTCTACTTTAATTATGGCAACAAAGTGACAATTAAATCAAAATAATTAAATTATTAGTCGAATTATTTTCGATTCACCTAAGATTCAACACATGTTGAGTAAATCCAAACCAATTTTAGGGGGAAAACTGTCCAATATTTACTCATTATCTGGAAAATACTCCATAAGATATACCAAATATCTGCAAAAAAAATAAATAAATAAATTTAGACTTACTAAGATGGAGTTAATTCATATTCCTAAATATCTGGATGATATTGATGAACTACAATTGATTTCTACTTTTATATTCTTTATTTTCAGCTGATATTATTCCAACAAAAAATGTGTAAAATACAATTGATAAACAATTAAAATGTCATTAACTTAACATAACAATATACCAAACTGCACAAAGTATTTTTTTCATGTAGAGTTTAATAGAATTAATTTTGTTGATATTAATTAAACTAAGGACACAAGGTTTATCATCATGGGATCTTGAATACTGATAGAGTTTATTGCCATCCATCCATCAACCACAGTCTGACACAAAGTGAACAAGGTTGCGATTCAAGCTGCAGCCAATGGTGATGAAGATATGCAATCTGTGCATTAAATAAAAATACATTATACGTTTGAATCCTTAAATTTGACACATTGTGGAAACACCCAATGAGTAGTTTATATTACTGTTTTAGTGTTGTTTTCTTGTGCAGAAAAGGCCTTTTTTGAATCATCTTATTTGATTTCCTAAACATTTTTTCTATGCCCCACATAGAAAACTGCACCAATCTGTCACATAAGTAAAGAACAGACAGCTCTGAATAGTTTTTCTGGCACAAATAGACACTTCAAACATGGTACATTGCTCTTGGAAGTAAAACATTGTCAAAGTCATTTTGGTCTTGACCAACCACCTATTACAGCACTCATTCTTTAAATGTCTTCTGAAATGAGGGCATCTTTTGTGTGCAGCCTTTTTTTTTTCAATATATGACAGAAAATACACAATTGGAGACTATTTCTTAAGATTATAATGATGGATAACTTTACAAAAGACTGCTGTAATATGTGACTTATCTGTAAATAACACAATGGGCAATCAGTCATCATGTCCTGCCATTTACAGATTATTGTATTCTGTATGTAATTTTTATTATACTGATGATTTTACCACAGTAACAAAAGAATTGAAAAAAAAATCAAATGAAAGAGTAGGTGAGTTCTGTATTATTTGAGATAAAAAATAAAAAAAAGTTAAATGCATTTATGCCTGAAAACACATTCTGAATTATCATTTTAAAATCCAATTATGGCCTGATGTAATTTACTGGGCTCTTGTCTCCGCTTTGTTCACTGAATGACAGAAATGAAACAATTTTGAAGGAAATAATATTAGATAGGATTTACAAAGGAAGTCTGAAAATCAAACATGATTAATACAGGATTGGAAATGTCAAATATTTGTGTGTGGTAATCCTAATTTAGCTCATGAAACAGGAGCACAGATGTACTTTGTTTTTACTCTGTGATGAAAGAGATATTATTATTACTAACAACTATCATAGAAAGAATTAAACTTTCACCGAATGTTGTAAAGTAAAATTGTAGTAATGCATCGACACAATATTAAATACAAAATATTGCAATCGTATTTCAAGCAGAGCACAGTGTAATTTTCTTGCCTGCTTACAGAAAATTATGAAGACAGATTGTTATTGTTCGGAGCTTGTAGCAAACGGGGTAAAATAAAAATAAACGAAGGCAGAATAAAGACTAATTTTCCTAATCTGTCAAAGGAAAACAACGCAAAAAAAAAAAAAAGACTTGTTGTTGCTATAAAGTAACCCAGGAGTAATAACTTCCAGCAGGGTGTCAAACAAAGATAATCCAAACACAGGCCTGTGCATCTGCTCATGAGACGCTCTTTGTAGTCCAGCAGGGCTAAGCTTCCTTCATCCCTCGAGCAGCTGCGTGGAGACCGGCCGGGGCAGGAACTGATTTCAGTTCCTGCAGTTATTTGGCTGGAGCGGAGACAGCGGTGCAGCTTACAAACGACACGATGGTTATGGTGCAGATCTGCTGGCTGCGCTATCCACCAACAGAGGTGCTAATTAATGCTAATTGCATGAGGGGGGTCAATTATACACTCCATGGCGTGTGATTAGGACCACCGTGTTAGCGACCAGTGAATCAAAACAACAGCTACTTTCTCCTCCTCTGAAACCAGAACGCACAAAAACCTATTGGTGTTAAATTAGAGCTGGTCAAATTTTTTTTTTTGTTGTTTTTTGCCCCACAGCAAAAAAAATAAAATAAAAAAATCCATAATTTGTCTCCAGGGAAGTGGATGAATTGTAGCTGGAAGACATTGAAGGTGGGGTGTGAGATGTTTTAATTTTACTATGTTTCTTAAAATCCCTTTCACACCTCAATTACAACAAATGAATGAAATGTTTCAATACAAAAAATAAAAAGAAATATAGCCACCTGTGAATGGACAGGAATAAAAAAAACAGCATCCAAACATTTTGAGATTTTGAGAGCCCACTCCACATGATTGAATGGTGATATGTCTATTAAACTATATTAATCCTCCCATCTCTGCATATACTCGTCTTTGTGCAAGAAGTGTGTGTTCTGAGAGGCTGGAGCACTAGTACAGGAAATGAAGCCAGAGCGTGGCTAGTTATATATATATATATATATATATATATATATATATATATATATATATATATATATATATATATATATATATTTCCCCCAGATCCACACCAGAACCACCTTGCCAATCTGCAGTATTTAAGCAATGCAGCTTGCAGTTGCTGGTGCGGGACCATTCAGTTTGTCACCTCCATAACCCAGACACTCACCCATTTCCCTTTTCATCACAACCTGGACATTTCTTCACCACCACTGACTCTGTGGCTGATCTACCCCCAGGTTTTGTTTGGTTTTGTTCCTGTTTATTTTCTGTTTCTGTCTGTTATTAAATTATTTTTCCCTTCAGCACTGAGCATCTGAGTCCTCTCTTCTCCTCACTCCCACATGACAGAATGGTCCCGCACCAGCAACTGCAACCTGCATTGCTTAAATACTGCAGATTGGCAATGACTTGCAGCTGCATGTTGCGGGGCTAGGTGAATCTGGTGTGGATCTGAGGGAAAGGTTGTGGCAGGTTGTGACAACAAGGAACAAATGATTACATTTTGGTTGTGATCCGAAAGTGATCCTGAATTCTGGATCACTTTGGAGAATGGAAAATATATTTCAAAGTGATCTAGAATTGAAGGATCTCTGTAATTGAAGCAATACTATGCTTTAATACTATGACACAAGACCACACTATTAAACTAATGCATTACAACACCTCAGCAAAGTACAGTACTTTTCTCTCATCCTCTCCCTGCCCTCACCTATGTCCTTTTATCTAAGGTTATTTACATGATATGTGTTATTAAGAACATGTTCATATTATTTTGTCAGCAAACTTTTTAGATGCCATCTTAGTATAGCTAATAAACACTAATAATTGACGTTAAAGTGAAAAGGTCAACAGTCTATCCTATAACTGAAGTCTTAAAATCTTTCTGGCTTCCTGCAGCCGAAATGTGGAGTTTTTTGCCCAAACCTAATATATACTTTATGAATTAAAATTAACATTAGTTGAATTAATTCACATTTATTCATATGTGTTCATATATACTATTCTGTTTTTCAGTTTCCCAACATACTGTAATATTGATCAAATAAAACAGACAATGTGGGTCAACTCACACTAACCTTTACTGAGAAAAAACACACACACACAATTATCATGAATACAATTCTAATGAAAATAACATAAAATAAAGTCCAAAAGCCTTGCTGTGATCAAAATATGGGATGGATTAAAAAACATTTCCTAAATAGGTCAGCAGATGGCACATTTCAGCCAAACATAGCTAAACTAAACATAAATTGAAATAATGCTAAGTTGCAAAAAGTAACAATAAAAGCACAGGCCATTGAGCAGACAGGCCACTGGGTAAAGTCCCGGTCCTCCCGTGTGCCAGTCCGGGCCTGGTTGAAAGGGTCATATGTGGACAGCTGAGGATACATATGTAGTTTTCCACCACCATTGTGTGAATGTAAGAGTGAATGACTCTTCACTTTATATACTTTGAGTATATGTGAATAGAAAGGCACTATATAGTAAATGTAATCCATTATTATTAATTTAACAATTACCTGAGTTTCAGTGAAGGTTTGTGGCATTCAAAACTCACTTTTCTGCCTGTAAATGTTCCTGCATCACTTTGGAACAATCACTGTAATGACGAGACAATGCTTTCCTCCAGCATACCCTCCCCTACATACACCTGCATTTTCACTTACTTGGCACTTACTGGGGATGGTAGGATTGACAAAGTTTTACTGCACAGATACAGTGCCTCGACATTTCTAGGGAGCTGCCTTGTTTTTCTTCTCAATTATGAAAATAGGACCACTATAATGTCATATGAAATTTGAAAGGCTTCCGCAGATGAAGCAAACAGGAAGGGGTGCAGGAGGAGAAAAAGTTTCGATTTAGCTGGATTTTTTTTTTTTTTTTTTTTTTTTTACAGTTTGCTCAATTACTTTTTGGCCACGTAGTCATTCATGTCAGCAAAACTTTGAAAAGCGCTGGGAAAATGAATGAGGCCAGCAGCTGCGACCATATGGTGTTTACGTGGTTTGGCGGTTCGGTGACCAATGGTGAAAACACAAGATTGGTTAGACCATTAGTGTGATTCTTCTCCAGGACAGAGCATTTAATGGCCCTGAAAGTCTATGTCCACTCTGGAAGCAAACTTTGAGACAGTTCTCCTTTAATCTTAGATGATTTTCATTATCCTTTGTTCAGACGAGTCCACTTATTCCACTACATATAGCTGCACCTGATCATACTGTTTACTTTGATTTTTTTTTTTTCTTTTGTAGTGATGTTGTGAAGCATTTCTTTCTGCAACCTCACAAGATCAAAGTGGACTAAATTAGACATGTAAACACTGTTTGATGGAACTTAATTAAAAAGTTACAGTTAAGGTTATCTTCCTTGAATAAGTTCAATCATAATGAGGGAATAATTTCATATAATAAAGAAATGTGTTTATTTGGGAATTCTGTTGGGACTTTGTTATTGAGAAGAAAAGGTACGGCAACTATTTGTTTCAGTACGCTCCTTTTTGCAATACAATGATATGTTTGCAAACAGAGTCTAATTAGTTTTGCTTAAAAAAGCCTTCGTACAGTGTATTCAATTGGATAGAAAAATAAATATATTTCAAATAGTTCAACAACATCCACCTGGGAATACTGTAAATGTAGTAATAAGGTGGAAAAAGTGTATTTGTTTGATACCTATAGAACAATAGGTTGTAAATGACAAGTAACTGCAAGTTCTGAGTCTAATATATGCAGGTAAAAGGTATAATGATAGATCGATATATCAGCTGACTGATATATGGGACCAATATATCAGGAGAATTTTGTGTTGTTGTTTTCTTTTGTTGTATTTTTTTTTATTGTATATGTTCTATTTTTCCACTGCCATGAGAAGTCACCTCCATTTTCTTGGAGATACTGCTGTCTGCACTGAGAAAACACATTTTATTTTCTAATTGGAAATGTAAAAAAAAAGATTTTCTGATATTTGTTATAATTTCTAAGCCAAATATTGACTTATCAGGTGCCTGTATCAGTCACTGATTAAAGCTAATGTAAAAAAAAAAAAAAGCTTAGATGTTGTGCATTTATTACTTGGTCTTAGTCTCATCATTCTTTACCAGCAGCAGAAGTACTGTAGATTTGACAGACAAACAAATAAACAAAAAGAAGTAAGATAAACACACTGCAGTGTTTAACAGTTAAAGAGCCAATACCCTGAGGAATCAACAAAACTCAAAGCAGGGTGAATTCTGGACTTAATTCATTGGTTACTTTAGATGAATGTTAATTCTGTTCTGGATTGTTCAGAGGAAACTGAAAACAAAAGCAATGAAAAACAGTTGCCAGTGATGTTGAGAATACAAGTCAGTAATTGAATGGATGCTACTTAAATTGGAAAATATGTACTGTGCTTCTTGAGGCTCTTCCTTCTGCACTTTCTATGTAAATACACCTTAAGAGCTTTTTACTTTGGTCAATGTTATGCTTATCATGTGAATATCACTAAATAAATTTGTTTAATCACATTACCACAAACTAATTGGCACACAGCAAACCTGGGGCCAGGCACAATTCCATTACTGGTTGTATTTTCTACCTTTGGGTGAACTATAATTAATCAGCCACTTATATGTGTTTTGCGGGCACTTAAAAGTGTCCTAACATATGCACAATACATAGGGAGTGAGAGGAAAAGGGGTCGGGGGGCTCGCTGTTCATTTCTACTTAAGGACTTAACGCAGTCATGAAAACAATGCAGTGGAAACATGGAAAAGAACCATAGACATGGTATAGGATGTTTTAGATATTTCCCTGCTCCACATGATTCAGTTTAACCCTTTAACTCCTGAAATTTTAGCAGTTCCACAGTAAAAAAAAAAAAATATTAAAATAAGCAGCACAATGAACAAAAATGGCCAAAGTCAACAATAAAATGAACAAAAATGAATAAGAAACTGACAAAATAAATGGTAACATGAAGAAAGTAAGAGTTTGGAGCAAAGAACAAATAATATAATTAAAAAAAATTACAAAATTAAAAATAACACAGAAACATTTGCATAAACATACAAAAAAGAAAACTAGTATTGAAATTTGGTCGCAGCAGTTTTAATTTTTCCTATTTCTAACTCAGTTGCCCTTTGACACATGTTCCATGAAGAAAACTGAGTAAGAAACAAAGAAAGAAAGTAGAACAATTGATTTTTTTTCTGAATATTTCCACTAAACCATTAATTCAGAAGGCATCAGAGTTAATAATCAGCTCCTCATCATCATCTCTGCAGAACATAGTGGAATGATAGAATGGTTTCCAGAGTGATGGAAAAGGGAAATATCTAAAACATGCAGGACATCAGCCCTCAAGGACATTGAGTTTGACACCCCTGTCTTAAACCTTTACCATTCCAGTCTGATTTAGTCTAAAAAATATGTGTCCAAATTAAAATGACAGCTATTCTTCAGTGTAGATAAAACAATGGGTTCTTTGTAAAGGAAACACTGTGTTGTTTTGGACTAAAACACTCACTTTTGCTTTTTATTCCACATGGGATACAGAAAACTGTAGACTTACAAACACTAATACATTTTGATTCCCCCACTAGCCTTGATTGTTTTTTGTAAAAAACCATGGTATATGCAGCTGTATTTGGTAGAAATGGACTGAAACCAACAGACCAATGTTTGTGCACTTTACTGTTCAAATTTGAGAACATTTATTTGTAAAAATGTCAGTTTCAGAGCATTTTTTTCTATGGTTATGTTTATGCATTGGGACAATGGGCCATTTGGACAACTATCATTGTTTCTAATGTGGCTATACAGTATTTGGAATTTCTTTTAATAACTGTTGAATGTTAACTGTTGAACACATATTTAGACAAAATGATAAAAAAATAATTATTTCATGCAAAAAAAAAAAACTTTTGTCACTCCTAAACTAGTATCCTGGTCCAAAAATCCTATTGTCATATATCCTGGTGTTCAGCAGCTCATTGTTTCTCTGCCTGGCACCACTGATTATAAATCTGAACTAATATGTTAGTACATCTATAGATGACTGTTCAGATGACAGCCTTCAAAAGCCAAATTTCTCATATTTTCCTGTTCTGGTGTGTTGGAAATTACAATGGGACTAGAGATATAAATGTTCAAGTAATGTTTTATTCTTTTATTTGTGTTAAATTTTCTTGGAAAGAGATGTCTCAACTCAGGAGACATAATTGAGAGTAATTTGCATACAGAGGTCGACACCCAGTCATCAGGAGTGTCTCTGACCAAGGGACAACCCCGAACGATGGAAATATCCAATATTGAAAGGTTCCAAAGACTGAGGACGACTTCCAATGGAAAATAAAAGCCAAGAAGGAAGTTCCTGCGTCACATGATGTCACCTGACAAAACTTTTCAGGCCGTATGTGCTCAAGACAAGACTCACGACTGACTCTCTGACAAAAGACTAATTAATTAACTAATTAATTTCTGACTTATTTATGACCTTTAAAGTAAGCTCAAGACAAAGAACTTTCTGTAATAATGCTTTGAATTAATTGTAAACCATATTTGTGATATTAAAATGAATCAAAAGCCAATGAAAATACTCAAAGTAAGGTTATTTCTAATCTGTTTGCTCGTAGCCATAAATATATGTTTTTAATATATTTTTTCTTTGACATTGGAAAGCAACTTTTTGTTTATAAGGTGTTGCTGGTGGTGGTGTTATTTAGAAAGGTGAGTTTGTTCATTTGAGACAAATGAAGGTGCATATAAGTTTACTTCTTCCCACTCCTTTTTGAATACATCCTTTTAAAATATATATATTTTTCTTCTTTTACTATGTTGATTGATGTGTTGATGATTTTGTGTCCTCTAAATAAATAGAGCTGAACTGAATTAATGTGAGAATATATATATATATATATATATATATATATATATATATATATATATATATATATATATATATATGTAGGTGTTATTAAAATAATGTCATCTACGTTCTAGGACTGGGATGTAAGGTTGATAAGAGGTTAATTTGTATGCACCAAGGTTTGTTTGTAATTGAGGGCATTTGTGCCAAGCAACAGTAATTACAATTTCTACAGCACATAGAACAGGAGCCACAGGCCTACCTTATAAAATCTAGCAAATATCAGCAGGGAACAACAAGTGCAAGGTTGTCACCTGAGGGACACTTTCATTACGTGACAAAAGTGAGAAGATAATTTGATTTACTGTTTAGTTAGGCAACCTCTGTCAGACCTGCAGCCGTACACAGCACTAGGGGTGCATGGAGATTGACTACAAATGAGTCCGCTGACCTGCTGGGGTCGCACATTCCGGAAAACAATTTGCGCTATCATTTAGCAGTAGACCGGCCTGTAAATGTGTTCCACGGCTGATTTTTTTGACAAATGGATCATATGCATAAAGATAGCATCCTCCATGTTCCACATCACCTTCAGTGTTAGAGGACAATCACATGCAGCATACAGTACACGCACACATTATGTTGCAATGTTCGATCAGACCACTGTAATTTTTAACATTAATTGGGTGCATCCATTTCAGAAACAACATCAAGTCAAACACTTCCTCATCTTCATTGTGCTTGTACACATGCATTTACAGGCTTTTCTATGTAGGCCAACGCATTAGTGGATGTGTGTTATTTTGTGAGTTCAGTGAGGCACGGTCTATAATTGATACGATCAAAGGCCTTTGTTATTTATGAGAACCCTCAATATCTGATAAAGCCCAACAAAAGTCTAATCTTTCAACAAGATTAACAAAGTGGAGACAATACTGAAAAAGAAGTGAATTTAAAAAATGGGATATTGCACTGTATCTAATCTCTTTTGCTCATGAAAAAGGAAAAATAAATAAATAAATAAATAAAAAGGGCAGATAAGTATTACTGTAACTCAACACCACAATTTACATCCTGGACTAATTAATATAATGAAAGCCTTTCCCGTACAAATTATCTCCCTGGGTATGGATTCGGCATGATGGTAGCTGCAAATCAGGATTAATGTATATAGGTTTCAACATTTGTTTTTCCCTTATGATCAGAGATACATTTATAGACAGCAGATTATGATCTATGAATATAATATTACATTGGAAAAGACTGTTTGAAACATTATTCTGTCTTACAACCCATGTTCACTAACGCATCTTCAGTGACTGTGGATTTTAATTCCCTCTGATTCATTACAGCTGTATTTTTAAAGACTTCTCTGTCGACATAGCCGTCACTCTGACATGTAATTTTCAGTCCTGGAACTCAGTTTGTCTTCTTTGTGCATGTGTTTTGAACTCACTGCAGACTACATCCTTCTAAAAGCTGAAGTGTCCAAACTTTATAATGTCAAACTGATAAAGCACATGTCCTTAAGACACTATGTTTTCTCAACAAGCAACTTTAGAGGATGAAAGGTTGCCTTTAATATCAGAAACATTTTCCAACCAAGCAAATGCTGCTGGAAGGGGAAGCGATAAGCATTTGGCTTTTTTTTTCCCCCTTGTTGATGTGTTTTTTTCTATTTGATTGTGGTTTCTGGGTAGCTATAATAATAGAATGTTGAGTCAGGAGGGTTAAAAGTCATTTTTTTTGCTATACGCAGCATCAGTAACTACGGCAAAACAGACTTTTTTAGCATTCAAAGAGTACAGGGTAAGACCACGCTTGGTGACTAAGTGAAGATAGAAGGTAATGCCAGAAGTATGAACCCCCCCACTGCCCCACAACACACTGTACGATGATACATACATCTGCCAGAAGCATTTTTTAGAGTTACCCTGTTGTTTTGAGTGTGGGTTCAGTGGGTTTCCACCTCTCTGTTCTGTTGGTCGATAGGCTGATGTTCATTACTCTTCAGGCACTATTTATGATTTACTTTACTACTTGTGCACTTTTACTAGGAACTGAAATGCGAGAAAATGCCAATGCCGTTGCACAGGTCAGCAAAACATGGATACTGTATGTGTTATCTCAGCATAACTCATCATTGAAGAATCTGCTTGTTTCTGTAATAGACAGTAGGTAGCTGGAAGTATTGAAGGTGGATGTGTACTACACTGACACAACTGGGGTTGGCATTACTGACTATCTATGCATTTTTAGGTACAAGCAGTAAAAAAAAATTGGGAATGACTCGGAAAACATTACAATTTGGGGTTAAAAACAAATATGGTGAGTTAATTCCTATAATGTTTTTGCACTTTTTTCATTTTAAACATGGATTTCTTTTCTGTCCCAATTAGCTAATTCTAAAGCTAATCATCAACTTTAACTATGTTATCATTAAAAAGCACCTTCAAGCACCATTGATAATTAAAGAAATGAAATCTGAACAATAGCATTTTTTTCCCCCACCTTTCTACTTATAAATGAAGTTAATTAACAACAGTCACTATCATTATAACTGTTTTCAGGTGCAATGTGGGGTGTTTTCACGCCTGCATTAATTAGACCCAGTGTTCCATAACAAATCTTTGGCTCGGTTCCATTGGGCATATGTGAAACCACTAATCGTGCTCCATTCTGGAACACAATAACTGAGTTGAGGCGCCTTGGAAGAGGTGATCGCAGCTTGGTTGCAATCGCTTCACAGAGGGATTCATTTACAGTGCGAAGAGGATGTTTGTTTAAGGGGACATTGCCTACGAGTAGTCCCAACTCTGAGTATGATATGCTGTGATGTGTCAACATGACGATAAAGCAGAGGGACCGCTGGACTTAAACAGACAGGAGGCTTCCACTGGTTTACATGGGTGTGGAACAATGTGAGTACGACCCAAAACAAGGTGATGCACAACACTGTAATATTATATTATAATACATCACTCCCAGAAATGGACAGAGGTGGTCAAAGTACTCACCTTCTGTACTTGTAAGTAGAGGTAGAGCTACTAGTGTGAAAAAAAATAAGTAGAAGTACTGATTCAACTCCTTTAAAAGTAGAAAGGTACAATTTCACAATTGTAATAAAGTACAAAATTATAACTGCATTATTTGTTTTTGCCATGAACACATTAACACTTATTTAACCAGGAAAAAGTATCTAAAATAAAGCATTTAAAAGTGAGTTACTGTGTTGATAATGTTTTGTGGGTATGGGCAGGACATTTAGGAAAAATGGGGGGAAAAAAGTCACAATTAAGATTAAAAAAAAAAAAGTCATCATGAGATTTTTTTAAAATTACAAATGAGATTTCAAAAAATATAATATTAAGATAAAAAGTCAAAATGTCTCTTTTTTATTTTTATTTTTTTATGTTTGTACATATATGAATGTTAATTGTTCCGTATTATTGATGTTTGTATTGTGATTCCTTTGTGGGCCTTGAGTATTTTTCATACTGTCACATCTGTTAAGTTTGAATAAGTCACTAGTCTATTCTGAGAATGTAAAGAATATAAAGTACAGATATTTATACAAGAATGTAGGGAGTAAAAGTAAAAAAAATGACAGAAATTCAAGTGTTAAAACAAAATACCAAAAAGTGTAAATGATTAAAACACTGATATAACTGTTGATATGAAGCACACATTTTGTCTCCTAAATACTGAGACTATTATCCATGGTTTGTACAATGACTACATTGCATTCTGGCATTTAGGTTGTTGCTTCATTTGATCATTTTCCTGTGAGACGGAACAAAAAATCACAACAGAACCAAAAACACATTGCAGCATACATTGTTAATACCTCCTTGAACAGTAACTTTTAATCATCTGTGTCCTCTCATCAACATAAGAAAATCACACCCATTCAGCAATATTTATAAAAATATATTTCACAAAGTAGGAAACAATACAGGGTATCTTAGATTACAGTACAGGGAGTAAATAATTGAACATACACATTTATAAGCATTAAAGCACAGTAGAAAATATGATCTGCATGTAGGACTATCCCATATATATTGTTTAGTCTACCGAGAACTGCCATAATACTGTATCAGTACAAACTGAGTATGCACGCAGCTGTAGTGCCATTGAAATTGTCATTATGTGCAAGAGCTAACGTGCAGAGACAAAATCTACCACCTCATTGAAAGCTAATGACGTTAGCAGTAACTCTATGTACAGTACAAGTCTTTTTTATTGATATCATACAGTGTAAGCACAATATGCACATGGTCTGGATTTGTGTCTGCATTTTTGTGGGTATTTCCTAAATGATGATGTTTGGAAGGAATCACATCGTCAGGTATCAATTCAGCTATAACATTGTGCTCAGACAGTTTCTGGCTGTACCTTTTATGAAGTATATTTTACATAGAATTAGCAAGTGAGAGTAAAGTTTTCTTCTTGCATTTCCAATTAAGTACATTATATTTCTTTTTATGGTTACTTAGAGCTCTTGTTTGCCTGCTTACATCTAGTCTATATCATCGACTGTGATAAATTCATGATATGGTTTGGCTGTTATGACTAAGTGTTCAAATGGTTGAGAAAACAGCTGAATGTGAAATCATCTAAACACACTCACTTCAAATTGTCAGCACAGAAAATTATGATTTAAGAACAGATATACAAAAACTCAGAACAGTAATGAGGAATCAACACGTCTCTTGTCAAAAACATTAGATTACAATTGTATTTAATGTTGCTTCTGTAAAAAGAAGGCCTCAGAGTTTCTACATTTCTCTTTTTTGTCTTCACTCCAGTCTCTTAATAGGCTAGTAACATTTGCAACCCACACCTGTAGCGTGTAAATACAAAGAGTTGTATAAAGCAAGCCTTCTGGGCTTTAGATAGTTTATAAATGTGGCCACCAGAGAACATATCAAATGATAACAAATTCACTTTAAAGCCAATACTGGTTTGTCTTTTTGCCTTTTTTTTTTTTTCAAATCATACATACATTCATCATTGTAATGTAGACCATATATTGCTTTTTCATTGTCATTTTGCTTCAGATCACCGAACAGCTGGGTGGCTTAGGGAGATATGAAACAATGTCCCTCTGCAGCTTCCGTAGTCCAGCTTACTGTCCATGGAGCTTGGAGTATGATGTCTGCTCAGGCCTCAATGAACCTAGCAATTTCCGTATCTCCTTTCATTGGGTAACTACCAGCAGTCCCAGGTTTTTTCTGCTACTGGCAGTCACAGCAAATGACTAACACCCAAAATACTGCTAGACACTCCACGACGGAATCTAAGTTACACTCCACAAGAATCATAGATCTCTTAATAAAGACATTGTTTGGCTCAACAATTACAATGCGCTTGACGTAGTGGATGACAACTGCTATACCTCACTCTAAGAAGAATACAAAAGGTGGCCTCCCATGTTGTTAACTTTTTTTTCTTTTTAAACACCTGTTTCTAAAAGCCAGCAAACCCCCTAGCGTTTAATACACAAGTATGTGGACAGAAAAAAAACATCTGAAAGGTCTCTTTTTACCAAATCAAAGGTCAGGTCTCGCGGTCGCTTTCGCCCACAGAGTAGAGCTCCCCAAGTCTTCTGAAGCGTGGGCCCCACTCTCTGAGATAGTCATAGTTCTGGTCCGAGTCTGATGACGCTGTCTCCAGTGAGCTGAGGGAGCCGGCAATGGATCCCCGGCCTTCGTATCCATAGATCTGGATGGAGTCGTAAGGTGGCGCGGTTGGATCATTATCTGCCTCGTGGAGCCGTACGTTAATGAATTCGTCCACATCCACGCCGTTTGGGCCTGAGTGCTGGCCCGCTCTGGGCATAAACTGCAGATCGGGCTTGATGTCCTTGCGTGGAAGGTAGCCGTTGATGCCATCTGGGTTCTGCAGTGTGGCAATGTCAAAAGCCTCCGTGTCCTCCTCGCCGCCTCCTTCGTCATCGTAACGGATAATATTCTCCCTCACGTCTTCGTCGTCCTTGATAATCAGAGGCTCATTCTTGTGTCTCCTCAAGGTCACAAATAGTACTACTATTACTGTCCAAAAAGACAGAAAGCAAAAAAAGACAGAGAAAAAGTCCAGGTTAGGCTTCAGGAAGTTCATTTCAATGAAAGCTGACAGTTCAGTCACACTTTAACAGCATGTGTACGATAACTACTGCTTAAATAGTAAACAAATGAACTAAAGCCTGTCTGATCATGATTTATTTAATCAACCAATCAATCAATTCAACATATATTTCTTGAATTCCTGTAGCTCAGCATGAACTAATGATCAAGTCACAAAAGCTTTGTGTAATCATTTCACACTTGAGCTTGCCAATTGAGTAATTTTAATTAATAGTTAATATATTAATTGATGTGCCACATTTTACAATTAAAACACCACGGAGCCCACAGGGCCAAAGCTTTATTCATCTAGTCCGACGACTGAAGCCTTACACAAAGAACTTTGTGGACTGTCTGTCATCATTTGGAATTCAGTTTTATAAGGATATCATCACAGTCAGTTTGAAGAGGACAAATTATTTTATGGACCAACTCTTAAAAGGCACTAATGCAACTAATTAAGTGTGAAGTGATCACACAAAGTTAGTTATTTGATCATTAGCTCATGGTGATCAACAGGAATTCTTCATACAATCTTGCACCACGTCAAGCATTAAATCATTATGACTCATGAGACACTAATAAAGCATTGTGTAATTATATTAATTTTACCTTTATGACAAAGTGTTCATTGAGGTCAGACTATGCAAAATGTCGATCTAAATGGGTTCATGGCATTCTTGATTCATCCTTTTTTCATTCATTCTCTGAACCCATTTTATCCTCACACAAGGGACAGGGGACACTGGAGTCTATCCCAGATACTTACAGTATAGGTGAAGACGGGGTACACCCTGGACAAGTCACCAGTTCATTTCAGGGCTGAACATACTGTATAGAGGTGAACAATCATTCTCACATTCACACCTATGGGCAATTTAGTTTAACTAGTTGCCCTATCGGTGCACGTCTTTGGATGGTGGGAGAAAACTGTAGCGCCTGGACAGAACCCATGCAAACATGGGTGTAAATATGTAAAGGTCCCACCCACTGGTGTTGGAATCAAACCATGAGTGCTAAACACTGGACCACCGTGTCACCCATATGGTATAGTACTTACTAGAGAAGAAAAGAATCACCTCACCTAGAAGGAGTATAATGCAGGCCAAGATTGCAATGAGAGCCCCCATACTGAGACCAATCGGTAAGACGTAGGCCTCCACGTTGCAGGACTGGACGGTGCCATCTTTGCTACAACCGCAGACTCGGATGGTCAAGGTGTTAGTGCTGCTCATCGGTGGGTTCCCATTGTCGGTCACAATGATTGGCAGGAAGTACATCTCCTGCTTTTGCCGTCGGAAGGTGTCATGCTTGGCCAGAACACTGATTGAATTGTCTGTCAGAGAGAGGTAAAGCCAGAGATAAAATTTTTGCAAGGATGTGCGAAAAACCCATTATTATTCATGGTGAGGACAAACTGAGGTCCTATTATTAAATTGTGTGAAGATCAGTGCGGCATAGGGGTAAACTAATTTCACATCAATCACCACTAGGCTTTTTAGTATTCTCACATTCCAAAAGTGTAGATGGATTTCAGCCACCTTCCTTTTTCTCTGCAGTCCAATTTGGGAATTCTGAAGGAAGGAGAGCCTAAGTTTGTCATGTCCCTTTGAAACCTGAGGGAATGATGGGACCACGGCAGCCGACATTGACTTAGAAGATGGCACATGTCGACCCAGAAAGGTGCCAGCTGCTCTTTGATGACACTTCTGTGAAGCTGTCTGCTCATTAGCTGGCTCTCCTTACCCTGCACACACTATCAAACACTTGCATTCCCATAAGATTCTACTCCTGCTGATCTTATGGAAAACGTACAAGATTTCTGATAATCTAACCTTTGCCACCCTCCTTGAGGGCATGCTGAAGTGAGATTGAAAATAGACTCACTGATACGCAGTATATGGAGAGATGGGCCATGTCGAAAGTTGTACGTTGACAGAGCAAACGTAATCAAAAGATGGTGAGATTCATGATACCATTATTTACTTTGCACAATGTGTAATTGATGTGAACATATCCTCAGGTTCTACTTTCTTATGATTTCTGCCACAAAGTACTATGCTCTGCTGTGGGAGTAGTGACATGTCTAATTTAATTTGGATCATGCAACAGCACAGGCAGCATGGCAGTATCTACTAGTTTACAATAAATAATAATAAAACATGAGGGTTTGTCCTCATATACAGGTCATTTTCATTTTCATGGCTTGTATTTGATAGTTAAAAATAGAAAATTTTTCATAGCCATCACCTCATCCTGATGAGGAGATGTAATACAAAGAGAAAGGCAGCTGTGCCGATAAAACTCAAACAGACTGAAGTCAATGGAGAATGTGGTTATTATTATCTTTTATGGATCAGGTTACATTGAGTTTTTTTCATCTTCAGATTAAAGTAAGAATATAACAAAAACCCTGTGTACATTGAAATATTAATCGCATTCTCAATAAAAGCAGAAGTTCATTTGAATATTCCTATAAATAACTTAAAATGGGGGAGGCTCCAAATGATAAGTGACATCTAAAGTGACATGGACGGCCTCAAAAATGGTGTTACTTATGTGTCTGAAGATGATGTGAGAAATAACACATGGGTTGTACAACTTTTGGCAGCCTACACTATATATATATATATATATATATATATATATATATATATATATATATATACACATAACGAAGCAAAAGAATATAGAAGAAACAAGATGAGAGCAGATGAAAAGACTTAGTCTGGACAAATGTAAATTATTGGTAAACTACAGCAGGGTATGAACGTAAAAATAATCAGGATGTTTTTGTCCCGATTTTCCCACTTTCCCAATCAAGGATGACAAACGTCAAATTATTTTATGCCTTATAAGATTATCCTGTCGTCTGAGGTGTGTTAAGAGGGAATTTGTTCCGATAATCACTTCGAAGAAGGTTGGGGCAGACAATTGTAAATATTCATTTACAAAGATCTTCACATGTACAGGGAAAGCTGATGACTCTGGAGCAGAATCCTGCACATTAGACCTGTAGACTGACCTGTGACTAGAGACCTATGATCACACAGGCAGGATCAGATGATGTGGCATCTTTAAAGCACTGTAGCAAAAAACTCTTGTCATGTAGAGAACTGCTGTCGACTTTACTCTAAAGTGCAGATTTTAAACTGTCTCGCAGTTTTTTGATTTGGCATCGATAGACCATGTTAACCTGGAAGTATGTGTGTTTGCATTTGATAGTAGAAAATGTTTGTCTGAGCATAAATTGCACACTTGTACTGGTGGGATGGGCTGACAGTCGTTTGACGTTCTGTCCATATACTGAACATTTTACAAACTGGGAAAAGAGGTGGAACCAGCTTATATTACTCTACTAGAATAGGACAGAATAGAATAGAATAGAATAGAATAGAATAGAATAGAATGTACTTGTATTCTGTTTCTTTATTCCATGGAATTGTTGTTTGGCGCCTGTGGTGGGCAGCTTGTTACTGCAGTTCTCTTCTGCTGTAGTAACCAAGTAATTGCTCATAAGGGATCAATAAAGTATCTATCTATCTATCAATCAATAGAATAATTTATTGACATCATACAAATTAAAAAGACAACTCTGGCATGTGTGGAACAGGTTACAGAATGAGCATGTTAAACATTTTTATGTGCTATATATAAAATCGGTAACACCTTATAATACCTACACACAATTGACTATGTATTAACCATTTATTACCCATTTATAAATGGGTTGTTCATTATGTATTAATCATTTATTACCTTAATGTTAATGTCTTTTAAAGGTTCATACTTGTGTCTGCCACAGATAAATGTAAAATTAGATTATTTTTAACCAACAGGTCCATTGTTTGTATATGTGCTTTACAGGTAAACAAAGAAACAGTTTTAAACACTGCACCTGTTGGTTAAAAATAATCTAATTTTACATTTACACTAGTATGAACCTTTAAAAGACATTAACAAATAGGTAACAAATGGTTAATACATAATGAACAACCCATTGATGAATGGGTAATAAATGGTTAATACATAGTCAATTGTGTGTAGGTATTATAAAGTGTTATCATAAAATCCAAAGTATTAAAAATATCGTAAGGGTTAAACACAGTAAGTCACTTTATTTTATTTTTTTTACTAAAACACACACCATCTGCTCAATGATGTCAGATAGAAACTGGCCTGAAAACATTAAAGTAAAACACACCATATGTGGATTAACCATGGTACAATTAGATAATCATTATCATTAATTGTCCTGAAAATTTATTTAATCAACAAATCAATTTATTTTTGCTTCCTTGCCCACTACCCATCCAAATTTAGTTTAGCTTTACCCATGCCTGTAGTCACAAAAAATCTTCTTCACTTTTTTTTTTTTTTTTTTAATCTGTTCCTAGATGTGTTTTCTAATTATCTAACCTGATGAAGAACTCTGCTCCTGAGTCGTGATATGTTTCCTCATCATCGCTTTGTTCAGATCATGTTTGATCATGCAATATTCTGTCTTTGAGGACTAGATTCTAGATCAGTAGTGGTGGTGTGCTGTGTTAAGATTATCGTAGCACACCACACATACACAATCCAAGTTATTCAATTCAATGCCTGTTCTTTTTATCTTCATGTGTGGGTGCTGTAACATATAAAATAAATACTGTATCTTCAATCCCTATGTGTGTTGCCTGCTTAAGCTCATTCACTTGGTAGAAACATTCCTTTGCTTTCAATAACCAGTCTTGTAGGAATTATCCAAAACAAGTGTAAAATACATAGCTTATGAGTAACTCAATTCACCAATGTCTTCCTTCTTGCAGGCAGATTTTATTATCAAAGTGATTTATTGAATATGGTGTTGTTCTTTTCATGTACATCAGTTATGTTGAGGGAGAGTAATTGGACACATGCTAAACACAAGTGAGAACTGACTGATTTATTAACGTTAGTTCTGAGCAAAAATGACTACAACAATGAACATCTTCTGTAGCCTGAGTGACACTGACATTTTAGGTTCCTTTTTTAGGTTTTTAAGTGTGCTGAAGGTAAATGCAAATTAAATTAGCAAGCACTTTTACCCTCTGTTTTCTCTTGCACCATTAATCCAGTGTGAAAAACCAGGTTTTCCTTCATACTTGTAAAAAGACCTAGTTATTAGTCATTTATTAGCTAAATTATTATTGTGATTTGGTGGTATAAGGTTTTGTATCACGTTTGAATTTTCTTTAATTTTTTTCAAGACATCAGCTGCTTTGACCATAGTGAAATTTACTGTATATAGTGTAAAGTATTACAACACAAACCAAGCAAAGTAGAGCTATGATTTACTAAACAGACACAGTTGTATTGTATTTATTTATTGTGTTTTGTCTTGACAATAATGAAGGAAGCAGTGTCCTTCTGTGAGTTGTATGAAACATATGTTGGCAAAACAACATTGGGTTTAGTGAATGGTGATGATAAAATAGGATTCAACACACTACATACTAAATGTATGTAGTGTGCACTTACATAGTTAAATACAAATTATATGTTTTTCAGTCTCAAAAAAATCCTGATAGATACAGTATATATAAATTGTATGACTGTACTACTATATTCATTTTTTTTTGTTCCATCATTCAATTACTGCATTATGTAATAGTTGTGGTTGAGTGCTCAAATTTGGAAAACAATATTTTACATCACACTAGTGATACATGTGTAGAAGTACATGAGGGGTAGGACTGAGTTAGTTCATAATTATTCCTTCTCCTTTCCAAACGTGCAAAAATTTTAACTCGCATGTCAAGATAGATAGATAGATAGATAGATAGATAGATAGATAGATAGATAGATAGACAGATAGATAGATGAAATAAAACAAAAATATTTAAGATTAAACAACAAAAAAAAAAAATTCATTGTTCCTGAAAAACATTTCAGATTAATACCTCAGTTGATAAAATGCGTTATGAGAAAAAGCTGGACACATTTTTATTCACAGGATCCAGTCTGCGTTTTGCACGCTTAACGGCAGACAGCAGGTTGTTAGCCTCTTCTTATAGTGAATATTTGATGTCTGAAGATATGTTTCTGTTCTCTGTTGTAACTTCGACCGGCAAACACAGGGCTGTCGGAGTGTTTGATATGATGGATAACGCCGGTCAGAACCTTAGCCGTTTTCCCCAGTGTAGGCAACCTCCTAACCTTTTCACTGAGCAATCCCTACAATTAAACTCATCATTGCAAACAAAAGCAGCACACAGAGATTCACAGGAGTCTGATGCTCTTCAGTGAAGTGTCTCCCACAGCTGCCGATTCAGACAGAAATAGTCACTGGAGTGTGTGTGTGTGTGTGTGTGTGTGTGTGTGTGTGGGGGGGGTTTAGTATGGTGCAACAGGCTTCTTTTTTTCTGTTCAGAATTAGCAATACCACAGACAAGTGGCACTATGTAATATATTAAACTGAAATCCATATTTTCTTTTACTTTCAAGATCGGAATACACCGCTTTGTATGTAGCAAGGGAAAATCTGGCTTTTCGTTGTTTATGCTAACAGAGGGCTGTGCTCACACTGGTGAAACAGTTCTAGTGAGAGTTTTATCAGTTGCATCATCTTAAGTAACTATTAAATCTACTCTTAACAAAAGAGCATGGTTCAGGAACCTGCAGCTACACACGTTGAGGTCGATCTGCAGTTAAGACTAGATATTTCCTCAGCATATTTGTGCATTTTATTTGTGCCTGTGGCTCACTTGGTAGAGTGGATGGTCCTATGATTGAAGGGTCAGCAGTTCAAATCCCTGCTCTGGCTGACCACATGTTAAAGTGTCCTTGGGCAAGACAAGAACCCTAAGTTGTTACCAGTAGGTCTGGTAGCACCTTGTGTAACAGCAGTCACTTACTGGTGTGTGTATGTGAGGTCTATGTAAAACACTTTAAACACCATGAAAGTAGAAAAGCACTATGTAAGTGCAGTTCATTTACCATTTTATCAGCATAATAGGAATGTGTGTGTTTGTTAATGTCTTTTTTATTTATATTTTTTATATGTATTTTGTATTACTTACAAATGAATGTGCCAGAAAAAGCTATTGCTGTTTGTTCTATAACTATTGCTAAACACAAACATCTCATTTTACTATTGAATGTTTTCTTTTTTTTTTTTCTTCAAAAGATAGCTATGGTTTGATTAGCTAATTTTTTATAGGCCTTTTCCTCTGTTGGAAAGAGGTTGCAGTGAGTTAGCCTGCAGCCAATGGACCAAAACAGAAGGCTAGTACCATATGAAGATTTTTTTGCCCCGAGCTGAAAACATTAAACAACGTCATCAAAAACACAGTCTGTTCAGAGCCAGTTATGGAGCGGAGGCAGGAGACGAGGAATGGAATTAAGACTGAGAAACGACAGCAAATAAACCAATCAGCGTATTTAGCAAATAAATTTAGTACCATCTGCCATGCTACAACAGCTCCTAGGAAGTCACCCTACATTGAGCTGCAAGACTACCAGAAAAAGCCATTTGGATCCCATTCATTTAGTTTCCCTCAAAACGCACTGGGGAGTAAAAAGAAGCTGGTGTCCAGACAGTTTCACATCTGCTAATTGTGAGCTACACTGATCCACTAGGCTTCATCTCTAGTACGGCAAACACGCCACGGGTTAGAGATTAGAGTGGAAAGCCATTTGAGAAATTTGCTGAAACTTCAGTCATTCTGCCACAAATTGATTACCTCTGGGTGCTCGTCTGTGGGATTTCTCACCTTGGTTGTTTTTGATGGTGAAATTGGGGTTGTCGAGCATCTCCGGAATGAGTCGATAGTCGAAGTAGTGGCCTTGAATTGGATCATCTTTGTCTACTGCACTGAGAGTCTGGATCACCTGGGTAGTAAACAGACACATAGGAAGATATACAGAGGAGAAGTCAAAGCCATTAGAAGTGGCAGCCTATTCATTACTCTGTTTTTGCCTCCACAGATTGCCTCAGTGTAATACTGGCTGCATCACACCTGATGAAATATACGCTCTATTCATTCCTGGAGTTTGAGATTATTATCAATGAGGTCCTGTCTAGTCTGGCACACTTTCAGGCTCCTGGCTCTATCTGTTAATCTGTCATCATAGGTCTTATCGCGCTGTACGTCTTTATGATTGATTGGAAATTAGAATTCAGGCCCTGCAGGACAGTTTCTTTTTTTTTTTTTTCAGTTGGCTTTTTTTTTTTCCCTTCTTCCTTTCAATAAAGCTCCCTATTGTACGCACTTAGGTTCCCTGAATGAGGTCGATTGATGAGAAGGAGAATGCTAAGTACTTGTCCAGGATTTTTTGGCTGGGGGATGCATTGTGCCATCTGGAGGAGGACATGAAAGACAGTCTTGAATTATGATCCACTCTGATCAATTCTGACTGCTCTCATTTCCCCTTTGCTCTGCGCTCACTGTGTCAGGGGAGGACTGTGGCAGGGAAAAAGGACCATACTACCACCTCTGTAGTTTCCCCACTGAAATAAATAGGCTATAATTCACTGTGGCCAATCATTACAAGGGAGGAGGGACACTCTCTCTCTCTCACGCACACACACACACACACGCACACACACTCATAGGGCAAGAGAGAGAGAAAAAGATGGAGATAGAAAGAAGGGGAAAGTGATAGATCACTGGTTTGATGAATGAGCCATTTCTTTCCTTACCTGTCCAGGTTTTCCATTTTCACACAGGAAGGCCTCGTATTCATTGGCAAATTCAGGGGCATTGTCGTTAATGTCCATTACTTTGATGGCCACGATTGCTCTGGATATTTGACTATGGTTTCCTGAAGAAAAATAGATAGATAGATAGATAGATAGATAGATAGATAGATAGATAGATAGATAGATAGATAGATAGATAGATAGATAGATAGATAGATAGATAGATAGATAGATAGATAGATAGATAGATAGATAGATAGATAGATAGATAGATAGATAGATAGATAGATAGATAGATAGATAGATAGATAGATAGATTAAAAGGGGGGAAGGCAATTGATGAATAACAAATCACAAAGAGCAAAGTATAACTGTAACTGAAGCAAAAACAAGTTTATGCATGAAATCCCAGGTACATTCTGTGACCTAGTTTTAATTTCCTTTATTTTCAGTCTTTATTTCTCTCTTCATTTCCTGAGCTGATGGGGGGACAGATGATAAACCACATCAATCTACGTTTCAGCTGGTATCAACGATGCAAAACAGGATTCTAGGCAACAGAGAAGGGAAAAAAAAATCCCATTCAAAGTGCTTTTGAAATCCCCTGTACACTGTAATGTTTAAAACATGAGGGTTAAAACATGCATATTAATGAGTCACTGGTAACTGAAGTCTAAAAAGACAATAAAAGGCAATTTAATTTGATTAGATTTTTATTGGAATTATTCATCAGTGGTACAGTAATTGACAGTCCCTTTCGAGAGTCACAGTAAACGGTTGTATTTATTAATCAGTGGTGCAAATACCAACTTTTAAAGCAATTATATGCAATTAATATGGGCCTTAGAGGGAGAGTTATATAACTGTGGCCACTAATATAGCTATTTTTATTTGTTAAATTTCAATTTCCTCTCTTTTTTTTCAGTTGCTTTTAACAACATAATATATTATAAGTAGAAGCAATAAAATCTAACTCAATTTATATGGAAATGACATAGATCAGAAATGTCAAAGTTATTTTAATTTAGGGGCCACATGCCACCTAATATAATATAAAGTAGGCTGGACCAGTAAAATTATATAAATAATAGGATAAGCACTTTTGAATGAAAAATGTAAAATTCCATAATGAAAATGTTTAAATAACCTAATGGTACTTGAAAATAACTTGAACAACTGTGAACATCCACTAAATTCTTAACAAAAAATTGTTGCAATGTTGCCAATATTATGACATAATTTATAATTTATATATGTGAATCACAACCTACAGATTGCAGTGGATCTATAATTACACACAATATTAAATATCAGGGAGATTGGCACTAAAATTCCAAACTTCCCTCAGGACATTTCAGGACATTCACTTGTTTTTGTCAAGGGCTATAAAGATTTCTGTGTAATTTTCCTTTTTTTCCTCATACTAAAACAAGGGGAACAAATGCAGTTTTTATTATTGTATTTTGAATCTGTATTAATCGTGGAAGCCTCACAATGTTCATAATGCTTATATATTTAGTAGGCGGAGTCTCTCTGCCTCTACCTGCACCTTTACTGTTTTTTTTTTATTATTATGACTTTGATCAATGTCATTTTATGTGTAAAATGTTAAGAAATCTACATTTATTTCTAGGGTATTATGATAGTATTATCCTTACATTTTTTTTGTTTAGTTTTAGGTTTTTAATTTAGTTCATTTATTTCAAATGTGTCATAGAGAAAAGAAAACAAATAAATAGACAGAGAAAAAAAATGGCAAATAATAAATAAATAAATGACACAACAGTCAGATTTGACATACAATTCTATACACATTCAAAAGGTTAGTGGAAGGAAGTAAAATTTATAAAATCCCACCTCTTGAAAATAATAATAATAATAATAATAATAATAATAATAATAATAATAATAATAATAATAATAATAATAATAATAATAATAATAATAATAATAATAATAATAATAATAATAATGTTTTGTGTTGAATTAACCTAAATCATTTGAATATCTTCAGTGTAATTTTTACATTTCACAAATTCATCCCAGTGGTTAGATTGAACGCTTTGGTGGTCCACATTTGGTCAGCGAGCCGCATGTTTGACACGGGATTATTACTTTAAAAATTATTGAACACAATGAGCAGCTGACTGGATGCCCCAGGGACAAAGGCCCTCTGACCGACCCTGGAGACAGGTTGAAAAAGAGGTAAGCACTGAGGAGAGTGGAAATTGACAGACTGATAGACAGTGATGGATGGATTAGGGTGGAATGGGGGAGAAAACAAAGAAAAGAAAAGAAAAGACAGAGCTCTGTATGAAAGTGACTTTTCTCCAGCGGCAGACAGGGAATAGAATCTGATTAGTCAGATGTCAACTGGTGCGAGGCAGCAGAACACGCCTCCGTTTGGGTGGCAAATGGCATCGGGATAGAACTGGGAACACATCTATTCCTTTTCACGCTAGAGAAACCTGTCTCTCCCCCTCCACCCCTCCCCCTCCCCCAACCCGTGAAGAATAGCTAAACCGCCATATTTATTTTGGCAAATTCCTATTAGGTGTTCTCCGAGATGCCACTATCTTAAGCCACAGTTACTTTGCCAAGAGGCATGAAAACACGCTTTAAATATACGGGTGCAAGACATGCAAACAGCTTATCAAACGAGACACATTCAATTCCTCCAACAGGCTACAACGATGGTGGGATTTGTCTGCACTGCACGGCCAAAAACATTATGACAGTGTTTGTGCTTTGATTTATTCTGACAATTAATGTGTGTTTCCTTTGATTAACAAAAGAAAGGGACAGATAGAGGATGAGACAGAGATGAAGGGAGAGAGAGAGAGAGAGAGAGAGAGAGAGAGAGAGAGAGAGAGAGAGAGAGAGAGGAAGAGGACAGGAAAAAAAAAAAAAAAAAAAGAAAATCCAAAACTTACAAGCTGTGTAAATTTCTTTTCCAATAGCTTAAAGGGGTACATTAAGCTTTATCACAACGTACAGCCCCCCTGAAACAATCTGTATGCAAATAAAGCCTTACATATGGTTTGAGCTGTTTGTAGCTCTGCCGGCAAGATTTTCTACATAGTCAGTGAGTTTTGTGGTTCGCAGATGTTCTTTAATCTGTAATGGATGCTGGCATTGGAGCAATCCACTCTGGAGCATGTCTTTAAAACTGTTTATTTGATATGTCTTAATGTTCTTGCACTTCCACAAATTGACTAGCGAGCTGTTTAATTCAATCAAAACTCAGCAAATTAACGTATTTAATGCCTCTGTGGATTCAAATGCTAATTGTTTGTGCCGTACTCTCGGAGCGATTAAAAGCGTTGGTTTACAAAGCGGGATACCGTTGAGCAGAAACTTGCGTGCGGCAGGTCAGTGATTCCTTTGACTAAAGAAATCCGTGACTCGAGTGAAAAGATGGAAATATTGTACGTGTCTTCTCACCGTTCTCAGTCTTTAAATATTGCGTGCCTACAAATGTCTAATGACATGCTCATTTTAAAACAGGGCATTACAATTCATAAGGAACAACGCACACAGCAAGGGGGAAGTAAAGTCAGTGGAGGTTACTTACTGACTTCTGTGGCTGTTACTGTGATGTTGTGCCACATGTCTGCCTCCCGATCCAGAGGTTTAGCCAGGGTGATCTTCCCATCGTCTACATTTATGTTGAACTGTCTTTCCAGGTCCGTGTGCCGGTCAATGAAGTACCTTTAAAAACATTATATCATCAGCAATGTTAAAACGCTCATTAACACTACAGAGACTTACAGTGCAAAAATACAAATGTCACCAAGTGTATTTTTTCTGTTATTTTTGTCTAAATATCTCATCGCACATAAAATAAAACACCTGAACAGGGGTGTCAGATTGATTTTAGTTGAGGAGCCACATTCAGTCCAATATGAGCTGAAAAGGGCCAGACCAGCAAAAATAATAAGAGTGAAAGGAGTAAAATTACATTATGATAATGTTTACATCTATAATGTTTCCTTCAAAATGTGAATAACATCAATAACTTGACATGTCTTAAGACAAAAAAGTGCAATTTTAATAATTTTCAATCAGTTTGTCATTTGTACATGTGCACAACAACTTACATTTCAATTAAAAATAGACAAAACATTTAGTAACGGGCAGAATATTTGTCAAATTACACTTTTCTTCAGATATTTCAGATGGTTCATATTTGATCAAGTATTAATTCATGTTTCTGTAAAATGATTTGATTTGGTAATATAGAGATTTTCATGTAATTTGACATTTTTACAAAAAAATCTGCAGTTTTCATTATTTATAGGTAATGATTTATAGGTCATTTATAGGATGAATTATAGCTAAATTATAGGTCATATTTTAGTGGTCTGACCCAATTGAGATCTAATTATTCTCTATGTAGAACCGGAAATCAAATAATTTTTACACCATTAATATTTTTATCTTTATTCATCCTACGGGCCAGATTGGACCCTTTGAGGGGTTGAATTTGGCCCCCAGGCCTTATGTTTCGACACCTATGATCTAGAGAGTAACTTTTCACTGAGATATTAAGAACTTATTTTTAGACAATATATCTTGAAAATATTATTTCAAGAATTGTTACCACGATAAATTTCACTTATTCCATAAGCTGATTTTTTTTCTTGAATTAATCAAAAATAATAATAAAAAAAATATGCCAATGGAACAAGTGAAAATGATCTTGGTAAGATCTCTTCAAATAAAATATCCAAGATCTATTGTCTAAAAATCAGTTGTTTATATCTCACTGAAAAGTAACTCTTTATTTTAAGTGTGATGAGATCTCTTCACGAGAAATGAGAAAAAAACACTTGGGAAGATGTTTGCAGTGACCCTGTAGGAAGATGTCTTTGTGGAGTTTGTACTGAAAACAAAAAAAATCAATCAATCAGGCAGCTACAGCTGATCCAAAATGCTGCTGCCAGAGTCCTGACCAAAACCAGGAAACTGGACCACATCACACCGGTCCTCAAATCCTTACATTGTCTTCCTGTGGGTCAAAGGATAGAATTAAAAATCTTACTCCTGGTCTATAAAGAACTAAACGACCTTGGACCCAAATACATCCTAGACCTGCTGGTTCCATATGAAGCATCCAGAGCCCTGAGGTCATAGGTCATCAGGAACAGGTTTACTATGTATTCCCAAAATCAGAACCAAACAAAGTGAAGCATCATTCAGTTTTTCTGCTCCTCACCTGTGGAACAAACGACCTGAATACCTGAGGTCTGAGAAAAACTGTCAGTTAATTTAAATCATTTCTACTTCCTGGAGTTTTGACTTAAATTCTCAATTGTTTTGTAAATGTTTTCACGTCTCTTATTTTAATTGTCTTTTAATGCATCTTAATCATATTAATTTTCTCATATGTTTTATGTAAAACACCTTGAATTGTCCTCTACACGAAATGTACTATATAAATACATTTGCTTTGCTTTGTCTTCAAAGCACATAACATAAAAAGAAAAAAAAAAAGTGTCAGCTCAAAATGTGATTTGAACTAGAAATGAGAAAAATACACTTATTTAGATTCTTTTTTTTTTTTTTTTTCCAGTGTATTCATTTTCACCCAGTGTATTTTGCAGTCCTTTGGGTGTTTTGGCTAACGGCACCCTATCCGTCAAGAGAGACCTGTAGATTAATGCACATTAATGACAGTCAGAGGAATAATTACAGCCTTCACATAAGCAGCAGGGGGCATTAAAGTCTAATAAGGTCCAAAACAGCACTGCCCTGATCACTGTGACGCCTCCCTCCTGCTAAAAGATCATTAGTACATGTTTTGTCAGGGTAAGAGATGGGGTGTTGTTAACCCTGTTTGGGATCTGTCAACACTCAATGACTCCCAAAGGCTTTGCATTAATGAGTTAGGACAGCACTGGGTCTTACACAAGCTCGAACAACAGAGGAAGAGGCGATAATGGATGGAATAGCGATGAACCAATGACCAGACTGTTATGGATAACCTTGTATTTTCTCTGCAATTCTTTCTAAAACCACAACCCATGAATATGCGGTTGCATGTCCTTGTTAACAAACCTTGAGACATTCACTTTAAAAGAATTCATTTTCGAAACTTTCCGCCTCATTCTTTTTCTTCGGACCCTGCCTGTGACACATTGACTTCTTCAAACTTCCTTGACAGTATTAAAAAATACAGTGGGAAGACTTTAAAAAAAAAAAAAAAAAAAAAAAAAAAACTCAAGCAATGTGTATGAAATTGGAATGCACATTAAAGAGAATTTTCTGATGCTACTTGAAGCTGTGAAATCGCTCTTTCATGTTGCGATGTGCTCGCTGCCAATTCTTGGGACGAGCCCACACAAAACTGACTAAAAAAAGGAATCTGTCATTATGGGTCATCTTTGGTTTTACACATTTCATTTGCCATTATGTGTGACTGTCATAAACATCCTACTCACCCAAAACACAGGGCCGTAGTGATTCACGTGAGCTAATTACACCGTGTACCGCACAAGTGTGTCTTTACCTCGAGGACAAACTGTCTCTGTTTCTTTCTCTCTGTGTCTCATGCTCACATCCTCCCTCACAGACCCTCCCCTCTTCCAACTCACTCAGAATTTTTTTTTATTTATTTATTTATTTTTAATCCATCTGGGTCTGAAGCTATTCCTAATCCAATCCCCCTAGCCAATTCTTTGCCGACCCTCTTCCCCCAAACAGGCATTGCTCGGCCACCAGGCGCCTTGCTCGCCCTGCCCCCTTCACTTCTAACCCCAGGTCTCATACTGTTGGAACTGCTCATCCCTATCGGTGCAGACCTGTTGGCAGGAACCCTGCAATATTCAAATAAGGGTAAAGAAAGAATGGATGCATAGCGATGGGGGAGAGAAAAAAAAAAAGAAAAGAAAGGGAAAAAAGAGCACCAGTAGAGGCCAAAGACAAAGTCACAACAACAACAATTTATGTGAAGAAGGGTTCTGCTTATACAAGAATGGAAAGAAATGAAATAAATAAACCACTGGCCCAGATTCCAATTGTTGGGGAGATGTACCGAGCCGTGACATTTCCATTTTTGAGATGAAATGGTGTAAAATCCTCTAGACGCCGGGCTGGGAGAGGTCCACAAGGACTCCCCCTCCTCCCCCCCTTCCACCACCCAACCCCCCCCCCCCTCTATTTCTCTCTTGCCCTGCAGACGCAGAGCACTTTCAAGACAGGCAGACAGCAGCAAACCACCTGGGAGCAGCCTCTCTCCTGCAGACTGAGTGGATCCCAGTCAAACTCTGACAGCCTCACGTGGAAGCGAGGAGACAGACCCTGAAATGTTCTGCCACCTGTCACTCAAACTGACAACGTGATGTGAAGAGAATTAAAAGCAAATAAAAAAATGATATCCAGTGTTATACGTGCATGGTTTTCCTGAGTGTGATGTGACATGTGTGCACATCTGTGTGTGTATGTGTGTGTGTGTGTGTGTGTGTAAAGATCCTCTCATTCAGTGGTGTAGTCCAAGGTATACGGTGATGATAGAGTGTACCTAGTACTTATTTTTTCATTCAGCATTGGGTATAGCTACTTCTAAATCCCCCTGACCCGATGGGTATGGAAGACCAACCTTGCCATATTGATATAAATAGATACAAACATATATATACGAAAATATAAAAAAATGGCTTGATAAATGTATTTCTGTACCATTTAGTTATTTTGTCCTTATCCATATTTTTGCTTCTTTATTTATTTATTTTTTTTTACCCCTGCATTTATTCCTTCACCAAAGATTTGCAGTTTGTCTGTTCGGAAAAAGTTATTGACAGATTTAAATGACATTTTCAGGCAATGTAGATACTGGCACAAGGAACAAATGTTTAAATTGGTGGTGAGGGTGTGGGGGGCACTCACATATCTTTCATTCAAGTCACTCGCAGAAGTGAAAGTGAAACCTACTGTATCACTCATTAGGTCATTTGAGGGGTCATGAGTGTTGTTTCCTATTCATATTTACTTCATCTCTTTTCTTATTTATTTCTTTATTTCATTTACATTTGTTGTCTCAGCAATTTTAGAATAATGAGCAAATACTACTAATGGATTTTTGGGTGAGCTAAATAGCGTATGTAGTCTTATATGTCTCTGTTTATTATTATTATTATTATATGTTTTTTTTTTTTTCTGGACTACGTATGGCGAAAAAAAAATTATAAAAATTGACAGTACACCCCCTTCTCCAAGGACCACTACACCACTGCTCTCATTCCAGCTTTGCTTTTAGTGTTTCCATAAAACTGACCTCAGTCTAATTGTTAAACCAGTGGATAACAAACATCCAGTATCAACCACCCAGTATTTAACAGCAGTGATGCTTTTTTTGTTTAAACAGAACACATCCATATATAATCAACCCCCATTTTAATCAAAATGCATCTCTTTGATACAAGATGTTCTATGCATGAAAATCTAACTCCCAGGTGTAATCAGTGTGATTGTCATTGTTTTGCTTCGGTTTTCAGTGGCCTGGCGTCTTCACACTGCATTTCTCAAATCAACTGTCAATCAAACATTGCACCCATGACATCTTCTGTATTTTAGTATCTGTGGGTGGAAATCCTATTTCTCCTCAGTATTTATGGATACCGTTGCTCATGCTACTGCATTATTTGCCCGTTGTTACGTTTGCGTGTCAAAAGTAGATGGTTTTTCTTAGAACTCATTGCATGATAAATGACAGCAACACACATTAAACTCCAACCTTCATAATAATATCAAAAATTATCATACATTTTAAAGTACTGACTGATCCTTAAACCCCAGAGGGTGCAAAAATATTCAGGCTTAAATCTAAAAACACCTGTTTTTGGAAAGTGACAAACCACAAACAACACACTGGAGCAGTAAAACCCTGGAATGGATTCACTTTATTGACATCTTTGTCAAAATAAAACACTGAATGAACTTATGGAAACCTTTGATCATCTGGACTCATAGAATACCAGTAAAAAAAGAAAAAAAGTTAAAAAATTACACAAAAATTTAAAAT
The DNA here is from genome assembly GCA_020466265.1 of Siphamia tubifer. Classification (NCBI taxonomy): domain Eukaryota; kingdom Metazoa; phylum Chordata; class Actinopteri; order Kurtiformes; family Apogonidae; genus Siphamia; species Siphamia tubifer. The sequence goes on from CM035785.1 coordinate 11,664,719, forward strand.
ATTGACCAATAAGGAACTAGAAGTGTACTTATACATGAGGATGGAACCTGCATAAGATGTGCAGTAGAATCTATTATCCATAACCAGGTTGCTTATTTCTCAGATCTGTTTCTCTGTGGTTGATACTGGAACAACTTTATTATCACAAAAACCTTAACCATATAATTCATGTGTAAGTGATGAATTAAAAAGCAGAGGCAAGGAGTATTATTTTTGGTTTGCTTCGTTTCTTTCTTTCTTCATTAACACTTTAACACATTAACACTTTAGCAGGAAAATCATTGGGTACATTTATACCAAATTGTGTATATAGATTGTCAATTACCCAGAATAGATGTCATTACATTTTGGAAACAATAGGTCAAAATTCAAATTTTACATCAATTAAAAAGAAAAAAAACTCATTTACTTATAATAGACTATAAAAACATACATTTTGCTTCGATGCACTTCAAACTTGGCACATAAATAGGAGAAATTAATATGAGGACATTAGCAAATGCATAGAGATAATGATATTAGTTGGATCGATGCCAAAATAACCTACAGTATGTGTGAGGGGTGGGGGTTTTTTTTGTGTGTGTGTGGCACAACTTTTTAATTTTTTTTAAATTAATACATGTAGACTGCTTTGTCAGACAAGGTAAAATGAAATGATGTTCAAAGTACAGGACTAGGCACAGAATTAATTGTATACACCCTGCATGGATTTTGTGTAGCATGGAGCGTGACACTATTAATGCTATCAGTATTTAAACACAACCATATAATATTTAGTAATAATATATTCAATGTTACAGAGGCTCAGGATCAAATACATTAAGATGATGCAAAAAACAGTGTAACGTTACTGGATGTTGCCAATATTTTACTTTGTTATGTACTTTTGATCCATTTGCGTCACAGTTATTTTATGTCCCTGTAATCTGGGAGTCACATCCCTGTTCTGATGCTCTACTTCATGTTTCCTCCACTAGTTTTTTTTTCTCCTTGTTAAGCATTTTATGTTTTCAGCCTGAAAGTGTTAAGGACAGAGGATGTAGTACATGTTACAGACTGTACATTCCCTTAAGGCAAACTAGCGATTTTCACATTCTAAACAGAAATGAAAGGTGCATGTACATAATTTGTGGGAGACAGATTCACAAGTCAAGTTTGACTGTGACTTTTATTTTTCAATGGCTCATTTATTTTGAGTTTCACCACTGAAAAAAAAAAAAAGACCTAAAGAGTAAACAGCTGCAGTAAGGTTTCTGTGTGTGTGTGTGTGTGTGTGTGTTTCTTCACACTACTGTAGCTGCTGACTTTTTATCTCCATTAGTGTATGAATGTGCGCATCCGAGTGACTGAATACCTGTACAAGTTGGGAGTAGAAAAGGTGAAAAAGGTCTGGAACAAATGCATTTTTTCCTTTTTCTTTTGTTTCCATAGAGGAAAATATGCATCCATGACATTCCTGCTTGTTATTAGGTCAGTAATTCCACAGGGGAGATCACAGATGTAGAACTAATTTCACTGTCCCCTTTTGCTGACCGGTGTTGGAGAATGGATCCTTGGTGAGTTTTTTTACTGCAGAAGGGAGGCTTTGGGTTCCAGGAAACACAACGTTAAGGAAAACTTTTGAACAGTTGCAAAAGTTCTAATCATTTTGTGCTTTTCCTGGTTTGAAGTGGTGTTCTCAGAGGTTCGTAGAAACTGAGCAGAACTAGAACATTCTGTGGCTGTTTTCCTTCTAACACAGTTGGAATGTTTTGTCGTAGATAAGACTAGGGCTCATTTAGTTGAATTGCTTCACACTAGGTATCTGTTGTATCTTTGGATGTTTTATCACATCATATTATTTAAAAAAAAAAACAAAACCCCAGGATCCAATTACTGTTTGTATGTTATTTACTGCCCCTACCTATACCTATATCATCTTACATCCACCACTCGACATGATCATTTTCTATTTTTAATAGCATAATAATCGCCTTTGATGCATGAATTATGAAATCTTTGTCAATTTTTGTGTGTGTGTGTGTGTGTGTGTGTTTTTATTCCTCTTTAGGCATGACGAAAAGAATGTGATTTAGATCTTTATATTTAATCAAATTTTTATGGAGTTACAAAAATGTAACTGCTGGACAAAATGTGTTTAAACTTTGACGCAAATAAATATGTATTTAAAATGCAATATCAAGACACTATAAAATAAAAAAAAAAGTCATGCAGTTTTTGTTTAAGAAGCCAATTAAAGTTTAATAACACCAATCAATTGATTCACAGTTAAACATGTTAGTGCAGATCAGGTATTAAGAACAACCAGTGTATAAATGTATACATATCCTAAAACTGTGTTGTGTTACATTCTTTATTTTATTTTTGTCAAGAGAAATGATGTCTTTTAAAAAAAAAAGAATAATGGGTGATTTTATGGACCTGGACTCTAAAAACAGAACAGAGGGTCTGAGTCTATTTTAAAAATAAATATTTACTGAGATAAAACAGATCCTTTTTTTTTCAGATAAAACACATTTTTGTTTTATTTATATCAAAAAATCAACATGTAACACTGTAGAAAGCATTATTTTTCCTAATGTATTTTTATTTTCTCACAAGTACATTCTGAGAATTTAACTAAGTATGCAAAGTAGAAAAACCTGCATTTCTGGATTAGAAAAAAAAACCCCAAACACTATGATCTACACCAGGGGTCACAAACATGTGGCCCGGGGGCCAAATGCGGCCCGCCAAAGGTTCCAATACGGGCCATTTTAGTTCAGCTTCCAAATACAGACCAATATTATCTAGGGTCAAATTTTAGCAGAATAACCTACGAAAAACAATGACTCCATATTTTCTCCTCACATTGATGTGAAAATAATTTACATTATGCCCATAAATAATGATAACTTCAAATGACTGTCTTTGTGTTAGTCCAAAAAATAGCATTAAATTAGGAATAATATTTATACTTATAACCTATCCTGTAACAAGAAAATGTGGAAAAACATAAAGAAATGTGAACATCCTGAAATGTCTAAAGAAAATTAAGCAAAATGATGATAAAATGATATTGTTATTTGTCTTGAGATTATTTTTCTTGAGATATTAATTTTTTTCCCAGGTTATTCACAACTTTCTTCTTTTTTTTAAGGAAGTATTTTCATAAGGTAATGGGGTTTGCACTAAAACAAAGACGAAAATTTGGAATTGTCATTTTTTTCTAAGTTATTATGCTATTATTTTACTGGTCTGGCCCACTTGGGATTAAATTGGGCTGAATGTGGCCCCTAAAAGTAATGAGTTTGAGACCCCTGATCTACACATTTAACAGAGTCTTTATTGATATAGTAACGGTATGTAAGACTATTTCAACTCATGTTTTCAAAATAAAATTCACCTGACACTTATGTGTTTTTTTTCTATCCCAACTGTGGTCATATTTTTGGCCTCGATATTTTAGTAAAAATTCAGTAATCTTGGGAAGGCTCAGAGCAAGAGTATAATTATTATCATCATTAGATACATCCTGGGGGAAAATATGTCTACATTTCTCCTTTTCTTTTTGGGGTCTAAAAAACTGTACTGTACTGAAGTGAACCTAGTTTTATTGAAGGACTGTAATATAATAAATACGTAAAACAGCCACTAGGTCAAATTCACTCCATAGAAATATATTGAATTTTGCTGCATATATGTTACAAATTCAGCATTTTTATAACTTTTGTTTGTGTGTTATCTGAACATGTCATTAATTATAACAGTAAACAATAGAAGAAAGACAAAGATTCATGAACCAAATACATCTACAGATATTTAGCCCACCACCCAGAGGGAAGGCAGACATAATGTTTTTGCTTCCTTTTTTGTTTGTGTTTGTTTGTCAGCAACTTTATGCAAAAACCACCGGAATCATTTTCTTGAAATTTTCAGGAAAGGTGAGAGAGGTGGTACAAAATAGATCCCCAGGTCAAAGTCAAAAATGGGTTTTTGCAATGATAAGTAAATCAAACATTTACAAGAGGTACGGTTTATTATGCCTGGAACCACTTGTCTATTTTCTATTAGTCTTTTTTTAAATCAACTTTTTATTGAAGTATTCACTTGGTACATCACAATCATACAATATTACCTAATGTTAACAGACCAGGCTCCCAAACACACACAGGAAAACATATCTATAGTGCTATATATATAAGGCATGGAAGTGCTTAATAGGAAAAATAAATAGAAAAAAAATAAGGAATAAAAAATAAAATATACAAGAGAAATAATTCAGCTATCATCCCATTGACTGGCAGCTACTGTATAGATATATAAGACCAGATTGGTTTCCAAAATGGAGCTGTGGTCCCATCCCTATTAATAATCTTATGAAGATTCATTCATTTGAAACATTCTTTATCATTATATTAATCCCTTCTTTAAACTGTGGCGCTTTTGAGGTTTCCCAGTGTTTAAGAATGATATTAGTATATTATATTATACTGTATTATAAGTATATTAGTCATTTCTAACACTAATGACTAAATCTATGCAAAGTCATTAGCATTCTAACATTTATGTTAATTACAGAGGGAGGATTTGACGAGCTCTTGTTATGAATTGAGATATTCTGTTGTGAAGAAAATTGCCCTTTTACATGGGAGTTTTTATTCCTGTTTAATTCCAAATAAAGGTTAATTCCTCATTAAGATGACCATATAAACACCTAATTGCAGTTAAAAATAATAATTCCAAGTTAAACTTAATTCTGAATAAAGTCCCCCTAATTTGTCTGACATGTAAACAGTTAATTCCTCTTTAACATTTTTTAAATTATTATTATTATTATTTTTTTTTTTTTTTTTTTTTTTTTTTTTGTATTGATTATTGTTGCATTCTGCACATGTTCGAAATAAAGCATTCAAATCAAATCAAATCAACATTATTCCAGTCGTTCTGTACATGGTCCTGGTCTTGTCACATTGAGGCACATGTTTTGTGTTGATGACGCACATATTCTGCGCTGCCGGCATTAGTTTATTGATTCCTATGGTTGATTAGGTGGAGCTGCTGCTTCATAATTATCACAAAAATAAATGCAAAAATCGCATGTAATATCAGGTCTAATGTTGATAGTTGAAGTGAATCCAAAACAGGAAGTGGGAGTGATCGTTTCCTTCCGGTAAACATTCAGACATTAAGCAGCCATTCTGTCCAATCAGAACCCTCTGTTCCTCCAGCTCTTAAAGCCCACTTAACTAGAGCACAATACACCTGTTTCCATGGAAACCGTTATTTGGAATTAACATGTCCATGTAAACATGAATGGAATAGTAATAATTCTGAATTATTTTATACCCAATACATAATTTGGAATAAAAAACATCATGTAAACATAGCTACTGAAAATTACAGATGCATCAGAAATAGGTGCATTTAATCCACTTTGCTTTTTTTTTTTAATTTGATTTGATTTGATTGATTTATTTCGAACATGTGCAGAATGCAACAATAATCAATACAACTATAATAATAATAATAATAATAATAATAATAATAATAATAATAATAATAATAATAATAATAATAATAATAATAATAATAATAATACACAATGACGTGTCCAAAAAGGAGTAGGATGAAGCATTTTTCTATTTTGTTCTGGTGTTAAACACTTATTACACCAGAACATTATCTATATTGACTTCTATTTCATATATGCTTTGGAATTTGATTTCAAAAGGAGCAAAAGCCACCTCAAATCAACCTCAAATGTTTTGCTTGTTTTACAGAAGCTACGTGTAAATTCAACATTGACATAACGCTATGAGTTTCCTCACCCTCAAACCTTTTCTGCAAAACCCAGTAGTCTTGTGTCAGACAGACTTAGTGACGGCCAGATGTCACATTGCTTTTTTTTTTTATTTGTGATCAGTCGGGTAGAAAACAATAGCGCCCCAGTTCCAGACAGAGTGAATAGTGAGACAAGCTTTCATGGAGTGCACCTGAAATACTGTTGGTTGGATGCATTAAGTACAGCTAAAGGCTTGTTTGTCTCCTGAGTGGAGAGGAGATGGCAGCCCACCAGAGCACCCACCCCCCCAAGTGGTTCAGATTCAGACTAGTTTGGTCTGGTCCGGCCAAAGTAGGTGGGAGGGGGTTGAGACACACAGTGATTCTAATCACAGGGGTCAACTCAAGAGCTCGTTCAGATGGTGGATCGGAGAACATTGGTGCTAATGCTACCACTTTCACACCAATCCTCCACTACAGATCAAGCTTCAGTAAGTGCAGCTTTCTTTTTTGCGAGCCACTTCTGTTCGTGATATTGGATTTCACCCATAAGGACTCAGTGGAACGTTTGTGGCAGTTCCCAAATTAATTTTTCCTCTATATTTAACTGACCTTAAGTGGTTTATCACCATTTATTATATCCCCGAATGGAGTTTCAGGGGTATTATATTTTTGGTCCAAACGCCACCGGATATCCTTTATGTGAATGTGATAACTTCAAAAATATTGGGTTTAGAAATTCAATTAATATAAAGCAGGTGTCTGTATCGACTGTCTGGTTTAACTCTTGAACATCCAGTTGATGCAGTTCCCAAATGTATTTTTCCTCTCTAATCATTTTATTATCCTATATATTTTGCATATTTTAAATCATGCATTTTCCTATATTTAATTCCCTATATTTAATTTAGATGCTCGAGGAAAACTCTGAAAAAATTAAGAAAATATTTGTTTTTCACCAAAATCTATTATCTGAACATAAACCTATTGTCTCCATCTACTGTCATTAATCCAACTCCATAAGTTTTACTTGTGAATGAATGAATCAATGTTTTGAAAGATAACCATGTTTCCACGGTAACTACAGAGCCTGTGAATGTCCAAATGGGTCATATCTGATAACCATGAAACTGCATTTTTTATTATTATCATTTTTATTATTTAATTATTTACATATATTGACAGGACTAGAGGATCAACTGGGATTAAACTGTTTATATCAGCAGGTAATTTAAGTACATGGTGGATGTTTGAGTCTTTATGACAGAACGGACTTATTTGTGCATAAATAGCACCATCCAATGCTGTAATTTATCTGATATATTCACTTCTCCTTTCAGAAGAATACAGGGTTTTTGATTTATTACTATGGGAGTCTTAAAAAAAAAAGACAGTCAGAGAATGCAAACCTCTGCCAAGGCTAATAGGGTCACAATCAAGGATAGCATCACAATGAGTTGAACCACTATAGTGTTTAGATTTTATGATAATCTGAAACATCCCTGTTGAAATTAAAATCTTATGGATAACTTTAATAGTTTTAAATATCGAGTATCGAGATGGTTTTCTGGCTCAATCTCCAAATTTAATTGGAAGTCACTTAGGTTAATACCTATCTCCAGAAATTATTTTAACCCTTTGCTGGTCAGCTCAACCGTTTGGTAGAGGTTAACTTTGAACCCTGATATCTAATCGAAATTTAAGTCCTTTGACACCAAACTTCTTGGGCAGTCTCCCCCTTTTGTAAGAAGCATGTAATGCACAAAAACAGAAGATCACAAATGCGACAACACCTCTGCTATGATCTTTTCTTTTGGACAATAAATTGCAGGCAGGTTAGATTTTTTTTTCATTTTATTAACTTTTCCAGAGTCTATTTTACATAAATAATCATCATCATGTTTCAGAAATACGCTCAGAAACATGCTAAACTAAAGGGTCATGAAATGCTAATGCTAATCGCTAATGCTAATCATTAATGATACAAACACAAAATTTCACAAATTTTGTTGGTAAGATTGGTGAAATAATAATGGTTGAGTTTTAATAATTTTGTTAAATTTAGGGCCAGCTAAAATAGAAAGATGAAAATATGTGTTTTATGTTATAACAGTCCCTGTGAGATTTAAAAAAGCAAAAAAAAAAGGTTTTATTGTGATTTTTGTAGTGTGACCAAAAAAGGGTTCAGAAGATCCACCCAGAACGTGTTGCATAATCCTGCTGACAGATAAACAAATGAACAAACAGACAAACTGAACCAAAATTAATACCAGGTAATTAGTTCCTATGGTGAATAAATGACTGTCTGTGTGTTTTGATGTATCTTACTGTCTCAACCACGATAGAACACACTCTGGACGAATGTATATTTATTGCAAAGTCCAAATATTTGGCTTTGTGTACACAGGCTTTTGCCCAGATTTTCAATTATTTAGAACATACTTCTGATCTTGTAAGAGGCATTATTCAGGCTTCAGCCTTCTGTCAGCCAGTATATCTGGAAGGATTAAAATCTTCCAGACTGTAATCTAATCATTTTATCAGCCTAAAGCTCTGAGTTCCAGGCCAACACAAACCCTGGGTTGAAGTAAAATCAAATGCTCTTTGGTGTGGGTAATGCATCATATTAAGCCCTCCATGACAATAGTTTGTTTCATCTTCTTCCCTGCAAAGAAAACACTTGGCATCTGTGATAGATCATGTTCATCTTGTATACTTGCGGCAGGAACATGTGCAATTGGACTTCAAAGAACATCACATGTTGAACTAAAGTAATTTGTTGTGACAAAATGTAAACTGGCAAGTAAATGTCTGGTTTTGTGTGTAATCTCAGACCAGTTCTTTTCCTGGACCATCAGTGTCTTTAGAGGAGCTGGCACATGATTAATGGAGTCTTATGTTAACCACTTCCTACTTCTGTTTTTTTACCCTCCAAGAATGAAATTCAAAGTTTGAGAATGAGATTTGTAAAAAAAAATAAATAAAAGAAAAAATAAAATGAATAACAGCTCTGAAGAACATGTTCAAAGGTTGTATTCTGTTACTTCTACACCAGGGATTTTATTTTATTTTTATTTTTTATTTCATTTTTGGGGGGCTGACAGTCACACAAAAACCCTTAAGTAACACTCCATTCCACTTCTGCATAAAAGTGTAACATTAGTGATAAACAGTATAATGAGAATGGCTAGTGTTAGAGGGAGGGAGGAAGGGAGGAAGGGAGGAAGGAAGGAAGGAAGGAAGGAAGGAAGGGAGGGAGGGAGCGAGGGAGGGAGGGAGGGAGGGAGGGAAAGAAGGAAGGAAGGCAAGAAAGAAAGAAAGAAAGAAAGAAAGAAAGAAAGAAAGAAAGAAAGAAAGAAAGAAAGAAAGAAAGAAAGAAAGAAAGAAAGAAAGAAAGAAAGAAAGAAAGAGAGGAAGGAAGGAAGGAAGGAAGGAAGGAAGGAAGGAAGGAATAAGGAAGGAAGGAAGAAAGGAGAGAGAGATAGAAAGGCTGAGTTTTTGACTCAATTCATATTTGATCGAAAGTTATAAAAATAAACAGACAGACAGGGAGCTGTGCTCTGAATGACAGTCAACATGTGACAGGAACATGTCAGCAGGAGTCTGTCATCTACATGTGCACACATTCCTTATTTACACCAGTACTCATTTGTTTATTTATTTCTTTTAATTTGTTCAGTGAAAATAACAAGAAATTAAAACTGCAAGCAGTCTCAAAGGCCTTTGCCATCCCTCGCGACCGCCTCCCCTGGTGACCGCCTCCCAAATCGATGGATCATGGATTTTGAGCTCATTTGACCCAACGGCCAAGGAGGAGATAGATAAATTCCAATGACAGTGAAAATGATGATGCAAAAAAAAAAAAAAAAAATCAATCCAAGATGGCGGACATCCTGTTGGTGTATGGGCGTGGCCATCGTTAGGTTTTTTTCTCATCATCATATGACGAACATGTGTACCGATTTTCATAGCTCTAACTTCAATAGGGTGTGATCTGGCCTAATACAAACTATTTCACATTTTCTAGGGGCAGCCATTTTAATAAAAGCACATTTCTAGGGGGCGCTATAAGACAAAATCAGAATGTCTTTAGCTAAATGGATGTAGACCTGGGAAATAGACGTCTGTGTCAAATTTCAGCCAAATTGGTGTTCGTATGTCCGAGCTGAAGCAATTTATGTAGCGGTAATATTTCCCGAAATCTTCGCGAACTTTGCGACAGCGTAGCCAAAAAACGATGCAACTTTTCCAACTTGGATAACTTTTGAAGTCCCACTCTTCTAGATCGTGTTCATCAATTTTGAGCTCATTTGGCCCAACAGCCTAGGAGGAGATAGACTGAATGGCGCGAGTCATCCCTTGCGACCGCGTCCCTGGTATATTTCGTCACCTGGCCATCACAGCCGACTCAATAGGCCTTGCGCAGACGTTGTCCACGGCGAAAGGCCTAATGACAAAAATATAAGAAGCTGATTCTGTACTTTGACTACACACACCTTCTGCCTTTCTGTTTAAAATAATACATACTGTGTCTATGGCATGTTTTAGTGTCAATATTGAATTGAATTGAATTAGATCGACTTTTACACATACAGTAGTTTGTGTAGTTTTCAGATTTTTACAAGACATGGATTAGTTGACAATATTTAAATATAAATTGTCGCCTGCTCTGATTCACACACACACACACACACACACACACACACAAAATCATCGCTTGTAGGTAAAGGTGCCATTGAGTAGTGGGCATAAACTCAAATATATACATTTGATAAATATGTAATGAATTAAAATATAATTTAAAAATAAATACGTTTTTAGAAATATTAAAAATAAATAAATACATGTAAAACTATATAACAAAAACTTAAAACACAATTTAAAACCTTTGAAAAATACATGTTTCCCTCATGTTTTATGGGGACGTTTATTTATAGGGCCACATCATTTGCATAAATGTTCATAGTTCACACAGATTTATTTTTTTACTTTATATTTAACACTCATGGGGACCTGAATTGTTGTCCCTATGGTCTCAGAGGTCCCCATACCATGACCATGTAAATATATCAATGTCCCCATAAAGATAGGAATACAGGGACACACACACACACACACGCACACACACAGTTACCAAATTAATTTAATTGACAAAATGGTTTCTCTTTCACTGATGCTGTGCATAACTTCTAATTTCTTGAATTATTAAATTTTTTGTGTATTAGCATTTTTTTGGTCAATGACCTCACACAGTCCTCTGTTACTTATTACAGTTGTGCAATTGTGCATAATCTGCAGTTTCATTTCCATGCATTGTATTTTTGATTCATCATCATAATAAACTGTTCATTAAATTGTGTTTATTGTGATGAGGCAGAGTTTTTATGTCCTCCCCATCTCTCTAGGTTCTCCCACAGTCAATGACTTCAACCTTTTACACAACAACCGCTCACTCTAAATCGCCTCCAGACAGTTTTTGTGTTGGGTTGTAAGTATTTTTTTAACACAATTGGTAACAAGGATGGTGTATAATGTTTCAATAATACATAAGTGTATACATATTTTTACATTGACCTTCCTGACATTCACTGCGTGTCATAGTTAACACAAAAATATTGTCCTAAAACACACGCTGAGATGTGCGATAATGGAATCACAGAGCCAATTAATAATAAAAGTGCTTTGGGTATCATGAAAAGTACAATAGAAATGTAATGTATTCTTATTGTTATGTTTTTATTGTTAATAATAATAATAATAATAATAATAATAATAATAATAATAATAATAATAATAATAATAATAATAATAATAATAATAATAATAATAATAATACACAATGACGTGTCCGAAAAGGATATATATATATATATATATATATATATATATATACACACACACATTTTTAATTACATTAATAACAGGGTTGTTTTGCATTAATTTTGGTCAATCATATTCAAGGCATTTTATGTTGTGCTCAAATTTCCTTCCTTCCAAATTTCCTTTAGATAAACTACCTAAAAATTCATGAAGAAGCAAAACATGGTGGGGAAAAAAAGAAAGAAGCTAAGTGATAAAAAATCTGAAGCATATTCTAAAAGAAGAAACACCAAAAAACATGCATGAAAAGATCTAAAACACATGCAAAAAATAAGTATGTAGTAAAGAAAATCCAAATAAATATAACATTGAAAAAAAATATACATTTTTAATAATAACCTACTTTTTTCTTGCATTTACACATGATTGAATGACCTTTGCAGAGGCACCACGACAAGAAATAAGGCCAAAGAGAAGCAAAAGATGTCATACATGAAATGTACTTGTCCCTTTACCAGGGGAGGGACATCATGCAACCTCAGTGTTCAATTCCTCCCAGCAGTCTCATCACTAAACATGAGGATGCCACCAGAAAGGAAAGGAAAAATAATAATAAAAAAAAAAAAAAGAACAGAATGAACCGAACATACTCTCGCCTCAGCCAATCTATGAAACCCAGGCTGCTCTGCAATTACACAACCTGTTGAGTGTTGTCCCGGGAATGCGGTCAGCAAGTCACTGGAGACTTAATGAAATGCCAAGATGGAGGGAGAGAAATTGCCTGTATAACCTCTCCTCAAGGTGCCCTTGTGGTATTTCCAAGAATAAGTATAAGTCACACACTTGCAGGCTACCATGGGGCTGGTCACTGGAAGAGGAACTTGTGCCGCCTTCAACTCATAATCTTTTTTAATGTCTGTGGAAATGAGAGCAATCACTGAATCAGTCCGTCGCTGCCAAAGAGGCTATCATAGCCTCAAAGGTCAGAGGCATGAAGAGATTTAATTGCATGCCTCGGTGTCAACTCTTTTAATAAAACAACTCATTATAGCCTGAAAAGACCCATTTGTTAACCTATTCTCTCAATCACATTTTGAAGTGACACTTTTTTTTTTTAATGTTAAGTGCTTTTAATATAAACTCCACAAAGACATTTACCTACATTTACGTTGCAAAAATCCAAATCTTACCCAAATGTATTTTTGTCATTTCTAGTCAAAATATCTCATCACACTTCCACAAATTGGAACTTGCAGTTGAGATATAACTAACTTATTTCTAGACAATGGATATTAAAAACCTTATTTCAGGGTATTGTACCAAGATCCCAAGATCACTTGTTCCACTTTGTAGATTGTTTTTGGTTGCTTCAATAAAGCAAAAAAACCCAAAAAAAACAGAAAAGCTTAAAAAATACTACTACTACTACTACAAGAACAACAACAACAACAACAACAAATAATAATAATAATAATAATAATAATAATAATAATAATAATAATAATAATAATAATAATAATAATAATAATAATAATAATAATAGTATAAAATTAAGCTAAAATAAAGCTTGACATGAGATCTTTTTTTGGAAATTTTTTTTACCACATTGATCAAAAACCTCTTCACAATTCCATATCTCGCAGTGAAATACAATGTTTGCAAAAAAGGAAATTATTTAGTCCAGTCTAGAGGGTGGTATTAGAGAAAAACTCTGGCCAATCAGTGTACTCATCATCTTTGCAATAATTGACTACTGATATGTCCGTCAAATATCAGTCTATCCCCTCACACCTCCCTCCCCCTTCTGCGCATTCACAGAAACAGCTATGGTAGAAAAGACGACAACGGACAACAAAACCAAAGCAAAAACTGTGTTTGAAAAAGCTACGGCCATGAGGAAGCTGAGTGAAGAACGGAACAGGACAAGGGTGGTAACTGGTAAAACTTTCCAGCACTGGCATCAATTGATAAAGGAAAAGGGGCTCAAAACTGAAGCTAAGGCGATCATGTTTCTACTCATAGGTAAGATGATACCTTTATGATTATATCCTATTTTGACGTACTAATCGGCTATAGGTATCATATTCACTCTGTCAGTGAAAAAATGAAAGATATTGAACCAATTATATAATGTTAGCTAATTGACTCGTGAAGGCTCGTGAAGCTACGTGATCGCTCCAGACAACATGTGCGTTTATCTATTTTTGAAGGTGTGGTTTCCAAGGGTAGGTTTTCCAAGATATCTTAGCCTACCTTTAAGCAAAAACAAATAAGTAAATAAATATATAAAAATCTGCCAAAGAAACAAGTGAAAAATAATCTGGTAACATTTCTTGAAACAATATTTTTCAGTTCTATTGTCTAAAAATCAGTTTTTATATCTGACTGAAAAGTTCCCCGTTAGATAGTTATGTCTTATTTGAAGTTTGAGGAGATATTATGATTAGAAATGAGAAAAATACACTTGGAAAAATTTGGATTTTCAATCGTCAGTCATTTCTTTAGTAGTCTTTTTAAGCAGTGAACGGTTGTTCACAGTGTGTTCTCCTACCTGACGATGCTTCCTGTGGAGTCTGGGTCTCTGGCAGATACTGTCCCTATGACCGTGTTGATGGGGGAATTTTCATCCACTTCCAGCAGGTACATTGGTTTGGAGAAAACAGGCGGTTCGTCCGAGTCTTCCACTATGATCTTCACTGTGGCCGAGTCTTTGTAGGGCATGTCGTTGTTCGGGCCCGAGCGGATGTTGGTGGCCTCGACTTTTAGCGTGTAGGCTTTTCTACTCTCATAATCCAAAGGCTGTAAAGAAAAAAAAAGCAGATATTATAAATACATTTAACACTGTTAAGTCAGAGTGATGAACCTGTCTCTTACTGTTCCAATTAAATTAAATACAGAGAGAAATATTTATTCATTTCAGTATAACAGTCTGTATATATATATTCTAATGAAAATAATTAAACACTCCAGGTGTCGAACATTATTTTACAATGCATACTGTGTGTTGCATATGTCAATTACTACAGGCTGTACTGTTATAGCTTTAATAAGCCAACACTACAGTATATAGAACCCCTTATCATTTCACCTCTTCACCTCTAATTAGCAACTAATGTTCCATATTTGAAACCATATCTGTTGTCATTTGCTGATCTCTGTAGCAGAGGTTTCAAATAATGAAATCTGAGACATGAATCTATTTCCTTCACCTGTTGTTTATTTGACTATTGTTTGTTTATATCCAGCTAACTCTGTAAAGCTCTGTGAGATAACCTTGTTGTGATATAGGGTTCTACAAATAAAATGGAATTGAACTGAATATAATGCCAACCTCTCCAAGAGAGACAGTGCAAATTTTTCACTCTAAAATTCTAAATTGCAAAGGTAAAAATACTTCAATAATGGTATTTTGGTTGGTCTTTTGTTGAAAACATTTGTTTTCATCTAAGTAAAAAGAACAAAAAAATACATTTTGCCAATTTTAAAATCATCATCCAGTGTCTTTAAAAGAATAATAAAATATTCTTAAAAATATACAAAATAATTGGAAAATTGAAAATTGTGCAAGAAACGTAGCAGTGAAGTATCATCAAAGTACATTATAATAGTTTGAAATATATGAAAATGACCAAATAAATCTCTTTGAAATATGGCATTGGCTACCTCTGCACTTCTGGGGCACAACCTATTCACAGAGCCAATCAAATGTTAGCATTTGCACTAGAGCCAATCACAGATCCTGTTCCATGAACTCCTCAGCCTCTTGTTGCCTCAGTTACTGTGGTCATATACTGTATGATATACACTTCAGTGCATTCTTTTGTGTATTTTATTACCACAGTACTGTGGAAACTGATGGAAGAAATGACAAATGAGTGATAGTATATAGTAGTGAACAGGAATTATTATTGTAAATACTATTATTTTATGGTGTTGTTTGTGCTGGTGGTTGGGGAAGGTGGGCGGAGCTACATGTTGCAAATACCAAAACATGCAAACTCCCAAAACAACTGTGAGAGAGAAACACTGCAAATTTACTCCACAACAAAATGGAAGTTCATTAATTTAAGACATTAGCGTGAAAAGGTGTAGAGCAGCATATGGTCAAGTGTTTAAAAAAGACGTTGGGAAAAGTACCTTTTCAAGCTAATCTCTTAAATTAATGAAGTTCATCTTCATCCGCCGTCTTCTTCTTCTTCCGTTTTATTTTGGTGAACCCATTTTATTTTGGTGAACCCGTTTTATTTTGGTATTTTGGTTATTTTGTGTGTTTTGGTATTTGCAACATTTTTGTTTTGCGTTTGTTTTGGGGGTTTGTACGTTTTTGCTTCTGCTTGGTTTCTGTTACTGCAGCATTTTTGTCTTGCAGCTTCACTTGTGTTGTATTTGTTTTATGTGTTTGTGGTTTGGTTATGCATCTTTCTTGTGTTTGCAGTGTTTTATTGATGTGGTCCATTTGCCCCTCTCAGCCACTGAAACTTACACCTTTCCTGAAAATTTCATGTAAACTGGTGCAGCAGTTTTTGCACGAGCTTGCTTACAAACAAACAAACAAACAAAAACAGACAGACAAACCGACTCAAACACAATAGTAGTAATTAAAATGGTGTCAGATGTTTTTTGCCATGTTATCATATATGCATCTTTCTTGTGTTTGCAGTCCATGCAGTGCGTTTGCCCCTGTCGGCCACCCTTGTAATTTTGCTGAATGTAGGTCAAAGGTCACAGTCACCAAAAATATGTTTCACAATTATAAGAGATAGGACATATTAGGTCAAATGTGTGCAAGGGGGGGTGGGGTTTGTTGTGCCAGACACCACTTGTTCTTTTTTTTTTTTTTTGTTTAATTTTTTTCACCTTCACCTTGACATTATCACAGCCTTACACAGCAGGGGCTTGTGAACATATGTATCTGTTGTTTGTTATGCTGCTTGTCTGTGTGTTCAATGTGGTTTCTTCTGCTGCCTGTGGGGGCGTGAATCCATGGAAAGAGGATATGGATCATACAGGAGGGTAAACAACATACTGTGTTGTTAAAAGTTGGAGAACTTGTTGAAATGACATGCGACTGTTCCAAAACAGTATCTATTTATCTACGAGCGAACATATTCTAACAGCGGTGCCGCCAAATGAAGGTAGTCAAAAACATACTGTGATAAACGCAGCATTTCCTGTTTTCACAGATCCAGCCAACGCATTTAGAGCTGAATGTCACAATCACAATCAGTCACAATAATTATAATTTTCTGACTTGCACAGCCTGAAAATATTTTCCAACTTTTATCGTCATGAAAGAACACAAATCTGTCCTCTAATGCTCTCAGTGACAGCAGATTATTAGAGCTTTCATACTGCTATCACAAACAGCTCACATAAATTAAATGAGTGCATATCCGTGTGTGTGTGTGTGTGCGTGTGTGTGCGTGTTTAAAGGCTGTCTACAAAAGGTGTGATGTCTCAAAGCTAAATAAAAACATTTTGTTCGGGACATGTCAGTTTGTGACTGACATATCTGTTTAATCACTGTTTACTGCCACAGACTGCAGTATTTCCTTTGCAGATGGCTCATCATTAATATTTAAAAGAAGGAGGAGATCTACATTTTTTTTTTTTTTTTTTTTACTCTCTCAACATCACAGAGGACACCCCAGACTGTCACAGTTTCATTCCCAATCACCTCTGGTCGCTCGCATACTACTAGAATAATGGGATCAAGTCACTTTCACACTCTATAACCAGGATTTATAGGGAAATCAAAACTGGGCCTTGCTGCTTGAGGGGATAGGGGCTGGCTTGGGGAGAGAGGAGGACTAAGAGGAGGGAGATGAACAAAACCAGAAATGTATTCCTTTAGAGAAAGGGCGAGAGAGCGAGGGGAATGGATCCCTGAGGTCAAACAGGACCGGCGCTGAGAGCTCTGAGGGCAGAGGGGCAGGTGGGTGGAGGGGTGTCTGGGGTCCGGTGATGAAACAGAGGCAGCAGCCGGAGGGAGGACAGAGGCCACCCGAGGTTCTGACTCCAACACTCCCACACTCCCACCACCAAGGCACGAGGAGGCAGACGGAAGGCCCCGAAGCCTCTCCAAGCATCACTCCTCCACGGTCGGAGCAGCTATTTGGAACACTTTCATTATTAACCCCTCCCCCCTACACACACACACACACAGACTTGTCCTCACTTCTGACACCCACCCCCACCCTTTCTTTCTCTCTCTCTCATCCTGCCGTCTGTGCTGAGAAAGTACAGAGTGTAGCCGGACCTCAAGTCAATGGATTACACTTTAATTCAGAGAGTAAGAGTCTGTATGAGGCTGTGGCTGGAGAGTTAGAATGATTATATGGAAATGGAGAGTGGGCCAAGGTCTGAGAATTGAAATGAAATGTTATTTGAA
Organism: Siphamia tubifer; assembly: GCA_020466265.1. Classification (NCBI taxonomy): domain Eukaryota; kingdom Metazoa; phylum Chordata; class Actinopteri; order Kurtiformes; family Apogonidae; genus Siphamia; species Siphamia tubifer. Next base: position 11,682,693 of record CM035785.1, read on the forward strand.
AGTCATTTACTTGCGTTACGTTTTAACTTGCTGGGAGCTGGCATACATATTTGGCGCTCGATGTAATTTTTATTTCTTAAAAACCTTTTGCAAACGCGTTCACTTCATTGAGGAAATAATTTCTATAAAGCTTTTTAAGACAAAAGAAAATAAAGAAATTACACTAATGTAGCGTCGTCCATTTCAGGGTCTGGCTATGATTTATAATAGCTCGCTGTCACACTACCACTGACGCATTTGAACACAACACAGCAATTGTTAATTGTATTATTAACGCTTGTCCTCTTCCCACTATGAGAACAGCAAATATCTGCTATAAAAACAAATAAGATGTAGTTCTAAACTGGAAATGAATCTGAACACTATCATTTTGACTTTCACTTAGTTAGATCGTGGTAATATAGTCATATCACGTAATTAAAGCAGCTTTTTTTTTAACAGAACAAATTGTATACATTCGATCAATAGCATACATCAACTATTTATGTAGTTACATAACAGGCACGCAGGAAACATACAGACGAAAGCATACATTTGCATTTCTAATAACATAAACCTGCATATAAAATACAAATATTCTCTTTTAACAGTGTCTTGCCTATTTCTCAGAACATTTTCTGACTATCGGACTGTTCAGCTTCCACCTCGGTCTGGAAAATGAATGAAAACAGTTTAGTTGGGGTTTGTAAAACTACAGTTACCCTCTGTGAAAAAAACAAAGAAGGAAATACTCCAGAAACAGAACTGACCTTTGGTTTTGTCAAAAAGACTGACTTGTATTTGACAGCATTATACATACACACACACACACACACACACACACACACACACATATATATATATATATATATATATATATATATATATATATATATATATATATATAATTTTAAAAACAACAACATGGATTCAGTTTTGAAGGGGTTATATTTCCCAATCCCACTTCAATTATTATCTTTGGTATTTTAATTTCTGTATGTGTGGACCATAACAGTTCAAATAATTTGAATATGAACCCTCCAGGTGCTCCAAAGCAAACATTCTATTAATTCCATCAAAAATGAAGTGGATTTCTGTAACCCGTTTCAATTCCCGCTTAATTATATACCCAAATGGAGTTTTGGGGATATTATATTTTTGGTCTGACTGCTGCCACCAGATATCTTTTGTTTCAATGTGATATTCTGTTTTCCACATCACTCAATATCATGGAGAGGAAGAACAGATTTGATTTTCAATGATTTACTATTTCTAGATTGCCCACAAGGGCACATTCAAAGGTTTAAAATCACTAAACACTCATTTGTTCATACTGGAACTATTTGTCTGATCGACCTCAAATCAAGTGCAAATGAAAGGTCATGACCTGGGGATGCCTCACATTATGTATGGTGTGTTCCAACAGCATAAACTTATTTTTTTAAATTAAATGTACTATTGTTTTATAACTAGTTATGTCATGAAATTCAATTCAATTCAATTCAATTTTATTTATAAAGCCCTAAATCACAACAACGTCGTCTCAGAGGGCTTTACAAAAACATAATCAACTACAGAAATACATGAAAAGTCCCAGGCATCCCCTGTCCTTAGACCCTCCTTCTCGGCAAGAAAAAACTTCCAAACCCAGTGGGAAAAAGAAGAAATCTTGAGGAGAACCACATTGAAGGAGAGATCCACTCCCATGGACGGACAGGCTATAGATGAACGTCCATTTATAAATGCAGGAAGGGGGGCTGGTCCAGACAGGCAGGGGCGGTGGTCCGGGGTCACAGGTCAGCACAGGCGAGATACTCCAGATCCTGTCGTCCATGGCTCCCGTGCAGGCACTGTCAGGAGAGCCACCACTCCCCCCAGGGGGGGAGGGGGGAAAGGGGACACCAGGTGACTAGTCATGAACAGACTTGGTAAGAAAGATATGTTATAAAAATTACAGAAACAGATGTGAGGAAGAGAAAGAGAAGAAAGAACTCAGTGTCTGTACTTCCCCCAGCATTCTAACTCCTAGGGCAGCCTAGACTGAACTGTGACTCATACATCATGTATACATGATATATGAGTCACATAATTTTTAACTAACCTGACCATAGGCTTTCTCAAACAGGAATGTTTTAAATAAAAATTTGCACATATAGGCCCAAGACTTCTGACAAATATTGCCATAATTGTTTATCAACAGCAGTGGTTAAAGTAAAAACTGACTGTCCAAACTTTGAGCCGATGACCTAAATTATTCCGTTTTTAGTTGTATTAACAAACACAAGTGGTTGAACGTCAAGTGGATGTGAAGTGGCTCATTTGCATTTAAAGGGCCAGCGCTCAAATCAACCTTCCTCGTGTCAATACTCAAAAATATGGTTGAAGATGAACTTGATGTGAGAAATGTTTTAAAATCCATAATTCTATTTAGAAATGCAAAATATAAGTCCTGGAGCATTTACAAGCAGTCCCTAACTTATATAATAATAACAAAGCAAATCATCGCACAACAAAGCCTTTCAATAAAATAAAATTAGCACTCAGCATTTGCTCTGTGTCCCTCGTCAAAATATTTTGGCATTAATCCCAGTGGACAGCATGTAAAAACAACTCATTACTTTTGCTTCCAGTGTCTTAACAGTGAGGGGAAAGGTGAGATGCAGGGTGCTGACTATTGCTGTCGTATTTAATTACACAAAATCCACTTGAGCGGGTTACGGAAAACATAGTGGTAAAAAAAAAAAAAAAAAAAAAGATCCTTTTGAATTAGCATAGTTAAATTTCATTAAAACCATTTTCATATCATAAAAAAAGAAAAAAAAATCACAAATGCATCTTTTCAAGCTGCTGTCTGTAAATAATTTATACTGCCTTAACTGTGGAATCACAAAACAACTCCTTTTGACTCATAATTATTAATTCAATAAACGCACCCAGTGCTTTGACTTAGTAATCTAGGGAGAACCACTTTGATTTGTATTAGTATGCATGGTGATACTGTACTGTTAGACGGCTACTGTTGATTATTAGAAGATTCATGAGTTGAAAAGGAGAACCATAGAGCAGGGTAGCACACATTTGGATTCAAGGTCCCATAGCCAGTTAATATTCTTATGTGTCCCCGTTAAACAAGATGATTTTACTAATGGAGGGTACTTTTTTTTTTTTTTTTTTTTTTTTTTTTAAATAGGGACACTTTGCGACACACATTCATTTTCTTGTCTGTAACCCTTTTGTTGACATGTCCCACCCCACAATCCTGCTGCGTCATTCTTCAGTGTCTCTCAAGCTTTAGCATCAAATCAGTATGTACACACAGGCCATTTACAGACTTCAAAGTTCAGCGTTGGCTGCAGGGGTGAAAGCTCAGCATCCCGCTAACATCCCTCGACAGGCCTGGGGGCTGGCAGATAAAAAGCTTAAAACCCAAACAGCAAAGAATCTCTCCCCTGGTTTGTGCCTCTCCAGCCTCACTTAGATCAATATGTTTTAACCTTGCCGCAAAGGATCCTTAATAATTTGAATTCCGTGTCAGATGGCAGTTTACGGATCGGTACAGCTGTAGACGAGGACAGGGTGTGTCTGGGGAGAAAAGTTAAACTGGCATGTTTCTTCCATCGCTCTGGATGGACAATGAAAGTGGTTTTATAGCAAAAACTTAATGTAACCACTGTTTCTTTTAACCCATTAGGGCATATTATAACTTCTGTAACCATTACCAAATGCATTTTTCACTCTAACCTTTCCCTAAGTGCAAAAATGCCCTTTTCTTTTTTTGTCAAACAGATTAAAACAAAAAGTTCAAAAGGGGGAATTATGGATCTGTAACTTTACATGTTCTTATGAATGTATCCGTTAACTGTCTTGGTATTTTAAACCAAGTCAAAATGTCACAGAAAATGTCAAGAGAGCTTCATCACTACACCAAGGGCTTTAGCGAGCTGATGCACTGGCCAGTCTATACTGATTCTGGCTTTATCCAAATACTTATGTAACATATTTGTGTAAACAATTCGGAGATTAGCCATAAGGGCTGTCCAAAATGACACATTGGCATACTGTCCAAATGTCCATTTGTCTTGTTTTTCGTTGAATTTGTTGTTGGTTCAGTGAATCGAGCTATTCTCATCATTTTTGTGAAGCCCCAATAATAACAATTTCTACCTTTACGTGTTTGGTTTACACCTGTAGCCTGCAACAGAGGGTTGGAGTTGTTGTATGGCATTGCTGGATAAAAAAGTTGACAAGACACGTCACAGTAACATCACATGACTCTGCTGAGGAAGGTCACAGATGTAGCCAAAACATAACTATGAAATCTTTATATTTTCAGTAGACAGTATGAACCTGATTGGACTTTCTCTCAGTAATTTGTCACTATTAATTATACTATTATCCTCTGAACTTGGCATTTTTTCCCAATGAAAATTTTTTTTCTATGTTTAATTGATCTTCATCAAACCTTAGAGTCAAGTCAAATGTTATTGTATCAAAACGGACAAAAACAGAAGAAATAGTGCCTTTTCCAGTAAACTATATCATAATATACTTAGTGTCTCCGTACACTGTCATTGATCCAACTCTGTGGGTTTTACTATTGAATCAATCTCCACTTTTACACATAGATCCTGGGAAAATGGTGAGATGAGATGATCCCACCTTTTTTCCACCATTGATTCACTTCCACAGCCAAGACGAAGGGGTAACAGATGTCAGACAGGATTTACTTTCACATAGTGGACCTGTGTTCCGGAATAAAAGGGGCAGTGACGAAACACAGTGTATAATAGTGTGACGTATAAGCATAGCGCAGTTGCTAACCTCTGTAGAGTCACCTGTCTTTCACCGCTTCATAAATGTTAGCATAGATGGAGTCTTCTGCCTGAAGTGACAACAGCGCTTGGATCCTGGCATCTCCCCAGTTCAACATCTTTCTGTCTGTTTACTGTGCAATGCCCACGCTTATTTTTAAATCCCTCCAGAAAATGGGTCGCACACAAAAGACGTCATCAAAATGTCACACCTCAGTTGTGAAATGAGAGTTTTTCCTTTTATGTATTTGTATTCCACCATCACTCCACCTTTATCACCGCACTGTTACTTCCTCCACACGTATTACAGAGCTGAGATAAAGGTTGGACCAAATGATGCACGATTTCGTTTATACAAATGTTCTCGAATAAAGGTGACATATTCTCATTGGAGAAGTGCTGTGTAAAAGGGGATAATGTTGTAGAAGATTAAAGTGTTTTTACGTTCAGTACAGAGCCTCTGAACATCCAAATAGGTCAGATCTAATGACCATGGAAAGATGACAAACTACATTTTACTCCAATCGTTGACATGTATTGATAGAATTAATGGATAAACAATGTAGATCTTGGTTGACGGTGGATGTTTGCATCTCTGTGTGTGTTAACTGGTTTCAATTTAAGACAATGTTTGCATTGCATTGCGGGGTGCACAAACACTAAGTACGTACGCCTCTCTACTTTCAAAACAGATTATCATCTATCTCGAGTTAGTAATGTAGGAAACCAAAGCGATGCAGAGAAAGCTAAGCAGACATGAGAAGAGCGAGAGTCCCTGCATGTAGTCGCCTAAAAGACTAACACGTTTGACATTTGCTTTGTCAACAGTTAGAGATTTTATGACTTTGTGTCAAATTTGTTCACCAGCACTGGTGTTTTCTTTAGTAGTGCTGGATTATAGTCCCAGCAGATTCCCTCAGTTCTTATACATTCCACCACCCATGCAGTTCATTGTTCACACTTTGACAAAGTCACACCACATGTCCTTGGGGTAATGTCATTTTACATCACAACACAATGGCATTCGCATTTGAGTGATGTATAGCGTTTCTCTCCCGACACTGAAGTGAACCATGACTCAAGACTTAAGAACGCCCATCCATCAATCATACGTATGATTCAATATATGCAAACATCCTGGGCCAAGCACAGCATCTATAGACTTCCAGGATATAGAATACATACATATATAAATACAGGACAGTGTGCTTTTGGTTTCTTTGTTATGTGTTCAAACCTCACTTACATTTTCCACAGATGTCCTTGGGATATAGATATGCCTAGGCTTGCTTTCAGGTCACATTAAAATGCTTTGTGATTTTCAAATGTAAATTTCACACGCCCAAGTATTGAGCAAAATATGGGATCAGGTGCTCCAAATGTCTACAGGCAAGCAATGATTTCCAAGCCCAAACATCTATGGCTTTTATCCTGAAGAAAATATCTGTACTGCCTTTGCGGTGCATACCTAGAAACTTAATATATTGTGTGAAATTGTGGTTTACTGAGATGCGGGGATACTTATTTTATCGGTGAACCTGAGCCATCCACTACCTTTGAAGCTAATGTGTTTGCCTCAAGATTAAAGATGCAAGTTTTGTGACAGAAATGTTTCTAGCCTGTTGCCTCAGGCTGATACACCTGGGAATATCTCAATGAACACATTTTATGAACCTATTCTTCTTGCTAGCTTAAAAAGTATCTGCCAATGTATCCTTGAGCAAGCCAATTAACCAGTGACCAGCTTCTGTGAAGTGGCTTTGGGGCCAATAGTGGAAAGGCAGATGAGGATGAGGATGTGAAGCATCAGATAGAACAAGAGCGTAGATAACTTTAGGCTCGGTCCAAACTTAATTTAACTCAAGTCAGATTTAGAGCCGAGCCAATTTATAATATTCACAATTTTTGCTTTGAGCTAAGATGGCAACAGATAAATGAGCTATATGTTTCTGAAAGTAGCCCAGACCCTTTCAGCTGCCAGAGCACTGAAATATACACCTAGACACACACCTGGATGTATATAGACTCTACTGTACTACATATGTATGTATATAGACTACTGTAATACATCTGTATGTATATAGACTCTACTGTACTGCATCTGTATGTATATAGACTCTACTGTACTGCATCTGTATGTATATAGGCTTTACTGTACTACATCTGTATGTATATAGACTCTACTGTACTGCATCTGCATGTATATAGACTTTACTGTACTACACCTGGATGTATATAGACTCTACTGTACTACATATGTATGTATATAGACTACTGTAATACATCTGTATGTATATAGACTCTACTGTACTGCATCTGTATGTATATAGACTCTACTGTACTGCATCTGTATGTATATAGACTCTACTGTACTGCATCTGTATGTATATAGACTTTACTGTACTACATCTGTATGTATATAGACTCTACTGTACTGCATCTGTATGTATATAGACTCTACTGTACTACATCAGTATGTATATAGACTCTACTGTACTACATCTGTATGTATATGGACTCAACTGTACTACGTTTGTTCATTCATACTTTCTTGTGTTCGTTTGTTTGTTTTGTTTCTTCTTCCTCTTCCCTCCCTCCCTCCCTCACTCACTCACTCACTCACTCACTCACTCACTCACTCACTCACTCACTCACTCACTCACTCACTCACTCACTCACTCACTCACTCACTCACTCTCTCACTCACTCGCTCACTCTTTCTAAACCTTCCACTTTTGGTACTGGAAACAAATACTCCTACTCAGAGGGCGGGCTCTAGCCTTACATTTTAATCTCATTCTTCAGAGTCAAACTTTTCCCAAAAAAGGAAAAAAAAATAAATGAATATATAAAAATAACTGAAGCTCAGATCATTGTAGCAGTGTGGCCTCATGTTAGTAGATTCATAATGAAACAACTGAAAGTGTTGACATTGATTCTTTATCTAAAGGTTCATAAAGAGAACACACTGTATTTCTTGTAGGTGCAAAAGACGTGGATGTTTGATCACAGACTGTCTCCGGCACCTTGTGGCCGTGTGTTGTTCAGCTGTCAGGGATGTAGAGACTTAGTCATTTGTAGTGTGTGAGCGATCCCTACCTTTTTCAGTCGGAGAATCCCCTCCTGAGTCTGCGCGTCAGTTACTATCTCAAATATGTTTTGGCCATCGCCGTCAATGATGTTGTACGTCGACTTGGCATTTTCCCCAATATCTCGATCATTTGCTTTTACCTTGCCACCTGTTTTCCCCAGTGGCAGGTCCTCTGGGATCACAAACTCGTACAAACCTGAAAGAAAACAGTGATGATAAATGTTGAATTATCGAAATGTTTATCAAATTAAACATCATTATTGTAGCATATTACAGCAATGTGTCATCATTAGATATTACAGCGTTTAGAGAAATTAGTTTCTGAGTAGCTTGTTTGATGAAATTTGCAAGAATGACATTTATTTTTCCAAATTAGCACTAATCAGAGAAATACTCATTTAGAACAGCAGTGGCTTGTTTCCCCCCTTTAATTCAATTTGCAGTGTTTAAGGTCAGGCAATTGGCTTACTTTTAGAGAACTTCGGCGGATTGTCATTGATGTCCGTTAGCGTGACGGTGACGGTGGTGGTCCCTGACAGGCCGCCCATGTGACCTCCCATGTCTTTAGCTTGAATGACCACCAGATACTCCTCTCTCATTTCTCGATCCATCTCATGCAGAGCAATTTTTATGGTCGCTGGAGGGGGAAACAGTTCATAACGCATTAAAGCAATTAGAAACATGACTGATACACTCTCTCATTTTAATGATGCACATGTAAATATGCACAAGCGTGCATGCTAAACCAACATATAGTATAACCTTCATACCCACCTGACTCTCCTGTGTGTTACATGCATTATTTTAGACCATGACACTGACATGGTCTACATACAAAGCAGTTGAACAGAATTCCCTGAGGGTTTATTCTCAGAAAAGGCCTGTGTCTGGGTGAGCACAGCGAGGTGGTCAGGACCGAGTCCTGAAAAATCAGCTGTGTTTGTTTTCAGATGTGTTGTTCCACCGACTGCAGTCATTTGTATTCTGATTGAGTGTGAATTATGCTGTCTGTCTTGTATAATCTTGAATATTGTATGCAGAATGGACCTTATTGACTCTGCCATGGTGCTGCATATAAAAAGGGCTCAGCACCAGCATATACGGATAATCCACTCAGGAAACAGAGGCCCGCAGGATCATCAAATGAATATAAAACCCCTCATAAAAGCCAGGCTTTGGCATGACACCCTGCCTTGGTCCTGAGCTGCCTCAGACAATGAGAATATGCTTGGCTATGATGAAAAACATCGGAGGGGTTAGGATGTTGTCTGTGCCTGCATTTCTTATTCTTGTGACATATTTTCCATAGAGATGTAGCACAATTTCACTGTCACTTTTGCTTTTCAAGGTCATATGCTACACTGATGACTCAAACAAAAAGGACAAAAAAAAGGTTTGAAACATCACTTAACACGATCAGCCGCGCTTATTGGGAAGCAGAAAAGCAAAAAGTCCTTCAATTAATCATTTATTTAAAAAAAATCTCATGACATGCTGTAGGCTTTTGTCTTCCCACTGCGTCACTGATGTGCAGAAAACAATTGTTTGGTAAAGCTACTGTGAATCAGGATTTTTCTCCTCTTCATTGGATATGCTTATGACTATTCTTTCTTGAGCTTGATAAATGATTCATATACACAGAACAATGACCAAACAAGCGACTTTTTGGATAAAAATCAGCAACAGTGAGATCAAAACAACACATTAGACTCATTTAACACAGTAATACTAAACAAGCAGAGTGCTGTGAAACTCTACAAGTCTGTGTGTGCATTTATATATTTATTGACAAATTAAAATGTCAGTGTATTATTACCTTTTTTCATCCAAATATCTTCCTGCATTATATTTCATCCACATTCAACTTTATATTTTAATGTCATTTCTCATGATATCATCTCACATTATATAATCTTATTGTATTTCAGAAGTGATCTTCATACAGTATTTATTTTTACTATAACTTGGCTCTCCACAGTAGTGATGTTTCCTTTGGGTGTCTGTGCACAATTTTGACATGTATTTACTAAATGTTGAAAAAAACAAGTGTGTAAAGTTTTTTTTTTTTTTTTAATTTAATCACAAATTTGATAATTATGGCACAATAAGTAATTTCATAAATATGCCAATGAACATACTGTACATATCATGTTGATTTACAAATATATTAATTAATATTTTATATTGCTCTTCTATCCCGTGCTAAATTTTCTGGTGAGTCCACACATACCATATTCTTTTTTTTTTTTTCCAATGACGTGACCCTAGTTCCAGATGAAGGTCTTTCCATTGCAGTTTTGTGTTAATATGTCCAAAAAAACCCCACTTCTTTCCAGCACAAAATGACAGTTTGGGTGAAATTGTCATTTTCCATTAGGCAAATTTGTATGTTGAAGTTATAGTCATGTACTTTGAGGGTCAATGGAAAAGTGACGAGTGATATACAACTTGTAAGTGAGTTGTTTAGTGAGTGATTTGCAGCAAAATCAGAAATCCTGTAACTGCTTTTAAAAATGACTAAAAAATGTGCACTAACATTTCCAGGAAGGAAACGAAATAAAGCATGCAAAAACACAAGTTTAGTCAGGCATGTTTGGGTGATTGGGTGAAGACCAAGGTAATTTAACAGTAAAAATAAAGATATTTAACAATTTTACTGCACACAAGGACAATATTAAAATAGAAAAATAAAAGACCCACACAAAGGTATAGATATAAATTATAACAACATATTCTTATTCTACAGATTTGAATATAATTAATGGTGAATGCACAATATTTCATGGATCAAATGGTATTTTTGTTCAACCTGTAGCTAAAGGTGCTTCTCAATTCATGTAAACAAATACATACAAACATGTCACTTGTACAAGCACTTTTTCCCACGTGCACACACACACAAACATACTTCAGCCACACTGAAACACTCTCATCTCTGTTGATCATCGTTAATTATTCAAATTAATTCCTAATCACTGAAAAGGGAGGATAGACAAACACTCATTTCCATAGATATTTGCCTCAAGTTTTTTTTTTTTTTTTTTTTTTCCCACCAACCATTAACCAAGTGATGAATTGGGGCATGATGTTTATTTATTTATCAAATGCTTTTCATTTCCAATGCTGTGTTGTAAGTGTCAAATGCATTCTAATGGTTGTTTTCCCCTTACCTTTTATTTTTCATTAACATTCATTAAAACATCTGGCTCACTTGAATGAGCCATCTGCGTGCGCTCCACAATCCCACAAAGTATGAATGCTAATCCTTAAATTGTCCGTTCAGTGCATTTTCTATAGTCACATTTTGGTGACAGACGCTTTGTGATTGTGACTCCTATAGCATCGAGGACGAGCCCTGTTTCTGAGTCGTAACCGAGCGCCAGTTCTAATTATGTACATAATTTTGAGACTTCTTTTTCTTGAAACTTGTTTATTGTGTGTTGTTTTCCAAATTGTGAGCAGTCGATTTCCATCTCATTTCTTATTAATATAATTTCACCATTATTTAATCATATTGCTTACAGACACATGTTAAAAAGGCAGCTGAAAAAGCAATTAAAGATCCAATCTGGAATCTGTTTGGAGATAACTTTATGCATGATGACGCTGCTGAAGAGTTTGCCTCGTGAAAGGAACCACGTTGATTTTTATTACTGTCTTGAATTCATAACGCAATGATGTTACACAGCAGCAAATGACTGGCCCATTTAGTATTTAGGACATCCAATCAGCTGCTGGAAACAGGACGCTCACTGATACAAAGCTCTGCTCATATGAATCATATAATTTCAGAGCCTCTATTAATGAATTTCATTCTGCCTATTGTTGCATTGTGCACAGTATCGCTGTTAATCAGTTGACCTACTGAAACCAGGAGACATGAAAAAGAGTGTGTATTGTGTTTGTGTTGATGTAGTGCAGTGATAGAGGCGCACCTTTGTCCTCAACCATCTGCAGACAAGGCCTGTGAAAGGCTTGGTGGCAGCAGTCTTATGTAGCTCACAATGAAGATCATTATACAGATTGCTATCATCTGTGTGTAATATTGTGTGTGTATATATATATATATATATATATATATATATATACATACATATATACTGTATATATATATATATATATATATATATATATATATATATATATATATATATATATATATATATATATATATATATATATATATATGTCCCATACGTCTCCATAGGAGACATAATAAATTCCATATATGGTTCTAAACAGATGTGTTCAAAGTACTCACATTCTGTACTTAAGTAGAAGTACAGCTGTGAAAAAATACTCTGGTAAAAGTAAAAGTACTGATTCAACTACTCTACTTAAGTAAAAAAAAAATAAAAATTGCAATTTCTCAATTGTACTAAAGTACAAAAGTAAAAAGTAAAACTTTTTTTTGCCATGAATGCAATAATACTTTTTTAACCAGGAAAAATCTGAAAAGGTTCAAAAGAATCAAAATTAAAATCTTTAAAAGTGAGTTAGTGTGTAGAAACTGTGGTTGATCAGGTCATAGTTACTCAGTTTTGTGGATATGGACAAGAAATTTTAGATTTAAAAAAAAAAAAATTAAAGTCACAATTGAGATAAAAAGTCATCATGAGATTTAATTTTTTTTACATATGAGATAAAAAATGCATGATTTTAACATGTTAAAATTGTGAAATTAAAAGTCAAAATTGTGAGCTAAAAAGCCAAAATTATGAGACAACAGTCATATAACTATAATATATAAAGTCACAGTAACTTCCTCTCCTCCACTGATTTTTCCTCTGAAATTGTGTATATTTCATACTGTCACATCTGTTCAGTTTGGAAAAGTAATGAGTTTATTCTAAGAATGTAAAGAGTATAAAGTACAGATATTTATGAACAAATGTAGGGAGTAAAAGTACAGTAATGAAGTACTTTTACTTCCCACCTCTGGTTCTAACATGTATTTCTTTATATTTCAGAAAACCCAAAGAATGCATTTGAAGAGCATATTATATAAATAAAAAGTGATTTATGCCAAGAAACATGTATTTTTTCCTATGTATGGACACTTATGCGACATCCTGTATATACTGTCTATAAATGCTTTCCATTTGTGATGTCATTTAATTATGTCTGATCATAACATTCATTTATTACATTTATTTAGAGCCAGGATCTGATTTCTCTCCCACTCAGTGCATCATGATTCATGCTGACTATTATTACCCCCACCCACCCACCCTCTACCAAGAGGAGGCAAGGGGTATCAATTGTAGTTCGATTTGTTTCCTTGTTTGTTAACAGTCTAGCAGAAAAGCTATTGTTTGATTTGATACCAAATTGCATTTATAGATTGTCGGTGACCCAGAATAGATGTGGTTACATTTTTGGAAAAGTATTTCAAAGTTTTTTTAAATATTTCATTGTTACTCAAAGGTGGTAAAGGTACTCACATTCTGTACTTGAGTAGAACAACAGTTACTTACAGTATGTGGAAAAATATTCTAGGTAAAGTAAAAGTAGTTATTCAACTCCTTTATTTAAGTAAAAGTAAAAAAAAAAAAAAAGTACAACTTCTAAATTGTAATAAAGTACAAAAATATAAAGTAAATCTGCATTTTATGCCATGAATTCATATATCAATTTTCTAATTCCACAGTGAATGGTACTGATCAGAGTTCTGCACCAGGTCTGGTACCTAACAAGTAACCCGCAAAAATATGTGGGGATGGGAAAAAAAAAAGGTATACAAATGTTCACAGATAAAATGAAACTAAAGTATGTGAAAAAAAATAAGTGAAGATTCGAAAGTTTTCTGTCCTCCACTGATTTTCCCTCTGAATATATGTGATACTGTCACATCTGTTTAGTTTGAAAAAATAATGAGTCTATTCTGAAGAATGTAAGGAGTATAAAGTACAGATATTTATGAACATATGTAGGGAATAAAAGTAAAAAGTTGCCAGTAAAATAAATATTAATGTAAAGTACAAATACCTAAACACTACTTAAGTACAGTAATGAAGTAATCATACTTTATTTCCCAGTTCCCACCTCTACATTTACTTTTAACCCTTTAAACTCCACATATAGGCCAGATGTAGTCGCTCAAAAATGTTAATCAAACCACCCAAACCTGTCCCAAATGTCACATAACCTAATGTAGTTTGACAACAGACATTCTCACACATCAGAAGATATAAACCACTTTCAGATAAAATATCCACAACAGGTACAAACCTGTCAAACAGCAGATCTGAATTTTTATGTCTCATATTTATCCACAGAGGAACCATAATCTAACAAACACAGTCATAGTCCAACAAAAACATCCAAGACAAATGAAAAAATTGTCCATATGTAGACATCAAAATATGAATAAATATCCACAAATGTTTTATCTATTGCATCAGGACCTGCCTCCAATATCCCAGTTTTCATCTTAATATTTTCATCTATAATATAAGCAAACACCAACTGCATGTTGTCAAAATGGTGCGAGAACAACATTAAATTTACTTTATTAAGAAATTTAGATGAAATTGAGTGGACGTCTAAAGGGTTCATTTCAAATGTCTATACAAACATTTTTAATTTTCATACAGTTGGAGCAAAAAATTATTAGACCATCAAAAATCACCCAAAACATTGATTGTGCAATCACGTACTAATGCTTATCTGTATCATGTGACTAAAACAGACAAAAAAACAAAAATATGGAATGATTAAAAGCATTGTTTTTGTCAGTGCAATGACATAGATATTAATGGCAGAACGGAAGTGATTTTGGTTATTATCAAGAAAACATGGACAATGGATAGATACTGTATACCAGGTCTGAAATTAAATCCTAATGAGGTCATTTATGTTGCTTTGTCCAACCAAATGTACCTATAGTGTAACCATAACCTGACTTTCGCCATCTGATATCAAAATACCATCTGGGACCCTTCCACAACCAATCCATTTTCAAAGGAGGGGCCTTATCTAAAATCCTTGCATGTGATTAGATAAAAAATCTGTCCGTCATCTTGACTGACGAGCTGCTTCAGCCACCATCAAAACAAATGCGACACCTAAACGGACCGCTGCGTTGTCTGTAAATGACCATCGGCAACAGCCAAAAGATATTCCTTGAACTTCCCTATGGAAAACAGGTAGACCAGCGGCTTGCAGAACTTGGTCTTAACGTTTCAGATGTTCCAGAAAAATCTTCTCTCAATCAATCAATCAATCAATCAATCAATCAATCACATTTTCTTTATATAGCACCTAACAACGCCAAAAGCGTTGGTGGGTCCAAAGGTGGGTGCTTTCCAAAATGAGATAAAAACATAAAAAAACAAGTAACAATTATTAAACCAAGATAAAAAACTAAGATAAAGCAAGTTATAAAACCAAGATAAAAAAAAAAAAGACATGGACAATCAACTACATGTAAAACGCTTGCCTTGTATGACATATCTCTATAGATTTACATATCTGTCAAATGTCTGAAATGCCTTTGCTTGGTAGGGAGACACCAGGGTACTCTAGACACTATAAGGGAGGGCAAAAAGCTGAACAGATGATGGAGACTTCAGCCGTGGCACACACAGACACAACGTCACCCAATCATGGGACGACACTGATTGGCTCCTTTGTTTTTCAGAAAGCCTGAACTACATGATACTCAGATGGTTGTTAGACATACGAAGGCATTACATTTAACAAGAAATTGACTGGTCTAATATTTTTTTCCTGTGACTGTATATAGAGAAAATGAAAACACTGACATCAACTGGACTGATGCCAAAATAAGTAACAGTATGTGTGAGGGACAGAGTTTGTTGTGCCTGTCACCACTTATTTTTGTTGTAATTTAGTTTAGTTTAATCCTTTGATGATACTGACCATTATAATGAGCACTTATTCCACAGCTGTTCTCTTGTATATTTATGGGTTTTGTGGGTGAACACATCATCCAATACACTGTCATTCATACCATTTCTGTAACTTTACTGTTCTTGATGGACAAAATCATACAATTTTTAAATAGATTATTTTTTTTGTTGCATATTCATAAAGTAATGACTAGTATTAGAGTTTGTTAAAATGTGAGAAAACATCAGATTAGCTGAATGATTTTTTTTTTTTAAATCCACTTTCTAATGTCGGGTTTTAAATACATGATTTTTTGTAATTCCAGCAAAAATAAATTAATAATATATATATATATATATATATATATATATATATATATATATATATATATATATATATATATATATATATATATATATATATATATATATATATATATATATATATATATATATATATATATATATAATCTTTTATAATATTTTATTGTTAATTTTTTTTTCTGCATTTGTTCTCATTGTTTAACACCACAGAGAGGGTGTCAACATTGTTTGAGATCAATGCATTTTTTAGTCTTGCAGCCAAATATTTTAATATTTAGTGCATGTGTGTGACCATCATCAGTCCTCCCTGAAAGCTGAGCAGACACCCTTTATTAAAACTCTCTGTTATAAGCCAGGGAGGGCAGTGCTACACCTCAGTGATGTGTGGGGGAAACAAAGACTGGACAGGACGGACAGGGAAAGAAATTAACAGGCGGTGCTATTGCAGTTAAAAATTGTAAGGTGGTGTGTTATTCCCAACTACTAACTGTCCATCAATAAAAAATAAATAAATAAATCGAAAAAAGAGAAGATAACCAAAACAGCACAAAAGAAAAAGATATTCACTAAATAAATAATTAAACAAAACAGTAGTGAGCACCATAATTGTGGATGACTTAATTTTTTAAAAATTATAATCAAAACACTTTATGTTGGTTGATTGTTCTGTCTTTTCCCACAAACTACACATAAATACACTAAGAAACACAAAAAAACATGATAAAATTCACAAAAAACATATACTAACACAAAAAGGCCATTTTTTTGGTTTGTTTTATTTAGTTTTTTTTTTTATTCAATCACATTGTGTTTTTCATGCCTAAATAAAAATACAAAAAATCTTGACTAAGGCACCAAAGAGTTAAATCAAATATACAACAAAACAAAACACAAGTGAAACAATCAAGAAAAACAAAACCATATATGAATTAAAAATATGACTTAATTTGAAAAGGAGTGGGAAGAAGTGAAAGTTATGGTATAGCTTCCTATAAAGAAAACTTAAAGAATGTGTCTGCATTATTCCGTGTTTTAATTAAAACTACGAGCTGTTGGTGTTAGTGTAGTCACAGTTCCTTGCATAATGTACATTTTGCCCCAACAAAGTGTTTACGTTGGTAAACATAAGTGAGCATCTGTAGAAGGTAGAGGGGGCAGGCCTCGGAGCTTGGGTTTGCAGGAGCCTCGTGTAGCAATAATCTACAACCATTTCAAGAAACAGATGGACTGAGCTACCTGCAGTCCTGTTCCAAATTATAAAAGCACACTGTCAGCTCTCTTTAAGTGTGCATTTGTTAATGATCCTCACAGGGTTACTGAAAAGAGACGATGTATATGCGGTAATAACAGACGTGGTCATTAGCAAATGCTTCTTCAGATTACATCAGCTTTCTCTTTGTCTTTTTGTGTCACACTGGTGCATTATATATGAATGAATACAGCCCAACATAGATGAACCCAGCTGAACCAGCAGGTGTGGAAGCTGTTGCATCCAACCTGTGCAACTTTTAGCATCTGTGGACACTGGCATTTGGAGTCAGTTTGTTGAAATGACATTGTAATTCACCTTTACTTTACAAAAGTCACTTAAAACTGTGATAATAAATACAGAGGTGGAAAGTAACTAAGTAAAAGTACTTCATTACTGTACTTATCTTGATTCTTTTTTAGGTATCTGTATTTTATTTGAGTATTTTTCTGGAAACTTTTCACTTTTACTTCCTAGATTTTTACATTAATATCTGTACTTTATACTCCTTACATTCTGAGAATAGATGTGTTACTTTTTCAAACTAAAAGATGTGATAGTACAAAAATGTGTCACTTCAGAAAGAAAATCAGTTGAGGATAGAATCTGTGAGTTTATATATTACAGTTACTGTATATAACTATTATCTCACAATTTTGACTTTTTATCTCATTATTTTGACTTCTTATTTCACAATTTTTATATTTTATCTTAAAATTATGCATTTTTTATGTCATATTTATACTTTTTTTAAAATCTCATGATGACTTTTTTTTATCTCAATTGTGCCTTTTTTAAAAGTTTTTCCTAAATTTCTTGTCCATACCCACAAAACTGAATAACTGTGACCTGACCAAATACAATTTCAACACACTAATTCACTTTTAAAAGGTTTCATTTTGATACTTTTGAAAGTTTTCTGATTTTTCCTGGTTAATAAATACATATTATTTCATTCATGGCAAAAAAAAAAAAATAGTTTTACTTTTTACTTTTGTACTTTATTACAATTGAGAAATTGTACTTTTTTATTTACTTTTACTTAAGTAAAGGAGTTGAATCAGTACCTCTACTTTTACCAGAGTATTTTTTTCACATAAGTAGCTGTACTTCTACTTAAGTACAGAATGTGAGTACTTTTAACACCTCTGAATAAATATTACTGTCGCTTACGTTTCAATGCTAACTTTTGCAAATATAATTAGTTGTAACTGTCCTCAGTTATAAATTAGTGTTTCTGTGAAACTGGGGTCGTTTTGGTATCTGGCACTTTACCAGCTTTAATAAAAGTGAAATTTATACATCTTTCCTGTCAGGATGTACCTAATGATGACCTCAGATAAATGCTAAATAATTATACTCGAGCTCTGAGTCATACCATAATTAATGCATTTTTAATAAAATATTGAGGTCAAAAATAGGTGGAAAATTGGGACGGGGTTAAAAAGTACCTACACTGTTAACAATATGTACCTTTGACAAAATAAAAAAGATATTTGAAAAAGTAGTACCACGTCATTTCCACGTCCTTTTTTATCGTGTTACATGCAGATTTTTGTGTAAAAACAACACAAAAATGTGTTTTACAGTATCTGAAAAACTTGTTTCTCTATTATCTCAGTCAGTATTTATTTTTAAAATAGACCTAAAGTGCTTTAAAACTTACTTCAAATCATTAGTCTACATCTGGTTTGAATTTTTAGCCACATGTTCTGTTTTCAGGACCAGTTTTATCGAAGCATCTGAATGTCAAAGTTCACCAAAAACAGCTTTGATCTAAACCGTAAAAGTGAAAATTAAGGTAAAATATTTATTCCAACACACACACACACACACACACACATAACTTTCATTCATTTTCGATATATATTTTTTCTCATTTTCTTTTGCAAATTACTTTCCTAAGAATGACTCACACATATTATATATATATTAACATTTGTGTGCCGTATCTGCATTTTTTCCCCCTCTTACACGGACTTGGATTTACTTCAGTCTATTCATTCACACTATTTTCTCAAAGGTGTTGAGGTCAAAATTGTGTTGGGTGTGAAGAAAATGTTAAATAAAATATGACTATAAAATCTTAACAATACATTTGGAACTTTCTATGCTTCTCAGTTAACAGAACTATTGGCTCATCTTCAATACTATACTGTATCTTACCTTTCACCCAGTACAGGCTGCTTTATTAAATATTTTAAGCTAGTAACATTGGTTAATGCCTGTTTAAATCTGTATTATTGTAATAAAATCTTTCTTATACAAAGATAAGACTTGCTTAAAAAAAGGGAAAAAAAAGAAACTAATCTTCGAAAAGAGATATTTGCATAATACATTTTCCCTCTGTTGTGCGTGGATTCGAACTGAAGGTCAGTGTTCATGTTTCAGTGGTCTGATACACAGATTGCCGTGGTTTACACAGACTCTTGACACTTTGCAGAGTGGGTTAGACTTCTGTGAAGGACTGCTGCACTGGCCTGGACCCTCGGTCAAACAGCGATAGCCCACTACTTGACCTAAGGTGGCTTTGTAAGCTCATTTATCTATGTCTGAGTCTGCGATGAAAGAGGACAATGTTTAAATACTAAAAGGTTTGGACGTGATGTACCTGGCCTCCTCTGGAAGAAAAAGACTATTGAATTAATCCTTAGATATAATCACTGTTCCATTGTAAAGCCCATTTCTTTCTATTCTCTATATAAGGTGTGTGGTTTTCAG
Organism: Siphamia tubifer; assembly: GCA_020466265.1. Classification (NCBI taxonomy): domain Eukaryota; kingdom Metazoa; phylum Chordata; class Actinopteri; order Kurtiformes; family Apogonidae; genus Siphamia; species Siphamia tubifer. The sequence goes on from CM035785.1 coordinate 11,702,721, forward strand.
TTATTATTATGTTTTAGTTTCAGTTTGTTTTTTTTTGCTTGTTAACACTTGAGCAGCAATTTAAAAAAAATAAATACATAAATAAAGTCCCTACATACTTATAATGGGTGAAATATCACACGTCTGAAGCAGCAAACCTATTGGTTGACTTCATACCAAATTTGGTTTATTATATTTTCATTATTATCATAGATTACCAGTGTCCCAGAGTAGATAATATTACATTTTACATTTTCAGTTTTGAATTTTTACACTTATACACACACACACACACACATATATATATATATATATATATATATATATATATATATATATATATATATATATATATATATATATATATATATATATATATATATATATATATATATATAAAATATTATTTGAATTTTTTTTATCATGATCAAAACACTTTATGTTGGCTGATTGTTCTGTCTTTTCCCACACTATGCTAAAATTCACAAAAAGGCCATGACAAATTCAAAACTCCCTCACACACGCAAAAAAAATACAATGAAATATCCAAAACATGCCAAAAAAAAAAATCGATAAATATATGAAATTAACATGTTCATGTTCCTTGGTCATGATTTGCATCAGCTGGAGTTGTTTATGAAAAATATTGCACAGAAAGCTCCCTTTTAAATGTCTTACTTTAAGTACCATTACTTATTTTTTACTAGAAATGAGAAAAATACACTGAGTAAGATGTAGATTTTTGCAGTGTTATAACCTATAAAAAACAAATATAGACTATATGCAGTGTACTGGTGTACATTTCTACCTCAGCGATGTCTTCATCAGGCTTTGTCAAGTAAACAATTGAATAACAGCTCCGAGCTTTGCCAGTTATCCACAACATCTGTGGTGTCTTCTTCTCTTTTACTGACAGGCTACCTCTGCATTATACTGTGTGTGAGTGCTTTAGATGACTGTGTGTAAAACATGTTCTAAAATGGCCTCCAGTGCATTCTCCTGTGCCTTCTAATTCAGTTGTAGGTGTAAGAAAACAATTCTCCTCCACTTTTGTGCCTAGAGAACCATTGTTAAAGTTGAAATTGCCAATAGAAAACAGTGCTTTACCTGAGTTCGGGTCTACTGAGAAGTACGGTTGTCCCTCCAGTATGCTGTAGACCAGTTTAGCGCTGTTCCCATACCCTGCGTCATCGGCATCTGTCGCTGTTACCTGTGTTACCGGGGTACCTGTGGAGCAGAAAGAAAGACTTATTATGAACTGTCAGTCTGAGGGCATTGATCTCTGCAGGAGTGAGTGAGTACTGAGCTGTGCCACAAGGATCCACTCTGAAAGCCAATGTTTGTTCTTGTCTGAACAAAAACTGTGAATAAGCAAGTGCATCCTCTGACAAAATGTATCTCGCAGTATGTTTTCTTTCCTTCGACTTCACTTCTTCAAATCAATTATCCTTGAAGTCAGTTATTATACAGCCACAGTTTGTGTTGATGAAAGCAAACCATTTATGCCAGTGTTCATTACTACTTCAGCTTCTTGTGTGCTCGCCGCTCAGCTACTTCTTAGCTGGTATACAAATCAACATGACAGTTATAAATGCTTCACTTATTTATTCTAACAAAGCTAACAATGAGCCCATGACAACAAACACATGCTCATCACCACTATATGACTTAACCCTATATTTGTAGTAATTTCAGGGTACATTACAGGACAGTGACAACAGCAGGGAGTGGGAGTGTTAACTTAAATGTTCAGTGTCAGTGTTAAATAGTGTTGGTGTTGTATTGACACCACATGAAATTAAATCAACACTGCGCGTGGTGCTTTTCTTAAATGAATGTTGTTAAATTTGGTGTGAAACCAATCCAGATTGATGTAGATCAAATCGTTCTAGAATGTTTGACAGATTGAAGAAAAATTTCCAAACCAACCAGCGCCATCTTGTTTTTCACAAGAAGTTGCTCTTACAAAGGCCCTTAGGTGGAGAGAGGATTCAAAAAAAGGGTCAGGTATTGCGAGATCTCGCAATTATTTGAAAAATCTTCTTGGGATGGTTACGTCATGACTCTGCTCCTCCTTCCCTTCTGTTTACTTGAAGCAATGTGTTGTTTCCAAACATACTCTACTTCCTCTGGTTCTTGCCTCTTACCATTTACATTACTTACTATTACTATATCACCATGGCAACCCATTGAGTGTTAAGTGGTGTCTATTTTTAAAGGTGTCATTCCGCTGAAAACCACAGTTCCACGCTCCTTTTTGAATCTGATGGGTCACCCTGACTTACCAACACATGCTGCCTTTCAAAGTGGTTTGTCACCTCCACTGGCTGCATAACGCATTCACAGAAAACAACAACAGGAACAAGGGACACAGAAAAAGCCGGTCTGTCTGATGACAGAAGAACTTTAGCGTCACCCACGTGGGGTTAAGCCCGCCCCCAGCAGCGAATCTGAAGTAGCATTAGCATTAGCATCTACAAGAGAAGATGGCGCTACAGTAGCTGCTGCACAAACTGGGAAGAAAAAATGGCGGATTAAACTGGTTCATGTGCTCTCTGTGGAAATAAAGCTTTGTTTCTCAGAACAAGCAACGGCACGAAACCTAGCTGGATGCTACTTAGGTAAAGGTAAATACATACACAGTGAGAGGGGAGGAGGGAGTGTTCCTTCACGCATTCTGAGCCAATCAGAGACGCCTCGTGACTGCTTATGAGGAAGTACCGGTAAACTCTGTTGTTCGACCTCAAGTCATTTTTCTACAGTGAAAAATAGCTTGAAACAAAGCAATCCGGATATTTTTTTTAAAAAATAGGACCAACACACAATGTATTCAATAACAATGGAGAACACAGTAATATTAATGAAATAACCATAGAATGACACCTTTAAAAACAAAAAGTGTTAATCTAACTAAAACTGAGTGTTAATTTTACACTGCATAGTGAGGACACATATATACACTTTATGGGTGTTAGATTTAACACTATAAGTGTTAAATTATCACTGTTACATTTAAGATCTCATGTCCAATGTGGTCTACAGGGTCTGTGAGGTCCACTTCTGCATGAATAGTGAGTGTACCTGCTTTGTTAGGTACCATGAAGTAATGGTACTAATGTGAGGAACATTAAACACAAAGGTTTGGACAGCACTCACATTCTGAACAGTCTCTAGTCTCCTGTCATCAGGTCTGACGTGCACGTAGATGTCTTATTTTTGAAACCAAGAGAGCCATGACTAGTTAAGAACCTTCATTTATCACATAATGGAATAAGTGATCTGAACTGTATGCTTTTAGGTGTGTGTGTGTGTGTGTGTTTGATGTTCAAAGTATTAATATGTGTTTTTTTTTACTTTGTTTATTAAACCAAAAATATATCAGATGTTTTCTCAATAGTGTACTTTTTTCCCTCTTTTTTTTACAAAAATTTAAATAAATATATAAACAATACAATATTCCCAAACCCAAACATAAATATAAATACACAATAATATGTGTTTATGTGTTGTAATGTTCTAAAAGTAACGTTGTTGTTCTAAAATACATGTTCCATTCACATTACATGTGCTTGTTTGTTTGTTGCTTGTTTCCATCTACTCGTAAGGAACCATTTATGGTAACTTCATTGATCTTGAGTTTTTACATAACAACAATAATTGTGTAAAAAATTCACAAAAGTAGTTAAATCTCGTTAGCCCCCTCCCCCGCCCAACGTATGACCAATGCATCAAGGAGATCATGAGCCATGTTCACTTGGAAAAAATTTTATATACTGTAAGAAGATCCACTTGAAAATTTGACCTTATTTGACGTTATTTATTTCCTTTGTAGAGAGCACAATTACTACTAACATATATATGTAACCCAAAGGTGTTATCTTTATGTATTTCTACTTATTTGTGGTTATTGTTATTGCTATTATTATTATTATTGACGTACTTCATAATTAACTGTGCAATGTTTTTATTTTTTTATTTTATTTTTAATTTAAATTTTTGTCTGTTTAATTTTAATTTTTTTTTTTGGTGGAGGAGGTTTGTTTTAAATGTAAAGTACAGTAATCTTTAGGGTCCAGTATTTGGGGTGGGAAAAACTGGGAATTTTTTTTTATATGAAACTAAACTTGACTATCTCATGGACGAATTGTATGTTTTTGTGTTTGAGATATTTGGAAAAAAATGATTAAAAAAAAGGCTTGTTAGGTCCTCTAAGGATGAAATATCGAATATCAGAGTATTGCTATGAGTTCCATATACAGGGTTAATAGTGTTACCACGGAAACCACAATGTGCAAAGTTAAGAGTTGATAGGTGCTTTAGTCTAATCACTTTAAACAAACTTCAACCTTCACGCAAAGGAAACACTTCCTGTCAGATTAAAAGTTTGAACGCATTAATGTAACTGTTAGGGCATGCATTTTTAAAATGCTAATGTATTATCACTATTCCTTTAACAGTAGCAATTAGCCATTACCTCCACACCAACAATACTCAGTGTAGCACAAATGAGGTTCTTAATTAAACCAGTTCTATGAGGTTTGCAGAAAATGTACGCAGGGACCTTCATCAATATACCAACTCTGCCAAATGCTCAAGGCAAATCAGAAAATAGATTAGTGACAATTCAATCCACCATTCACCGCTCCATTATGAGGTATCTGGAAAAAAAAAAAAATGCACGGAAAAACTGAATATAAAGAGACTATTAACACAATTAAACTCATCCATTTTAATTCGCAGTGACCTAGCTCCTCATCAGTCTCAGAGTGAGAGAGTGCGAGAGACAGAGCGGCAGAGGGAGAGAGATAGCGAAGGGAAGAAAAGAGGCTGACGTGCTGACAAGTGAGCGCCACGCTGGCAGGACGCTACAGATGGTATGGTAATTGTTTCTGTGAAAGATGTTTAGAGGTGTTCTGACAACAAAGGGAGATGTCCCTGGCCACAGACGGCACAGGTCCTGCCACAGGCGCCCAAGTCTGTCCACTGCAGATGAAAAGGCTTGTACTGAAGACCTGTGCCAACCACAAGTTTTGGCTTCAACATTACGATCCAGCAGTAACAGTCATGAATTAAAACATGAACATAAAAAAAAAAAAAAGTACTGCCAGATGTGAGGGAAACAAAGTTTATAATCTGCAAATCAGACATCTGTATCCTGTTGGCGCACTGCATTTTACTGGCACGACACGTACTGGAACCAACCTCAAATGAGCAAAACTGACTAATGTCCAGGTAGCTGTGACAGGAAGTTACGAATGGAAATATATATACTATGAATCTGAATGAAGTCATTAGAAAACAGTTGAGTAAATGAACCCATAAAACCTGCTTTTGTGGTGGATCCCAAATGATTTTTTTTTTTTATGTTTTCCATTTAACCTTTTCCTAAGTGATTTGTCACCATTTATTATAATAAAATTTTCCTGTGACAATCAGTTTCCTATATTTGATTTAAATATTCATGAAAACACAAAAGATGTCACAAAACAGAAGTAAACTGAGAAAAATCTAAGCAAATCTATCATTATCTGAATGTAAGTCAAATATCTTCATCCACTGGTGTTTATCACATTTCATGGGTTTTACTCTTGAATCAATGTTGTAGAATATAACAGTGTTTCCATATCCCATATTCATTTTTTATAGGTTATTGCACTGGAAAAAGTCTTACTGAGTGATTTCTCATTTCTAGTCAAAATACCTCATCATGCTTAAATTAAGACAAAATTCTCTAAATAAACTTTTCAGTGAGATGTAAGAACTTTGTTTTAGATATTTATTTATTTATTTCAATGAAATTCATTCATCATTTCTTCTTTTCATTTGTTCTATTGGCAGAGATTTTTGTTTTTTCTTAATTAAATATTTTATTTAATCTGCCAAACTATCTTGGTAAGGTTTCTTTAATTAAGATTTTCAAGTTCTGTTGTCTGAAAATGTGTTCTTTATATCTCACAGAAAAAAAAAAAAATTGCTGTTTAACTGATTATGTCTTATTTTTAGTGTGATGAGATATTTGGACTAGAAATGAAATACACTTAAGTACATTTTAACCAATTTTAACCATGAAAAGATAATAAACTGCATTTGCTTTAATTATTTACATGGACTGATAGGATTAGTGGTTCAATCCCTCTTTAATATTTTAGATCAGTTGATGTTTTTGGTCATTATTAATTAAGCATATTTGGGTTTTTATGGTTAATGTTGCTGAATATGTGTCATATTGGCTACACACGTGACTCTACTTTTCCAGTTTACCAGTATCTACAGCCTTGTTTATATAAATATTGCAATTAAAGGCAGTTGGGCATTCTATTTATTTCAGCATCTTCAACAACACAACCCTTTGTTATCTGCTAATCTGTAAAATCCCATAAAGAAACTTTCTTTCCATACTGTTTGCATCTTATTTTACTGTACATGCCATTCATTCATATTTTTCTGATTATTATTCTACAAAAATAATAGTTGTAAATAGTTTTAACTTTCACATATAAAATCAGCTATATTTTTGGTGTGACAAATAAGGACTGATACTTGTTATCGGTTCATGAAAACTACTTAATTACGTTTCAGCATGCTGTAATGTAAGAGCTCTGACAGGAAACACAAATTCGACATCATCTCTTGACCCTGTTTGCTGGCTGTAGAAAATCAATCCTGTCATGGGAGGTTTCAGCAGATCATTTCTTCAGACAGGCAGTAGGGGTTAAAGATGTGATTGACAGCTGTAATTACCGATCACCGTTAAGATTCTGTCAGACGTGAGTCGACTGCGTTACTCTGAGTCTCCACACTGAACCTTTGAAGCTTTGAAAGGGCTTTCACTTTTTCACAGCAGTATGTCTGAATCTGTCCATATATTTAGTTTTTTGATTTGGACCAATGCAACAGGCTGCAGAAGAATTGCATTTTTAGATTATGATATTATTTTCTCTTGACTGGAACAGCCCTTTTTTTTTTTTTTTTTGTGTTATTTGTCAAGATACATATCTTAAGACCCGAGGTATAGTAATAAAGTATGATGTTTACCACATCATTTTATATCATTTTATCCACTTTTTTTTGCATTTATGTCCCTCTTTACACTATCAGCTCCACACGTCAGTGGTTGATTAATAGTCACCACTGCCTCTATGGTCTTGTAGCCGCAAAACACAGCAAAGGCCACCTTTAGACTTAAAGTGTAGAAGCAGTTTTACACTTGCAACCCAATTATTTCACAGTGAGAGAGCTTCAAGTGGTCCTCTGAGACAGAGGTGTTCTAGTAATTCATAGTCTTATGATGACCCACACTGTTGTGTTGCCAAAGCTTACCTTGTAAATTCCATACTGCTTTATACAACCTGTGCCTTTTGCAGTGCATAGATCAGATCAGATCAATAAATATGTTTACTTTCTGTATTATTTCTCAGTGTGATCAAAAAAAAGAAGAAACCATAATGTTAACTGGCTGACAATTACTTAAAATGTTCCCCTTACAGCCACTTATATTACATACTCTCATTTTAATTTAAATTAACAGAACTGGAAATGTGTTGTGGAAAACTTTGCATTAATCAAAATTAAAGCATCATATCCTGCAGGCTATCACCAGTCTGTTGAAAACTCTCTTTAGTTAAAAAGCACACATTATGTGTATACTTCACAGTAGCTTGTAAGTAAAAGAAATATCAAACAAATGAGTTGACAGAATGTAAGGAAATATAATTATATACGTCATATCCCACCACAGTTGATGTGCAGTAATACAAATCAGTGCACTCATGCAGTACTGCCGGGAAGCAAATTATATCCTGTGTGCCATAGGTGTTTGCCAATTGTCAGATGAACAAAATGAAAGACAGCTAAGGAAATTGCACCTCCTTTTTTCAGAGATACAGAGTCTTATCTGCCTTAAAGTTAAATTACTACTACTACAGAGGGAGAAGGCAGCCATCTACACATCCCTAATTATGAAAAGCACTGTTGTACTTCTAAAAGGTGTCTGACTATTGCAAACAGGCTTTATAAATTCAGTTACACTATGGATTGAAGTAGGGGAAGTAGAGGGTAGGGAAGAAATCTTCATAAAAACAGTGGAACCGCTGAAGCATGAAATAGCTCCCTCTTTCTTTCCCTCCCACAGGGGTAAAATGCTCCTCACCACCCCTGATAAAAAAAAATGAGGGATTAGGAAAGCCAGTGTTTTGGTCCTGTTTCAAATCAGTGCAGATTAGCTCGTCCTTCCCCTTGATAATGCACAGAAATTTCAGGGACACTGCAGAAATGGATGCAGCTGTAGGCCAGAGAATGGGCACAGAAACTCAATTGTAGGAGGTATATTGTCTCTGGCTTTTATTTGAAGCCTGTAGCATTGTGGTGATTACAATAATAGCAACACAACACCTATAAACTTCCAGGGATGAAAAACTGAATGGTAGCTAAAAACAAAAGCCATTCATGGAGGAATTAGGAGTGTAAAAAAAAAAAAAAACTATGATGGTTTTTCTCGAATTCAACTCATGGCAAAGTTCTACCCATGAAATTTCCCACATAAGCATTCATTCTAGTCAAATTGAAATCTGTACAATACATTGTATTTCTTGTCTAATTGTATGCATCTTTCATTCCCTCCACCTTGCAAATGCTGAGACATGAGACATCATACTGTATATAACATTTTCCTGGGAAAGCAAATCTCTCTGTTGGTTTATGCAGTTGCCCACGGGTTGACACGCATTAAGCATGTATAAAAATATGGCCTGCATTTATGGTTGTTTTCCCACGCTAAATGTAATCACATTAATCACATCCTGATGTTCACAGGATTTAATACCACACCAATAATTTGAACACAAATCATTTTCAAGGATGTCATTACTGTATATTAGGCATTGAGATCAAATTTACAGCTGTTGTTTTTCCTTTTGTTTCAAAGGCCCGTGCCTTTCCAAGGGGCCTTTCAGGATAAACACGTGTGGGTCGAGCTTTCCTTTTATCAACCGACAGAAATAATAGGGCTCACACTTCCTATTTATTCTGTACACTGCCTCAGCGATAGGAAATCAATAGGAATCTTCGTTGAATCAGAGAGGGGATAAATTGGGGGGGGGTGGCCCGATGTGACACACAATGGCTGCGGAAGGGCATTGCAGATTATTTCTGTTCCATATTATCCTCCAATACGACTTCATCTGTATAGCCTGCGTATTTCCTTAGAAATATTGCAAGGATAATCAAACAGTAGAAGGTCATAAAAATGGAGCTTTGAGACACCATGCGATCCTCATTTGCAGACATTTACAGTACACTGCAGGGTTTCGGGGAGAGGAAATGAATTTCAAAATTAAACACACTACTTGTCTGGAGCTTTATCTAAAAAGCAGGTTTCTTCACAGCCTATGAATTTCTTTAGACTTGTCCATCATGGAAGCATCTAAACACCAGTTGACATATAAAAACACATGAAGATGACTGACTGTACGTAAATGTTAAAGGGGGGAGAAAAAAAAAGGCAAGCTATTTGCATCACAATTCTTTCACATCATAAAGTCAAAATAAAAAGCATCCCATTTTCTTTTCTGAATGTTTATATCAAACTGTATGAGATTAAACATTAATCAACAAAAGATATCCCACAAACATAAAATACTATGATTCACAACTCCCAAAACATGCTTTGTATTTCATTTATATATGCATAAAGTTCTATTTTCCAGTTGATCTAACAAGAACATAAGCACATTTTTCCCCCTATTGCCCAGAATTCACCCTCAGCATGCTCACTATAACTTCACACAACCACACCACAGGGAAGTAGTTTCAGCTCAAGTACCATCATACCTATAATCACTCAAAACAATGTGCCATTACAGTTCATTTACTATTGCAAGATATGCTGGAGTTCTCCTCCGTATCCCTCTATCCAACAAGCATGGCAGCTGTGTAACATCTCAGCTCTGCTCAGTTTGGACCAGCTTAGAAGCGTGAAGGCTAGAAGACTGGGTGCATTCATATGTATGCAGGCACTGAGCCATAGAGAAGGGATATCACTGAGGCATGGGGAGAGCTGTGGGCTGCATGAGGCGTGGGGCTAACAGTGCCCTGCTGTGAGTCCTACCCGGGTAAAACAATACTGTTTATGTCTGACTGGCTTTACACTGCAGGGGTCGAAAAAGAAAGGGAGAAACTCTGGGATAAATGGACAGGCGGGCAGAAATGTGCACTACAGCACAGAGCCCTTGTGGATTATTGCTGCAGGATGGTATGCAGAAAAGATATTATACACACCAAAGCTTCCAACAAAGAAAGAAACAAGAAACAGTGACAAATAGGATTTCTAGGGACCACAAAAAATCTTCTGGCAGCCCCTCTGATGCTACAAAAAAGACAAATGGAGTAAATATTACTATAGTCGGGTTCCCATCAGCTACCTGTTAAAATTTGACTGCTAGAAAGTGGAATGCAGTTATACAGTAATAACATTAGCAGGTTTAATAAATCAGCCTGGGTCCAAAACATGGATATTTTATTAGACCTGGATACTGGGCCTGAAATATGGCTGCCATTCAAACCCAATGAAAGCTGCTCACTGTCACATAGAATGCCAAATATTTCTCAGGCTTCCATATTTGTAAAAAATAAATAAATAAATAAAATACACAGATGTAGGCTCAATAAAGGCTTCCACTGGCCAAGGCGGCTGACATCCGATTGGCATCTCATATACTGTATGAATAGAAAAAAATAAATAAAAAATGCTTACACAGCTCATCCAGACTTTGCAGGAAAGGGAATTGAATTTTAGTAAAAAATTAAAAGAAAAATGGTGATGATTTGGATGCATTAGTGTGTGTAGCAGATGTATTTGCCACTTGTCGTTCCTTTTCTGGCCACCGTACCAAATTTGTTTCACAGCCAGTTACAGCCAGTTCCTGATGGCTTCATGCAATACTAGTACTTTTTAAGCAGCCAAAACACTTCAGTCTAGTCTTTCAATATATTCATGGTGGTATATTAAGAAAACATGCCTTATTTTGAATACTTCCATAAATGTAAGTTTTTATTGTTGTTTTTTTCTCACACAATTGGGTTTTGTTTGTACTTGTTTAATCCATCAAACAAAACTAAATTATACTTTTGGTCTGTGGAGTTGAGAGCCCTTTTTTCTTCCCCATTGCTAGTATGATTAAATATGTGAAAGTGCAAGACTGCAAACCCTCAACTTCATTAGCAAAGAACCAAAGAACATCTACCAAACTTTTCCATTTAATATTTGAATGTTTCTTGCATATTCTATTGAGACAATATCGACCCTCCACACACTTACACTGGAAACTAATACAATGAGCCTCAATGCAGCAAAAATGCAGTAGAGGCATTCTGAAGCAACGGCTCTTTAAATGAGTCCAAAGTTCCCTTAGCCACAGCTCACCCTCCACCCTCCAGTGTTTCTAGGTCAGAAAGATGGCGTGCCAAAGCATTTTTCTAAAATGGCTGGTCTGCAGGGCTGGACTGTCCCCTGATAGCGCCTTTGCGGTGACAGGAAAGTGATTATGTATTGATCATGATCACATAGACACTGGTGTAGCTCCCTCTCCTGTCTGTGGGCAGAGAGGATAATAGCTCATGATCAGACAGGGAGACTGACAGCCCATCTCTCCAGGCAGTGCCGCCAGCACTATTTTTGGACAGTGCCACCTATTTGATTGAAATTCATGTGCATGGTTGGGGAATAATGCAAGAATTAAGAGATGATTAATACTGCAGGGGAGACTATTGTCAAATACAAAGTGTGGTGTATGTGCTGTAGTGTGGCAGGCCAAGGCTCTTGATAACACAGAAAACATTTGTAACGAGGTGGAGAAAACAAGCATGTCGAGGCATCCTTTTATCCATCCATCCATTCATTCATTCATCCATCCATTCCCATCCATCTATTCTCTCAGTGGAGAAGATGACACACTTGGAGCACGGCCAGTTGATTTTCCAACAGTAGTCAAAGCCAGTTTTACATTCCTGGGCTGCAGATGGGCATTTATGGCAACACTGCAGATGGGCATTAAGGGAAGCCCTTAAACAAATAAGCACGCACGTAGTCAACTGGCATGTGCTAACTTTATCACTTGCCAGCACAGCCTCCAACCTCCCGCCTCTTCATTTGTCACTATTTTCACCTAACACTCGTGCGATCCATTGTTCCAGATGGAAACCAAATGCGATAGCTCTCTTCTGCTACGATGCTTCATATATAAGCATCTCAGATTATAGGGAGGCGGAGTAAATAATTGAAAGGCAGGAAAAACATGGTCAAACTCAGCTCATCAGTCTTCATAACACGACTAATGTGTAGTCATGTTAAAGTGTGTGTTTCAGCAGAGATGCAGGAAGCAGCTGAGGAACTGTGTAAATGAAGGAGGAACACCCTGTGGAGACTGAAAAGATCAGGATGTATGTGTTTATATCAGGCTCTAACACATTTTGCAAAAATTATACTGCGGCCAAATACAGCATAGACTAAAGGAGGGCTTACAGCAAGGATAAAAACTATGTACAAGATAAGATATGGTTGTCAGCATCCAAGAAATTGTTCCCTAGAGTCAATGATGGATAAGGGATGCTGCACTTTTGAAGAGTAAGGGGACCGTCACAGTTAAGCGCTTACATTGTCATTGTTGTAGTACAATTACTAGTCTTTTATAAGATACCAAGGAAGCTGTCACAGAGAAACAGGGGACAGTGTTTGTGCCGACAGTATGTGTGTGTGTTCATGTGCTTGTCTATGTGTGCGTATAGAATATACGTGTCAACCTCATTTCAATGGAGTCCGCCACTGAGTTTCTTGCCTTGACAAGCCGTTTACAGGAACGGTAGGAACAAAATAATTAAGAGGGTCCTTTGTTCCCCACTGATGGCAGTGACATATGCTGCCATTTTAAAGGGTTGTGTCATTGATTCACTTTAATTAGTTCATAGGAAATGTGTGCAACATGCAGATAGAGTTCAGGACTGGAAGTCGAGGACGGAAAATTGGGCACTTCACATGTTTAATTGCTCCCAAGGCATTTACAATGGCAAGGTAATAACAAAGAATAAGGCAAAGTATATTGTCTAATGAACAACTTTATCATGGGTAACTGAACAAAGTGTTGCTTAATTTGAGAACTCTGCCACAGGGCCAAGGGTGTTTAATGTGAATTATGCTTCCTCAATGAAAATAGAAAAAAGAAAGAAAAAACACTTTTAGCATAACCAGCGTGGAAAATGAGCTAGTGGTTCGTATTTTGCCACACTACATCTGTGCTAGCTCTCAAGAGTAGAAGGGAGTGGAGATCAAAGTTGTGAGTTAATACACGAAATTAATTAGTTATGAATATAATGTTGCCAAAACACTGTTAACGAGGCACACGGCCAATACTGTTGTAGCGGGAATGCTCAGTGGCCAACAGCAAGAAAATCCCGGGAAGAGAGAATATTACAGAATCACAAGGCTATATTTAAACTCCAGTAGTGAATCAGGTGGCTCACATACTGTAAACTGTAATTACATAAAAAATTAAATTAAAAAAAACAGAAATGCTAGATCAGAGCGGAAAAATCATATGAAAGTGAAAGAAAACTAGAAGTAAAACATAAAAAACGAACTCAACTATCTTTAGTAACTAAGAGGATTTGTCTATTGTTACAAAAGGTGCCAAGACATCCAGACAGCATTCCTTTTTTTTTATTTTATCTGTTATTTTATAGGTTTGACCTTGCATCATGTCCTACCTGTCCATCAGGTTCTGTTAAACTCACTGTAGAATTTAACCAGGCAACCGCATAGACAAGACAAACAAAAGTTGTTTTTAGCATGAACACTTACATTCTTTCAGTGTGTTTTGTATTCCTGGGGCAAAAGAAAAAGCACAGAGGATGATGTTGCAGTAAAAAGAAAGGAGGAGAGTCATTTCAAACTCAGGAACTACTCCCCCAGGCTACTGCAGCGCAACCGTACGCTGTTAGTCAATTACATACATATTTCTTATTCTTACAGTCTGTACAGGTAACAGAGAAAGAGAAAGAAAAACTCTGTTCTTGAAATGACAGTAGTAGCACATAGCCTGTCATCCAAAGCCCAGGCAATTGGCCCATCGAAAAGCAACGGATGACAGAGGTCCTCCACCTCCCACACAACTGCATTAAGATCCTGAACTCCTCTGAATCTGGTGGTACTGCAGGTTTTAGCAGCAAGCACCTTCTAAGTAATACACTCTGTCATCTGCCAGCCGTCCTGGAGTGAGAGGGGTTAAAGCGCTTTCCCAAAGGAATCTTGAAACGTACTACGTCTACGTGACTGGTGACTTAATGTCTCCGTCAGCCGGTGAGATCGCTGCTATGCTGCCATCTGACAAGCAATCCATCACAGAGAACACACAGACAGAAAGCTGCATGTTTCCACATAAAGTGTCCGTAGAAGAGACATGGTAAAACACACGCCTACGGTGTGTTACATCTCACATGTGCATATCCATGAAGTGATGGAGATCGACACACATTCATGCTCTTGTTAACATACTGACAGTCATAAAACAAGAAGACGGACAGATGCACAAACACTGCACCTGACACAGTTCTAAATTCTCAAAGTAGGAGGGCAACAGTAAAAAGAGAGAGAGGCGGAGGAAGGGGAGGGGGGAGGGGGGGTAGAAGAGCAGAAATGACAGAATTTGTGGAATGCGGATTTACACCTCTAGTAATCCCAAGGTTTGTTTACACTCCCAGAAGTGAAGTGAAATTTTAAAGGGCTATCTCTGTAGCGTGCTGGAGAGCAGATTCACCCAATTACACAGCAGCCCCTAGTGTGACATAGTAAACCTGCAGTAGGATTGACTGTGTGTGTTTGTGAGTGTGTCTGTGTGTGGACACCAGACTGTGACTGTGGTAAAACCACAAACTGACTAAATCCATACTGCAGCGTTGAGAGCAATACAGCTGCCAATGCTCCAATACACAAAACAGCCAGAGAAGGAGAAGTCTGTGTGATGCCACAAATCAACTGACTACATGACAGCACGACATGAGGGTAAAACCCACAGTAACCAGTGCAGACGTTGGTACAGATTTGCAGTGAAATGTAATAATAATAAAAAAAAACAAAAAAAAAAACATACCATTTCAATTAATATGAGAAAAAAGGATACAAACTAAATTACCAGTGGGGCCATAAATTCTGATGGCAAAATAAAAGCAGTAAAAGCAGACGAGTCTCTGCCTTTTCTTCTGAACTTTCCCTTCATTGTATCAGACAGTTGAGGCGTGGCACTGCCTGTACAAGCCAGGCGAGGGCTTTACTTAATGGGGACAGACATCAAGAGGAGGGCCCCGCTGTACTGGAGATTTGATCCTTTCGTCTTATCAGCTTCTTTTTCAAATGACCTTGCTGTACAGACTTTTATGCCTCTCCCCTTTTATTCTCTGCTGGTGATTGGATGGGCCTTTCTAGTCTCAAATCTCTGCTACCTTGATGAATGTGTTCCACTCCTGTTTTTTCTTGCATCGACCACTCCTCTACAATACTATCTATGCACATAGATCTCGACATTGGGCTTGTTCATATGAGAGGTTTTATTCTTGTTTAATTCAAAATAAAGGATAATTCCACATTTAAATGACCATGCAAACACCAAATTGGCGATGACTATTCTGAATCCAGCCTCATTCAGAATAAAGTCACTGATTTATTCCACATTTAATTCCTAATTAAATAATTTATCAGATGTGGAAACAGTTTATTCTGCTCCTAATGTTGTCCTGTCATGATGCACAACCGAAGCGAGCTCTTTTGCCTGTTGTATTTGGTTCTCAAACAGTCTTCTTTTCTTCAGATGATCAAAATGAATGAATATGTTGATTTGACTCAGCTGTTGCTTCATAATTATTACAAAAATTGATGCAAAAATCACATGTAGTATCTTGTCTTTCTTTCTGCTCAATCTACCCCCAGTTCTTAAAGTGGAATTAACTAAAGCAGAATAAGTGGTGGTGCAGTGGTTAACACTCATGCCTCACAGCAAGAAGGATGCTGGTTCCATTCCCACACCAGACCTTTCTGTGTGGAGTTTGCGTGTTCTTCCCGTGGCTGTGTGGGAGTTCTCCAGTTTCCTCCCACCATCCAAACACATGCACTGATAGGTTAATTGGTTAATCTAAATTGTCCATAGGTGTGAATGTGAGAGTGATTGTTTGTCTATATATGTTCAGCCCTGACATGAACTGGAGACTCATACAGGGTGTACCCCGCCTTCACCCATTGTAGCTGGATTAGGCCCCCAGTGACCCCCGTGACCCTAGTGAGGATAAAGCGGGTTCAGATGATGAGATGAGAGTAAATGTGTTTCCCATTATTTATTCAGCATTAACATTTCCATGAAAACACAAAGGGAATTGCTGTAATTCTGAATGATTTTATTCAGAATAAGTAATTCTGGATAAAAGATTTAACACATTAATGCATAGTAATCAGTCATCCTGGTTAATCTGATTAAAAACGTTTAATGCAATTAAATGTAACAGCTGTTTTGTTTGAAGTTGCTTTATTAAAATTGTTGAAGGTGTTGAATAAACATTTTAATTGCACATATATTATTTTTGCATGTGTTTTGGTATATTTTAACCCATTTTTTGTTTTTTTCTGTGTGTTAGAAGACTTTAGAAGATTTTTGTTTATTTTGGTACGACTTTAGCCAGTTTTGTTAATTATTTTCTTCACTTTTTTTTTTTTTTTTTTTTTTTTTCATGTATAGTATTTTGGGGGAAATTTCAATCCAAAGAAAAACCTCAGACAGAACAGTTGTTTTGATTTTGAAGTGTTTGGAGGTGTTTTGAAGAGTTTGTGATGAATAAAAATTAATCCAAACCAACCCTGCGATTAATTTGATACAAAAAAAAGAATCATTACACAATCCTACAATATAATAAAATATGGTTCTGAAACTGGGAATATACAGGATCTGAGTCTCTTCTCTTTTCTTTTTTATGTCATCTTTGTTTTATTCCACTTGCAGTTAAATTAAGTCTACACAGTCTTTTGTGGGAGCTAAATGCAACTTTAAAGAGTGTTATTATGTCTTTCAATGGGATGCAATTGCTGCTTTTAATTTTAGGTACTGTGAGCCGGGTGCCTGCAGGGTCCACATAGCTATGGTTGGTACTTCAGACAATTAATAATGCAGACATGGAGGGATGAGAGTACAGAGGATCCTGTTCTTGCTGCTCAACCCTGTAAAATCACCTGAAGCAGAACATGAGTGCAAAGCCTTTTCTACACACACACACATATATATATATACACACATACAAAGACATACCAGTTGACTTTTTGGCTGCACAGTCACACAGCAAATTATTGCTTTTCTTTTTGGAAAGAAAAAAAAAAAAACACTAAACTAAAGCGTACATGGAAATGAAGTGCCTCACATATTCTAGATACAGCAGCGAAGAGACGCAAATGAGCAGAGAGGGATGAATGCAGAGCTGGAAAGTGCACTGGAAAAGGAAGTACAACACAACAATAAACATCCACAACTCATATCTTTAATAATTTATTATTGAGCTCAGGCTGTGTACTGAAAAATATGTATGAGAAAGGACCCAGGCATTTTAGCCAACAAGCCCTCCAACCTGAAAGACCAAATACCCTCTGTACGACCCATGTCAGCCTTTGATGGATGAGCGTCCCTACAGGCGGCTGGAGAAATTGCAAAAAATTACAGCTGTGGTCATCCAGAAAGAAAGACACAAAACAGCGTTGATAGGATTAGAATGTACAGAAGCACAAATGTATCTAGGCTGTGACGAGGTTGCATTCAAATTAAATTATGTTTACCTTTAATTTGAAGCGCCCTCATCTGCGGTTTATCATATATTTGATTTAGGGGATGACTTTAAATATGGGCTGCCAAAATTAACATATTCAGAATAATCCATCATCATCGTCAGAGGTTTTTCGCAGTCTTTCACTGTCCCAAACCTCTAGAATTCATTCCCCCCGACCATTTGTCACTGTTCTGACTGCAACACTTTTAAATCCCTTAATTATTAAACATTGCTTTTAATGTTTGGATACTTTTATTCTTTTTTTTTTTTTAATATGTAAGTGCTTTGTTTTCCATTGTTTGTTTTCATTGTAGTTGGCATTTTTTGTACTCCATGTAAAGCGCTATACAAATAAAACATGTTAGTTGCTTATATTCATAAGCATATATTCATTTGGATATTTTAGCACGTTTTTTTCTGTATTTTAGTTTTTGAATATATTTTGGATTTGTCATTGCTTTTTTATGTAAATTTTTTTCAAAATTTTACCATGTTTTTTTCTTATTTTTTGTGTTTCTTAGTGTATTTTTGGGTATTTTGTGGGAAATCTGGGTTAAAATAAAGCAAACACCCAAGACAGAACTGAAAAATGACATAAAGTTTCTTTTCATCAAAGCACTTCCAGCTTAAAATATCACATTAACGCAAAACATACATTAGACTGGGACTCTGCTAACACTAGGCTAATGTGTCAATCAGCTTGTGAAAAAGATGTTACAGTTAATATAGATTAAAAATGAATATTTAAACATGATTCATCAAAATTAATCCACATTAACCCTGTGATTACTCTGATTAAAAATATTAATCATTTGACAGCATTTCTTAAAAATATTAGTAGCCTACAGAAAATAGAGAATTGAATTGTTAAATTTACAAAATGGTTTAATATAAACAAATTACCGGTGAATTGGAATAAAATTACATTTTGTGGTGTTCACAAACAGAAAACAAGAAGAACATGCTGTTAATGCTGTTGCAATTGAAAAGGTTTTAGAATAGTTTTTTTGGGTGTAATAGTGGATGAAAAATTAACATGGACAAAAAAAAATTATCTAAATGTATTTCTGCATTGAGTAAACCAACGTATTGGAATATAAATTGTATGTTATTCACTTTTTATGCCATACTTAAATGACAATATTGAAGTATGATGCTAATATGATGATATGAGTAACACAAAACCATTGTTTTTATTACAGAAATGTTAATTTCAGGGAGCATACACATGAATTATATGTTAAACTTTAAACAGTTAGCTGAATTAAGAACATTCTTGGTTGGGTCTGGAGCGAGAAACAGACTTTTATCTGCTAATTTGCAGAGATTATTTGCTTTAGGATCACAGGATGAAAACAAAAAAAACCAAACAAACAAACAGAAGGATCTTTAATTTTAAACAGCAAAAGGTTTCTACTAACATGAAGTAAATATGTACTTCTGCTGTGGGTGTCAGGGTGTGGAATTGTTTGGCAATGGAATAGAAGAGCTGTAGAAAAAAATTATATTAAAAAAAATATGTGTGTTATTTTTTTCAGGTTAAGAGGTTGGAGGATAATACAGAAGCTTTATAAGAATAGGGGAAGAAATAATTTTATTTTGGATTTGGTTTTATTTTCAACACCCCTCTTTACATGGGAGTTTTTATTCCTGTTTAATTCTGAATAAAAGTTAATTCCTTTTTAAGATGACCATGTAAACACCTAATTCCAGTTGAAAATGATGATTCCAAATTAAACTTAATTCCAAATAAAGTTGCAGGTTTATTCCCATCTTAATTCATTCCTCTGCCATGTAAACAGTTAATTCCACATTAACATTATTCCTGTCGTTCGGCACGTTTGTTAATTTCTATGGTTGAGCTGCTGCTTCAAAAATGATCACAAAAATAATTGCAAAAATCACATGTAGTATATGTTCTTCCATGTTGATAGTTGAACTGAACAGGGAGTGGACGTGACCATTTTCTTCCAGTAGACATCCAGATGTTAAGCGGCTGTTCTGTCCAATCAAAACCCTTTGTACCTCCAGCTCTTAAAGCCCAATTAACTAGAGCAGAATACACCTGTTTCCATGGAAACCTTTATTCAGAATTAACATGTCCATGTAAACATGAAAGAAATAGCTTTAATTCCAAATTATGTTTTTCTGAATGAATAATTTAGAATAAAAAAAAAAACAATATGTCACATTAACAGATGTTTCAAGAAAGTGGTACGTATTATAATATGTTTTCTTCATCCTGCTTCTTTCCACTTATGTAGATTAGAATTAATCAATAAACTAACTGAAAACAAAATTACTCTGACGTCTCTAAAAAAAAAAAAAAAGCAAGATTGAAGTATGAGTTAGTAATAAGCCAACGACCAATGAGTACATTTTCAGCAGGAGGACAAGCTCATTTTGGCAGATATGAGTAAGCATTTGTCAAGTTGGAGGTGCAAACTGAAGCCCTCCTCAGTTTTTCTGCTAAAGTGATGGTGGAGAAAGTGCCTCCTACTCACCAGCATGATTTCAAACAATTCTGTATCACTTCTGGCTGCTATATAACATCCCTGATAGGCACACACACATACTCTCACAAAGTCTGGAAAGTTTGATTACTTCCACAAACCCCTGAAATGTAACATTTCAAGCCAAGTCACACTGAAGAATTCACTTAGGAAACAATAATAAGCCCATGAAGACCAAAGTCTGCCTTATTGTTGACTGAGGTCTGTAGAGAGAATTAAACAGGCAGTTGTTTGGTTCGCTGCTTTTCTATACACTGTTAAAAACAAAAAACAAAACAAAAAAAAAACACATCACACACACACACACACACACACACACATATATATATATATATATATATATATATATATATATATATATATTACGCATCCTACTGATTCCCACCCAATGCACGAAGGCGGAGATGGGGATGAACAGACCCATTCATACACGCCCTATATAACCAATCAGACGCAGCCCTAGCTCACCGCCACAATGCTTCACATTAATTGGTGTCAGTTTGATATTGAGTGGAAGGTTATTCTGTTTCTTTATTGCAAGTTGTATCATCATCATAATACTGAACAATGTTAATACACATCACAGACTTCCCTCAAATTATGCTGTCCTTAGATGTATTGCTAAGGAAGAAAAAAAAAATCCATAGACAGTATAATTGGTAGCAAGACCAAGTCATGCAGATGGAAACACACTGTTACACGAAAGAAAGAAACATTGTTTTTTCTGATGTGTAGTGTATATCTCCAGTAGTAAGGGAGTACTACTGCAATTGTATAAAATCAAGTGTATAACGTTTATAGTGAGGTGTGAGTTACATTGAACTGTAGAAAAATCAAACGATTCTATTCTGGTGACTGTGACCTTTTTTTTTTTAGAGACTCTTTTTTCATATATAATTCCAGTATTGGCAAAACATTTGATCCATCCTATAAAATGCTCACACTTATTTATTTAGTTTGTTTTTATTCAACAAAACCATTGACTTGATTTAGTTCAACGGTAGCTGCTGATTGCAGTTATTAATGGAATTATTAAACCTTTTGTGAGCACAGGCAGGGGGAAGGTTTGATCTTGTGCAAAAATAATTTATCTGTTTTTAAATTATTGAAAATGTTTTATTGAAATAGAAAATACCTAAGTGTGATAGCTCAAACAAAACAAAGCAAACAAAAAAAGGATGTCATGTATCATGTAATACCATTGATTTAGAGCAACTGCCTGATCTGTTTCTGATGACCTCTGACCTCTACACACCAGTACAACAAACATCGGCATCATATGACCTTGAGTGGGTTATTGTTTCATGTGATGAACAGTAATTCTACACAATACTCTCATGTGTCTCCATTGGTTTTGTTTTGTTTTGTTTTTTTGTGCTGAAGCATATGTCTGTAAGGGCCATTAGTTCTCTAAGCAACGTGTCAAACACAAGTAAAAACCATGATCAATAAAACATCTGTGAAAACTACCCACGTATCTTTGCTCTACTATGAACAAAGCTGTACATGTTCTGCTTACAAAACTACCAAAAAACATTCATTGTCATGCATGTGGTGATGATGACGATGATAACGATGACGCACGATGATGTACTTTCTTGACATGTAAATGAGTGTGAACAGCAATTATGTGGTAGAAAGATTTGGCATGAGTTTGGCACAACAGGTGCCTGTATTTGAGATGTGTAAAGTTTATTTGGGATAGGAAGCAGCTACATTTATTAGACTTTGTACATATTATATCATACTAAATATAGATCTGCTGTAGCTTAGCTGAACAAGTCATTTTCTCACTGTCTCAGTCATTCATGTACTTGCTAATTGCCTCTCGGCCCCCTATTCTGCAGATGACACACTGAGCTGAGATTATTCACTCTACGGCTCTGTACAATAACACTGAAATGTACAACACGGACCTCTTTATAGGGTGACCAGATTTCCCTAGTCTGAAACCGGGACACTTTTTTTCGACCATGCATGTGCATGCACACCTTTTTTGTTTTATGTAAGCGTGACACTGAGCTGCTCTTATTATTTTGTTGAAGCTCACATTTATCAATATCTCACATGAAATTAAACAGATAAGCACTTTTATTTTTTTTTTTTTTTTAAATCTAGTTGCATAGTGGTCTATGTATCAGTTATGGCAGATACTGTGGAACATTTTGTTTGTACATAGTTGTGTTTTAAATAACAATGTGCCAGAACAAAGTGCTATTCCATTTAAATGTGGATTTTAACCTCCATAAACCATGCCATGCCATAACACCTGCTTCCCCAAAGTTTTCAAATGGATATTTTCTAACAAATGTTTTCTTTTTTTTGCTTTTTTAAACTTTTCACTCAACTGACGGTTCTTATAGGACTATCTTACCATTGATTACTCTCCAAAAAAAGCTATTGAAACTATTCTTAAAGCTCATTATAATGATCACACCAACACATCTTTTCTCTGATCAGTAGACTTAAAATTAATAGATCAGGTGAACTACAAAACGGCATAAATGATCTTCAGAGCATCAATGAAATGTCTTCCACATAATAGAATTTAAAGACAAAGATTGTCAACGTAAAAAATTGTACCAACCAAAGGTAAGAATGACTTTAAAATCAATGTGTATTGAAGTAAGGGGAGTAGTTCTTTGGAATGGCTTAGCAGAGGCATTAAAAATCTGTGAAAACATTCTGCAGTTTAAAAGAATGCTTAAAAAAATTATTGGAGAAGTATGTGGAAGAAAGACAGTGACATTAATACTCTTAACAGTGTGCGTGTCATTAGGGGGAGTGGGTGTGGGGCTCAGTGTGTGTTCTATGAGGATGTCTTACTGTAATGTTTTGTATTATTTTGTATTGTTTTGTATTACTGTGATGATTTCAGGTGGTTGTGTGGTGCAAGGGGGTGGTATTTAAAAGCAATGCTTCTTCCATCTCCTTTTCAAACAATATGTTTTCCAGTTATTTGTTAAATGGAAACTGTGGTTGCAAATTTGAAATAAACATGTGATATGCGTGATGGGATGTAAAAAAAAAAAAAAGTATGCCAATCATTTATTTGAGAGTAAACCACATGGTGGTAATAGTAAAGTTTTGGTTGAAGGTTGATGTTTTAAAAGTAGAATAAATAATTCAAGTCAGTGGCTGTCAATGCATGCAGTATATAAAAAAAAATCATGTTGTTTTTCTGGGAAACAAATGGAAATTGCAGTTATCCAAATAATACTGTAAAAAAATGTAACCAACCCTAAATATATTTACAGAGAAACATGTAGTTTTTTACATTTTAAGCATGTAAATGTAAAAATGGTAAATGAACTGCACTTAGAGCCACTGAAATGAATTATTAGACCATCAAAAGCAATAGTTATGCAATCAAGTATTAACTCCTGTGTGTATCATGTGACCAAAGTAGACAGAAAAGAAAACATGGACCATAAACCTAAAAGTACTGTTTTTCTCAGTACTATACCATACTGTAGATATTGATGTAAGAAATGAAGTAATTTTGGTTATTAAGAAGAAAATGTGGAAAATTGATAAATATCAGCTCTGAAATTAAACTATTATGAGCTATTTGTGTTGTTATCATTATGTTTGTCTGAATAAATGTACCTCTAGTTGCACCAGGCATTAAAATCAACAAGAAATTGAAGAAAACAAGGGGTGGTCTAATCATCTTTTCTGTGTCTGTGTCTGTATTTGTCTTCCAGCAGTCAATAGAAGGCGTCGCAGTATCTGCAGATGACACTGTGAACCAGGATCATTCCCTGCCCTCCTCTGCAGTACAGCTGAAGTGAGAATACTCTGCCCTTGTTTTCACTCTCAGATTGATTACCTGACCTTGATACAGTGATCAGCATTGTGTGACAGCGAAAGGTGAGTCTAAGATACATTTCAATGCAACAAAAAATGTTTATTATACACACTTAAGTAAACAAACAAGTAATCTAGAACGTGATGAGATCATGTTTTTATGCGAAAACATCCATTTTTGGATAATTCACTGATCACTCCACAAAAAGAAAAAAAAAATCAACTGCATTCAGTGACAAAATTTGATTTCTAGCCGTTGCCTTCTTTGCTTTTAATTGTACCACTCCCGCCCCTGTTGTATGAAATCCATTTAATCACATCCACTTAGTGCAGCAACAGAGAGGGTAGTATTTGTGACACCCTCTACTATTACCAACCTTCTACTCTCCATTACAAAAACAGGCACACAGCAGCTTGTGCACAAATACACACACATTTTCTCTCATTTACTTTCCCTTTCATGAACTTTGTTTGTTATTTGCCACCTTCCTTTTCATTTTTCCTCCCTTTCTACTTCATGGGCAAAGCAAGAGAAAAATAATAAAGATATGACTTTGTGGTAAAGGAGAAGGCTGCTTTATGTCCTTAGTCTCATTCAAAGTCTTTGGCTATTCATTGGGGCAACACAGCCAGGCCAGCAAGGGAGGCAATCTTATGCAGATCACATTGAAGGGCTTCATTACCTAGAAGCCAGCTACTTTTTGTTCTTCCTCAAGGGAAGAGTGAGAAAGAGCATTAGCTTAGCAAAAGAGAGCGATGGTGAGCAAAAAGGAAGGAGAGCCAGGGAAAGAAAAGTAGAAAAAAAAAGTGTGTGCATGAGAAAGAGATGCAGAGTGAGGGGGTGAGTTACAAAGAGAGTGCGTCTCTGAGGGCTGCACAGGGGAGCAGGGACAAATTACACCTGAACAACAGCATCTTTGCGGCTGCACCGTGATTATATGTTGTAGAGAGAAGGTGTGTGTTTCAGCACGTAAGGTTTACATATATGTCATTTTTTTCTGCATGTGCATGTGTGAGACAGTGTACCTGAGATGTACATGCATACGTGTGTGTGCTTTTCTGCAAATAGCAATGTGAGCATGTATTCCAGGCCACTTTCACCAGAAAAAGATTGCCCCAGGAGGCTCTAAAGGGCTTATATTACTGTATCTGGACCAATGACTGATGATGTTACATACATAATTCAGAGGTTCATTGGATAATAAATAACATTTGATGAATTAGTAATACACATTTGTGTGTGATATTGAGCAGCTGTGAGTGCTGTGTGTGTGTGTGTATATGTGTATATGTGATTAGTTTGTTTGTTGTTTTTTCCTCCTGTAGAACATATGTTCAGGCTATGGGAATATCTGACTTGCCCTTTTTTTATATATACTATAAATGGTGTAATGGCCAAAACAAAGAGATGCTGAATTAGCAGTGGAGCTCTATTAACTGCTGCTTATAGCTGTAGGCAAGAGTAGTTTGGGAAAAACAGCTAAGCGCAAACTAAATAGATTCACTGAGTTATTGACAGGTGACAAGTGTCAGACACAAACAGGTGAATAACAACAAGCCCACAAATACACCCACTTACACACAAACATGCACATACACACGCACATGCAAAAGTGCAGATGCTGTTGCCAAATGAGGTGAGATAGATAGGAGTAGCAGGTTATTTACAGAGAAACTCCAGCATGTCAGTTAAATCCTCTCTGCCTCGGAGGCCTGTCCTATCCCCATTTAGCATGGCCAGAAAAGGGCAAGCTGGCATCCACACTGGCTGGCAGTTAGACAGGCCTTAGAGAGGCAGGGCCTTGGCCAGGTTCACTGCACTGACCCCCTCTCACCCCAACTCAGCCTGTGAGCCGCCCGCCATCATCACCACAACCCCGGTCTGCCTCATCCCTTCCCAGCCCAAGAGCTAGCTCGTCAGATGTGCCCCGGCCCAGCACTGGCCCAGCTCTAGCCCAGCTGCCCAGTATGTTAAAGGGCCAGGGGCCCCCTGCCACTCAGTCCATCTGCCAAGCTGCAGACCAGAGTCTAGGATCAGAGAGGAGAGACACACAAACACCAGACACCCTCGCTCTTAGTTCTCTGCTCAAAGCTCAACAGAGGAAAGCCAGATAAAAGATGCACTATAAATGTGCTTCTTTTACTTATGTGGGTTGCTTTGACCCTGAAATACTACATGGGTTTATTCAAGTTAAACTGCATTTAATATAGTCAGACTGAGACTTTCCAAGGCCGTGAAATGTTCAAACTTATTGCATGATCAGCAGAATACAATAATATTTTTTGGGAAATTCAAGGAAGGGGATTTTTATAGAACATCTGACCCAAGTAGAGCATGATATATTTTCCAAATAGCTCTGATTCACTGTATTGATCAGATGAATGGAATATACTGTATATGAAGAGAGGTTTAGATAGACAGACAGACAGACAGACAGACAGACAGACAGACAGACAGACAGACAGACAGACAGACAGACAGATAGATAGATAGATAGATAGATAGATAGATAGATAGATAGATAGATAGATAGATAGATAGATAGATAGATAGATAGATAGATAGATAGATAGATAGATAGATAGATAGATAGATAGATAGATAGATAGATAGATAGATAGATAGATAGATAGATAGATGGATGGATGGATGGATGTTTAATTGTTTTTGACAGAAATGCACAGGCAAGGCAAGGCAAATTTATTTGTATAGCACATTTCATGTACAGGACAACTCAAGGTGCTTTACACAAAAACAGAAACAGAAGAAAATTAAAATGATAAAGATGCATTAAAAGACAATTAAAATCAAGACATAAAAACATTTTAAAGCAAATAATAATCTAAGTAAAAGCTCCAGTGAACAATAATGTTTTCAGGCTTGATGTAAATGAACTGACAGTTTTTCTCAGACCTCAGGTATTCAGGTAGTTTGTTCCACAGGTGAGGAGCAGAGTAACTGAATGATGCCTCACTTTGTTTCGTTCTTGTCTTTGGAACACACAGTAAACCTGTTCCTGATGACCTATGACCTCAGGGCTCTGGATGCTTCATAGGGAACCAGTAGGTCTAGGATGTATTTGGGTCCAAGGCCGTTTAGTGCTTTATAGACCAGGAGTAAGATTTTGAATTCTATCCTTTGACCCACAGGAAGCCAATGTAAGGATTTGAGGACGGGTGTGATGTGGTCCAGTTTCCTGGTACTGGTCAGGACTCTGGCAGCAGCGTTTTGGATCAGCTGTAGCTGCCTGATTGATTTTTTGTTTAGACCAGTGAAG
Source organism: Siphamia tubifer (assembly GCA_020466265.1). Lineage (NCBI taxonomy): Eukaryota > Metazoa > Chordata > Actinopteri > Kurtiformes > Apogonidae > Siphamia > Siphamia tubifer. Next base: position 11,730,142 of record CM035785.1, read on the forward strand.
ACACCATTGCAATAATCTAACTTACTGAAAATGAATGAATGAATTAGTTTTTCTGTGTCTGGGTTGGAGAGAAAACCCTTGATTTTAGCAATGTTCTTTAGGTGGTAATAGGCAGATTTGGTAATAGCTTTTAAATGTTTGTTAAATTTCAGGTCAGAGTCAATAATTACACCCAGATTTCTGGTTTGGTTTGTGGGGTTTAGTGACATGGACTCAAGGTGAGCACTGACCTTTGACCTTTCTTTTTTGGGGCCAAAAACAATCACTTCTGTTTTGTCCGCATTAAGCTGGAGGAAGTTCTGGCACATCTACTCAGTGATTTGATGAATGCATTTACTCAGTGTCAGTAAGGGACTGTAATCGAGTGATGACACGGAAATATAAAGTTGTGTGTCATCTGCGTATGTGTGGTAAGAAATGTTGAAATGCTCTATGATCTGAGCCAGGGGCAGCATATAGATGTTGAACAGAAGCGGTCCCAAAATTGACCAGCCACACTTTGATCACATTTTACTGCAAAATTTAACAATGTTGTCCTTCATGCTGTATTATTGTCTATAAAACTACAGTTATGAACTAAGCTCTGATCACACGGAGGCTTTCGCTGTATGTTGGAGGTATGAGGTGATCAGCTCTGATATAGGCCGACATCTTCCTCATTTCCATACATCTTCCCTTGATCAAGTCTGCTCATTTATCGTCCAAATCTGAGATGACAAGCCTTTACTTATTTTCCCAGCTGCCGGTGGTGATGAGAGTGTAATCAGAAACATCATTAAGGCCCTACATCGACGGCTGCGCCTGTTAGTCCTGTTACCCACACCCATAATAACTCTGAAAATGCAAATCAACTCCAGGTAATCTATTAATGTCACTTCAATTTTATGTCTGCACTCCAATTTAGCAGATCTTGACACATTTGGCGAGGATCCTTGCTTCCATACAGGTACTCATTTTGCTGGGGTTTCAGAGAGCACGGTCCGTGTGAAAAGGAGACGGGCCATCTGTCTACGCATTCGCTTATTAATCGCCCTGATAACGAAGCACAGTCCCAGCACAACACTCCTGGGGCATCCCTCGCTTGAGTTCCATTCGGCAAAACAACTTTCAGTAAGTTTGTTTCACAGTGTAGCAATTATTGTCACTCGCACCCCCTTGGTGTGGGGAGGAGGGCCTAGCGACCTTCTCCTAATTACCTGAAGCATCACTTCAAGCAGACTTTATGATTTCCAACTACATCACAACCCCCTTGTTAGCTGCAGAAGGGTGGCAGAGCCTCATAATTCCAGCATATGGTCGACAGACATACGGGGAGAATTTGTCAGCTTGTACTGGCCTTAAAGTCAAAGACCTCATTAACAGAAAACAGGATTTACTAATCCTGTGAGATCTGTGCAATGCATTCAAATTATAATTCTAATCATGATCAGGCACAAATGAACAAATAACAGACTAAACACAAAAAGACGATGAACCACAGATATCAAACAGAACTAACAAGGCTGAATATTGTAGTGTAACACATATACAGTAATGTGGGTAAAAATAATCAAGCATTCACTTGTAAGAGAGACCACATGGTTAAAATAGAAGTACCTAATTTCACCACATTAAAAATATACCATGCATATTAATAATACTGTGGTTATACCCAAACAAATCATTATTACATCAATATCGTACATTTAAAACAAGGGGCCTTCCCACACTTAGATAATTATACCCCCCCCCCCCCCCCCCCCCCAAAAAAAAAAAAAGCTACTACATAAAGCAATATAGTCAAATATACTAGTGTAATTCCTACTGAAAACTGTAACCATTGCAATTATCTGAACAGCATGTCTGTTAGATCTGGGTGAGTCATAACATAATATTAGTTTCCAGAGCACATGATAAACTGAGTGATGTTTAATTGAGAGCCGGTGATAAACATTTAACTGAATCGTGCAATAAAATAAATAGAATATCACTGGCCAAAACTCCTCATGAAGTAAATTAGTGCCATGTTTTAAGGTTCTTAAAGCTCCTTTGCCTCTTTACATTCTCAAAGGTCTATTCGATGTTGGGGCATTTTACATGACTATTTCGAGTTTATTTTTTTAACAATGTCTGTTTAAAGAAAATGACGGATAATTTGGTCCCACCTTTATTATGGAGATAGTAGTCCCACTATAATAAACATTCCACCTTTATTATGCCACTGGAGGTAGTAACATAGCTTTGATAAAGGTAGAATCATGAATGTTGAACACTATGTAAAAGGAACACCTCTTGTATGACAACCAATGGGTGACATTTTGATGATGGTGACCCCTGCACTGTGGGGTGGGGTGTGTAAAATTGCACAGGAAACAAACATATCAATGCAACCAGAAAAATGTTGAACCGGAGAAATGCCAAGATCTGCAAACTGTTGTACCTTACACTGAACAAGAGAATAGGTTTTAGTCCAAAGGGATTATTGGTCTCAGATCTACCAGATCTACTTCAAAACACTGTGTGCACATTATGATCCATTCACTTTACAGGTTCTTTCTAGTGGAATATTTACAAATCCATAATATACATGTACATAAACCACCATATATGTGGAATAACACACCGTCATATATGTTAAAAACATCAACTAACCAGCACTAAAGTCTTTTATTTTCTGATTAATGTTTTCAAAGTATGTAAGATTTAGCACATTTAATGTCTTTCTAAAAAATTGTAGAGCAGTGACATCAGGTGGAAGCTGACATTGCTATGTTAGCCATGCTAACATTTGTGGAACGGTGAAAGATGGGTCGACATTGGAGAGGTACCTACTACAGGTACTATCCCTGTCACTGTCCCTGGAATGAACGTCTCGCCTTTTCTTCTGTGATCTCTGTGTAAAAGTGGCTTTAGTTTTCCTTTTATAGCACCGCCAAACACTTTATTGTCATTCTTTACAGTTACCTGTATAAGATTTCTTTCATAGAACTTCATAAAAAATGTAAGGAACCTTCTTTCTAGCTGTCTTTCTCTTTCTAACTGAAAAGAAATAGAGATTTACAGCTACCTGGCACACATAAAAGAAAGTTTACCTGCTAAAGATAAGCAGTAAGTCAAGGACTGAATTTACATTCTTTCCATTTCTTTGACAGAAACACAGATTTTACCTTTCTTTTTTTATGAAACGTCTAAACAGTCAGAACTGTAGTTGTGTGTTCAGTTTCATACACAAAAAAAGTATTGACATTTGAAATGGTCAATTACTTGCTACTGTAAAAACAGGAAATTTATGTTTTGAATGTGCAGCATTTTAACCTTGAGAGTAGAAGTTGGCGAAATCTCATGCAAGAGCAAAGTGGGCACAACATTTGAACTAATATCTTTTCATTCGATATGAGATCCAACTGTCTTCTCATTGGTAGTCGCATCAGTGCAGCCGCCACCTTTGCTCTACACTTCGTCTCTTTGTTGCACTGTAATTTGACAGACCATCCGCTCAACAATTAAGATGGTATTCACCTCCATTCTCAGCCATTCAGTGAAATGAAAGTCAGAGAAAAGTCACAGAAAGCCACACGTCTTATCCGACTGGCCCTTTTAAAGGAAGAACAAAAGGTCTTTCTCCTTCATTTCCCATTAACCTCTCTGCTCCTCCGCACACAGGAAACATGGCGACCTCCATGGCCCATGTCACATATCTCATCCGGCTGTGGGGACCGCTTCCTATGGGGGATGGTGACATTCAATGAGGGGGTTTACTATCTAGCTACAGTCCTTGACAGATAAAAGGTGGGTGTTGATATTTGTCGCTGGTCTCACTGATACAGCGTGGATACACACTTGATAACCCGAGGAGCTGGAAAGATGCTGATGAAGTCTGGAGTAGAACCGAAAAAGCTCAGCAAGTAGATAACATTGTCAAGAAATGTTGTAGGTATTTGATCATTTGCGGCAGGTGGATTCGTGCTAAGCAGCGTCTACCTGGTATTGTTAGAACTCAGACTTAATGGGGCATTTTTTACCATGTGTCTGTATTACATTTTAATGCTTCTCAGTTCCTTGTCGGTGTGGAGATTTGCTCATATGCAGCAGGCTTCATCCATTTATTGTAGACTTTATTAGTTATCCACTGCTCAGCAAACTTCCAGTAATCCACTGAGTCCTGCACAAATTCTCATTTCACTGTGATAAAAATGAAACACCACTGTAAAGAAAGTGGTGATTTATGAATATGAGGCGAGCGATGAATGACTTATTGTTTGTTTGTCCGGAATGGTAGATTTTTCCCATAATGCCGCAGCGCATGAAAACTTAACAAGTGGAAAACTAGTCGGTGAAAGAAAAGCCTTTCAAGCAAACAACTGAGCATTCATGAATGTTTAATTAATCAGTAGTGACAAAAGGGAACAACAATCAACAAAGAGATGCCGATTTCCATTTTTTATGCATTATTCCCACTGGCAAATCACAGAGTGCTGTCAACTACCACTTTGCTCTCTACCCTATCACTATGTCTGTCCTCCAACTGCACCGAGAAAACCCTCAGAGAGCTACAGTACATTTCAACTGAGATCCAAAACAATAAGCAGCAAGGATCGAGTAACAGAATTCACTGTTATGCTGTGTTTACACGGATACTTTTACGTCGTGTTTTGTTCCCTTTTAGCTTCCACCTCAGCGCCGGCTAATAAGAATCAAACCGCAACACTCATGAGAAGCTGTCGTGCTAAAGCCGAATCACCATCGCCTTGCAGAGCTGAAGCCGAGGCTGCGTCCTACAGATGGGATTCACCAAATAGATTCCGTTACATACCTGGCACCATCTGCCTTCGCGTGTTATGTCAGATTCATGACAGGAAACAAGAGGAAGCTCAATGAGGAAACACAATAACAAGCACATACCGCCCAACAACAGACCTTAGCACCCTTCACGAACCCCTCCAGTGTCAAAATGGCATAAAGACACACTCTGATCTCCTTTCTGCTACAGATGGAAACATTTTCGATGAGGCTTCAGATGCTCAGGGGTCGCAGGTGGGGCTCCCCTTAGAAAAAAACATGCAGTGTACTGATCCACTCCTAGCCTCCTGCCAATCTTTGATGATATATATATTTGAATAATCTTCCTATCATGCAGCAGCCGTTGAAATGCATAGAATGGAATAAAAACCTGAATATATAAATATATTAGCATACGGGGAGAAGTAAAGTGTTTGTGCAGTTTGTGTACCAGTTTTGTGGAGACTCGCTAGCTTGTGGCAATTAGCATCAGTCAGTGTTGTCAGACAGAGTAAGAGTGTGATGATGACAGGCCTCTGGTGTTTTTTTGTGCAGCTTTGTCTCTTACCTCTGTGATTACACCAAAACATCTGAGTTTGGAAATCATAACTATTCATGTACCGACTTTGTCATGGTAAGATTTTGTTAAGATTGCTTTGGTAGTTAGAAAAAGAGCCAACAGAAACAGCCTGTTTTAGAGAAAGGTGATTTAAGCTCCTATTCCTTTTTCTACCTCCATGTGTGAGATATTTTATTCACAACTTTTAATCTTTTCATAAATGTTTGATTGTACTGACCACCACTTATCCTATTATAGAACTGACAGCACATTTGAAAGTAGTAGAGGGCAATAAAAATTCCACATATACCCAAATGTGCTACATCACAAGATAGATTAGCCTTAAAATCTATTTTTTAAAGCCACATGAGCTAATTTTTATTTTTTATACTTGTCAGAAAAGTCTGAACTTCATCTATAATGTGCTTATGTAGCTGTAGCATGTTAAATATGCAAATTATACTTTTAATGATGTAGTTTTACATGATTCATACAGGTTGTGACAAATTACTGGCAACCCCAGACATTCAAAACAGATTATTATTTGTATTTTTTTGCTGTAATCAATTTGGTTTTGATAATGTATTTAAATTAAATAATGTATCCTTTATTTAGCCAGGATTGTCCCATTGAGACCAAATGTCTCTTCTTCCAGGGAAGCCTGGCCATGTAACAGATTGCTATACTATTAAATAAAATCAAAGTTAATTTTAGATGACATTTAGTTTATAATACATATTATTATGGATGGAGGCAGAAAAGTCAGGTGTAAATTATTTCTGCACAAAGTAAGAATTTTATTTTCCTTGGTCAGGATATGTACAGTCAGTTGAGCTTGTATTTACAAGGTTGACGATTAATACTAAGCAAACAATAATTCAAACTATGAATTATGAAAGAGCTGCAGCATCTGAAACCATCCACAATGAACATTTGACAGATAAACAGAACCACAACTGCTTCAGTTGCATATTCAGGTTTCCAGGTATTTTATGGATTGTGATTGTATCTGTCAACTCACCATATATTTACAAAGTTTTTATTTATTTATTATCATGTACTAGAAATCCCAGATGACCCCACGCTGGGTTCCAACCCCAAGGTTGATAAACACTGCAGTAATATAGGAGAGTAGATTCAAGGTTTCTGTTTTCGCGATGAAGGGAATTGTTTTCTTTGTTGTTTCACACTTTTTAGTTTTTTCTGTGAGTGGGATTTTTTTCTTCAAGATGTAAAATTAGACCTTTGCTAAGAACGTGCAAACAGTGACAGCAGTTGTTCAATTATAGCACAGAATTATTGGTAGAATTCTAGTGATTTGATGTGATTTATCATTCTTGTATTTCCATTTACCAAGCTCCTCATTCCAACCAAGCATGCAAATAGGCATACTTATTTCCTCTTGCTCTTATGCACTCGTTATTTTTATAATAGTCTGTTAGAGATCAGCTGTGTACTGAAATCTCACACACTGATTAGCCTGCTGTGTGGCAGAAATGAAGTCTTGTCAATGGTGACTCACCGACAGCAGACATTTCAGGAACAGAGGCTCGGTACGGGCCTTCAATGAACTGTGGCGGATTGTCGTTTATGTCCTGGACTTTGATGATGAACCCGGACGGTGGCTCCAAGGGCTCGTCTGTATCAGCATTAACGACCTGGGCTGTTAAGGTGTACTCTGCCTTCTCCTCTCGGTCCAATCTTTTCATGGCATGGATGTCGCCTGTTAACTCATTGATTGCAAAGATGGTGCCTGCCCCCTCACCAGCGAGGACGTACTTGATGTTCTTGTTGCCCACATCCAAGTCTGTGTGTAACTGCAATCAAAAGAGAGAAAAATAACAGATAAAGTTAAAAGGTGGTGCAGAGTCCTCAGCATGATCCCACTGTGTAAACAGACACCAAGAGGCTTTAACGAATGCAAGTTGGTAGGCTCAGCACATTCTAGAATTTCCATGTAAATGCAAGTAACTGTACAATATGACGGTAATGTGTTTGGTGCTGCCATAAAAGGGATATTAAAGGTGTTTCAACATAGAATACACTTACGCTAAATGAGGCCCACTGGGGACAATAATTTTATGAGTAGCACAGGAAATGGACCTTAGCCTACATTGTTCCTTGTTATACATCCAAAATATGTCATAGAAAATGCACATCTCGGTGCATATTGCTCCCTACAGTCTAAAATTCACAAAGCCAAGAACTTAGGAATGCTTTGGATGTGTATTCCATAATAGCGTAAAAACCAGAAAAGTATCAGAATCCATAAAAAATTAAAGAGGAAACTCTGCACACGATGATTCATGCTCGCAAATAACTAGCCCCAAAGTTACTGGACGATACTGCATGTTCCTCATTATTTTTGCAATTACCGTTTCATTAGTTCACTAAAGCTGCATTACGTGCTACGCTGACTGGTTGGCTCTCACTCGCTGCATGTGCTGAGTATAACTAATGAGTCTGACAATGCTACATAAGGCTGTTTAAACATCTGGAGCAGACAAAACCCTCATGCTTTTTCAAGTTCGAAAATTTAAAGTAGAAGGGCAGTCAATGCAACTATGTGGGAAAAAAAAGAGGAAAACTAAGGCTGTTACATGATGGAAATGGAGAGCTTTATTTATATTCACATGAAGACAGAAAATGCCTTTTTTTTTCCTCATAAGTCACCTTTTATATAAACCTCTTGATCCCCAAGGTGAGTGACTTAGAGATTGTAGGAGAGGCATAGAGTAGAACATTTATAAATCCACCACTGTTCTGTGTAGCTGTGACATGGCTGGCAGCTCTCTTCTTCCAGTTTAGACTTTTGTTAATATACACGCCTCTCAACAACAACAACAACAACAATAAAAAAGCCACGCACACGCAAAGTCGACACACATGCATGCACACAACCCAGCATACAGGCATGCATCAAAACATCTGCATTCAGCAGCTTTAATTTCATTTCCTGCCACAGTGTTTCAACAGACGTTCCTGTGGGAGCGTGGTTAGGGTGCAGAATAGCAAGGTAAAAATCTGTCAGTGAAATTCCCGACCTCTAAACCCCCCGCAATGTTTTTATAAGCCAGCTTTTATGCATATAGTGTCTCGGAGGTGTTGTTTGCAGACACTGACAAAGCACATTCACTTAAATTGTCACACCTTGCACTTTTGTTTTCCTAATTGTGCGATCATTTCACATGAATGATGTAGCTCATTAACACAAATGCCTCGCAACATCCTACATGCTGAGAAACTCTTTAAATGAGCACAAATTAATGATGTCCTGTCATTGTTTTTTATCCAATATGTGACTTTTTCTATGTATTGGTATGCCTGGAGCTGGGCATATATGAGTGTACATCTCTGTGTTTTCCACATAGGGGGGCAAATTGACTATTTTGTCTTGCATATTGATTTTGGTAAAGCCATTAATCACCCACATATTTAGCAGTGCATTAACAATTTAATCCTGGGGTGCTTGGCACTGACATTTCACTTCCTTAGTGGGCTTTAATGTTGTCAGGAGAGGTCATACTTATCAGACAGATACAAAAAGAATATAAAAATAGGTAGACATTTGTCTCAGCATGGTACTGTACAGTTATTTTGGAGCTGTTTGCAAGGTCAAGGATGCACTGTCAGGCTTAGCTATGATAAAACATGAAAAATCAAAGAGGTTTTAGAATAATTAATAAATTAGGATATTTTGAACAAACTATTACTTTATTTAGGTGTCAGTCCGAGGCATACTCAGTACCTTTAGAGAATAAATGAAAAAAGATGTTCTAGTGGGTGCTCTTTGGTTCAAGTTAATATTGTCCAGTTAGTTGAAAAGAACAAAAAAAAAATCACCAAGGCACTCCAAAATATAAATTTCTTTATTTAAATGGCAGCTCCACTGAGGACCTAAAATTGCCCACGTGTAGCAACAAGATGGTCTTCTTCTTTTCAACTAACTGGATAATACTTTATTTATTCTATTTAATACCATATAATTTATGGATATTATATATATACATAAACATTAAAATATTCCACATGATTTATAAAGTAAAAAAATAAGATTCCATGTAATAATTCTTTCAATTAAGAGAGTAATTTTAATAAGATGGTTTTTTAATATATGAAAGTGAGGAGAAATGTAGAACCCAGATGTATTTCAGTTGTGGGTGTGATGATGAATTTAAGTAGTTCACACCTCCGACAAAGCTTTAAATATGCCTTAAGTATAGGATCATTTAGGAATATTAAGTGGATATGGTAGTTATCTTTTTGTTACTGCTTATTTTGTTATATGAATGCTGGATGATGTACACATTTAATTCGATGTGTCATATGAGAAGGGCAGGCAAAAAATAAGCTGAAACTTCTGGACTATTGCTTTTGTTGTTTTTAGTGTTTGTGATGTTGTGTGGTGATTACTGTGCAAACCAAAAATAAACCATTCATTCATTCATTCATTCATTCATTCATCCATACATAAAGTTGCATACTTACAAGTGCCTTTTGATATGAATACCAATTAAACAGTTTTAAACCTCAACATTGGTTAATATCTTTTGTCTGTGGGAAAATAATCACCTGTTTTATAGGCAAATATACTATTTACTTGCACTTCAATCCATATTTTTTTTTTAAGATATGACATGGCTTCCTGCAGTAAAACGAACCTGCTCGGGTATGGTCACCTGACCTAAATACAGACTCACTCTTACTATATTCAAAAGGCGTAAAAAATGGTCTGTGAAAATTGAGCATTGTTGAGATACTGTACTTCAATAAATGATTTTCTCAGGAAAGAAAGAATGGAATGGATTTATTCCTCAAATTGAAATCAGTATAAGAAGGTGTTTGTTTCTTTGATTCATTAAATAAAAAATACACAGTGTCTTATTTCTCAGTCACATCTGCAACTAGAAAACCTCTCAGACAGAACAGACCACACCAGTCCAGTCTGCCCTGACCTAATGTATATGAAACCCCCCACTCCACCCCCTTTACTGATTACCACCAAACTTTGATCATTTATTTGTTGTGCCACTATCAAAATTTTCTGACAGTTTCAGCCAAATCTGACAACATTTTTGAGTTGTCTTGATAAAAGACAAGCAACAAATATACTGTAATAATTCCACCGTTCATTTGCAGAGTTATAAACCTAGTTGTGGATGATGTTAAAAATGTAATGTTTCATGACACATGTCATAGTTTGTGTCATAGTTTGCACAACTATTGGTTTAGCTTTACAGATAGATGAAAGTATGAAAGCTTTGTTTGCACTTCATTTAAACATGCATATTCATATTACTGTATGTCATTTCACTCCAGGCAAAAACCTACATGTAACATTAAATATTAATATTTATAAAGACTGTATATTGACATTATCAGGAAACATTCAAAGTATACAAAGTGTACTGTATGACCTAAGCCTACTACTTTGAAGACATTTTAATGTGGAATTATGAAACATATTAAATCTTTAATTTATTTAACGTGTAATCCACTACATGTTATACACTTAATACATGGTGCACCTTCATTTTAAGAGTTTAGAAGTTAAAAGTTATATGGGGATAAATCAACATATTTTACACAACTGTCACTCTGCGTCCTTTCTATTGAAAGAAAAAGTCATGCATTCAATCATAACCTGCCATAAGCTGCCACTTAAGCTATACTGTACATTCCCAGAAACCTCAACAGAGCAGATTGTGACCAGCTGTAGTTCTTAACTGTCATTTTGCCTCTAAATGCCCCAGTTGCCCACTTCTTAGACAGCCTTTGCAGTGGAGAAGTGCACAAATGGTCATTAAAGAGTACAATTACTGATGAGAAGGGGAAAAAAACCCAACTCTGTCACAGGTCGCTGTCATCAAGTGAGTTGCCTGGGCAACAAAAACTGCATCAACAATCAGTGACATTGACTGTGGCATTCAGGAAACAAGATAATGGATAACAACATACTGCAGTCGATGATTATGTCCTACAGTGCATTCTGTAGACAAAAAAAAAAACAATATTGTATCCTGAGCAGAGAGTGTATGTTGTTTAACCACCAGGTCTATTGTGCTACCTACATTTATTTTGTAGTTCAAATGTAATAGTAGTTATTAAATATTTGGAAATCTATCTTCCCTGCCTCCAAAGTCAAGAAAAATATTGACACCTTAAACATATTGAAATGCATGACAGCCAACATGTAATCTTATTCAACTTGTAGCCATAATAAACACTGTGATTGTGTTTCTGTGTGGATGTAAACAAAATCTATCATGAAAAGGAAATAACGTTGTCAGTAAATGCTATGTGTTTATGCAGTCTGCAAAGTTATTACAGCTCTTAAACCAACACTCGCTTGTTGAAAAGACAGTCATTCATATATTTCGAAGCTTCTGGTCCCATGATGACGGAAATCCTGGTTGACTGATGAAATTATCCCGTGGCAGTACTTTGCAGTTGTCCCTGCTTGATGCCAGTCTTCTGTGAACACCCACACCCATGTGCACACACACACACACACCCACACACACACATGTACACCTCCGTTTGCTAACCACAACCCCTAATCAGGACTGTATGGGACTGCTTATCCTGTCAGCGTTGGAGGAAATATGTCAGTCCCTGCAGAAGACTTTTTACGGCAATCACTTGAACAATCACTATGTCCTAATGAGGAAGAGTCTACACATTCTACTCCCACGTCTCCCCACCCACAGCTTGGGTCTGAGTTCTACATACACAAGTGTAGCCCAATAGAGGAAACTAATGATTTTGCTCCTTGTCAGGGCAAATGGTAGATTGGACATGTGCTCCTCCTATGTATGTACCAGTAGGATGGGAGATGGGGAGAGAGACTGAAACAGGAGAAGGAAGGAGGAGAAGCTGTCACTGTGATGTAGGCTGTCAGCGACTGTCTGCTGGAACAGACTGCAAGCACTATGCCGGACTGTTTTCTCCAAATTCTACATCAGCTACAGTCGGAATGGGGTTATGGATTATTTGGTGAAGCTTTGACAGAAGAACACACACAGTTACAAAAACATTCCTATATTATTTAGAATAATTAGCCATATTTGGTGGCATTTAAAGAGGGTAATTATGCAAACTGGCAAAGACTTAAACTAGCATGAAAATGAGTTGTATAATGCAACAGTGTGTTGAAATGTCATGTGTGGTGTGATCCTGATAGTCGGAAGGTGATGAGCTTGTTCAACTGAGGTTGCATGACCAACCCAGGTGAACACAAGCGGGGAAATGTCATGTAAAGTATTAAATATGCAGTAGATTGCATGTTGTTATGTAAAATGTATGGGAACCCCAAGGCCAGCTGCTGTGTGGACTAGTTTACATAGCACCTTTTGTAATTGCCAGATGTTGTCCTTTTTCTTTTTAGTTCAGTTAGTTATAATGGCCCAGTTGTTATATGGTCAGTATGACCCAGTCTCTCACATTAAATCCAAAGAATTAATTCAAGGGTGTGTATATATATATGTGTGTGTGTGTGTGTGCGTATGTGTGTGCACTACTGCAATGAGGGATCAAGAGGGGGTAATTCATTGCCAGAACTGGTAAAATTAGAGCCACCACTTTTCTTTTCCATCTGCGTACCCTTAGGCAACTGTAGCCTAAATAGTTACTCCAGATAGATTCTGCTCAAACATGTCTGGAAATTAATTGTAGCTTCCTCCCATTTGTTGGATTTTGACACTGTTAATTACACCTACATGAATAATCTGTAATTCTAAATATTGCAATAACATTTTGAATGTACGGAACAGATGGTGCGATGCATGATATATGATACACTTCGCTATTCTTGGGAACATTTTCCCTCCAGTCTGTCTCGTGGCATGTAGTGTTTTATCAAATTGGACAGAAAGTTTCCCTTCTGGTATCAACCACAACAGACTTTATTGGAAGAAACTATAATGGGAGCAATGGACGAGGCGCACTGGAAATGGACAGATTCATTCGGAATTATTCTACATATTGTATTCTTTTGCAATTTTTCAGTAATCAGCAATGAGTCTAAATATAAAGGTGTGAAGTATTTTTACTATCAGGGTTATTCATTTCAATTTAGAGTGTGATTTTTCCTCCTGTTCTGTACTTTTTTTACCTTCTCTTACTTTGGACACAAAAAGAATGATGTATGTTGGGATATGTGGTCATCTTTTACTTTTGTAAAATAATCAATATTGCAATCCAGAGAGGTCAAGCACATTCATTCATGAAGAACATAAGGAAGGAAGAGAATCTTTGATGTTTTCCTCTTCACTTACTGTAGTATCATTGCATGGCATTTGTTCTTTATTGAGACAATGTGAAAGAAACAGAACCTGTAGATTATACAAGCTAAGGTGATGTTTTGTAATTGAAGCCAGCCTCACTCTGAAGAGTCACAGTAATTACAATCAGCCCTGATACTCCCTGTATTAAACCTTTTCCCTGGAGCATTTCTTTTTTTTTTTGTTGGTTTGTTTTATTGGACAAAGAACTGAAGGCTAATCATCATCATCATCATCAACTTCTGCCCTCCACTTTCATTCAGTTTTATTTTCCTCTTGGACAATCATGAATTAACAACACAAAACAAAATAACAGACCATTTGTGTTGGATTCCTAACAATTTGTAGTAAGGTCAATCAGGGCTAATGTGTTCTGTGTCCATCCCTGCACCTTGAGGAAAGGCATGCGTGTTGCATTCACTGCCACCAGCGCATCATTGCTTGTGGAGAATAAGTCAAAGTCAAAGCTGCTACCTTTAGTACAAGAGGACAATGCAATTAGATTTAGCCACCCATGAAAAGCCTTTTGTTTGAGTATGGATGCACGGGAGGATGCATTTTAATCATAGCAGTGTATATTGTCACCACTAAGAGAAATTGGGGGAAATAAAACAATTCTGCATAATGTATCCAGGCTATCAGCGCTTAGACCGAGAATGACCTATTGTATGCAACCAATCTTCAGTATAGATTTTTGCTTCCTTCTCATTACATTCTGTTGTTACAACAAGAAAACATTAGAGAGTATGTATTGTCTGTGCAACAACAACTAAAAAGGCCAAAGTCATGGCCGCTCCACATGTGTCCTTTGCAAAGCATGCATTTACAATTAAGCCTTTGCACAAAAAAAACTGTGATTTGAGTAAGAAAATGAACATTAAAAAATGTTCAAAACAATAAAGAAACAGAGCTGTGAAAAAGTGTAAATGAGCTCTGCTACAGGGACTGTGGTGCACATGCTGCGTGTTAAATAGAGGGGGATTTTTTAGCATTAACCTCGACTACTGTCATTACCCTACCTGTGGGCCTAAAACTCATCGGTATACACAGCATGCCTAAGGTGGATGGGTGTGGAGAGGTGCAAAACAAAACAAGCTTAATCAAGGAGCACAACAGTTTTCTCTTTCTTCTGTGCGGCTGACCTAATCAAATCAAGGAATGAGATTGATTTCACGAGGTGCAGATGGATCCCGTAGCCAGTCTAATTCAATGTGCCGACTCTCCACTATGATGTGTGTTTTCTCGGTCCAGATGGTGCTGCTCGGGTTTGTAATTCATATTTCAGCATTTTAACTCCCCCTCTCCTTTCCACCCGCCCTCTTTCTTTCACTCCCTCACAGTCTCTTTCTTTCTTTTTTTTTTTTAAATGTATTTTTCCCTTCATACTTTATCCGTTAACTAAATAAGTGTTGGTGTGGATAAGTATCACAAACTCATCTGTCAAACATGTGATGCTGTGATCTTGTTAAATGTCACAAACAACACATTCTGACTGATAAACATCTTTTTTGAGTTTTTACATAAAGTAAAGTAGAAAAGGGGACTTGTAGTTAGTAGCTTGTGTAAACAAAATTATTTTACATAATTCAACAGTGGCCTTGCCAAAGTGTGAGAAGGCAACAAGCTGTAAGTTGAATTATGCACATACTGTACCATATGTGAGACTGATCTGCTATGACTGTGGGAGAAATTAAACTTTAAAAACAAAAAAAAAATCTAAATTAGCAACCCTGCAGGGGACAAGTATGACATTTCTGATTTTTTTCATTCCAATCAGTATCTTTCAAGAGGTTTTTCATATATAGTATATATAGATGTGCACAAATTTCCATAATTGGAAGACATGCAGTGCCAGTGCCATTCTTTGGGGCTTATTCCTGTGGAAAAATGCAGATGTGCTCCACAGTGTCTGTTTGAGCTGTCAAAATCATTGTTCTCATTCTGAGAAGCCTTGCAAATTAGCCAGTTTCAATGCCAACTGCCACTGCTGGAAAGCCATGCATTGCTGGTGTTGGAATTCCTGCAGGTATACTCCAAGTTTTCTGTATGGGCTCTGACAGCTTTGGCTAAGCACTTTTTTGTTTGTATTATAGCCAGTCTCTGCTAGAGGATTGTTTCAGTACAGTTCTGCAGGCTATAGTGTTATTATATCAATTATAAATGGACTATACTGTAAGTGCAGTCGATGGGTCAAATCTTTGAAACTGAAAATAGAAAATGGTTTCATCATTCCAGGATTTATACATTCTACAAGGTACAAAAAAAAAAGATCATGACCTGTAAGTGTAAAACATATAAGAAAAGGAGCCCTGATCTCATCTGCAGCAGGATCAATACCCAGGCGACAATATTTAGACTAAGTATCCTTTTTGCACATCAGTAGCTTGTGTAAGTGTTCTAACTGACTTAGAGGCTTTTTCTACTGTAGTTTTCCACATTGAAAGCCATCAAATCTCTCTATGGACTATAGATTCTAATAGACAGGTAGCAGAAACCAGTATTTGCTCAGACCTAAGAACAAAAGGCAGTGTAAATGAGGGTTTCATTGGCTATATTAATAATCATCTGTGCCTTCTCCTTTGAGAGGCCTGTGATATCGAGTATCATTAGACATGCAAATAACAGCTCCATTTTCCCGTCCCTGGGATTAGGAAGGAAAGAGAGAAAAATGAAGAAGAAGCATGGCTGTGGCAGAAACAATTAAGCCATCCTCTTTGCGGAAGCACTTGGCAGCAGGCTTCAGATGGGTAAGGGGGACAGGAGGGGTCCTTTGGCTAGGCAGCAACGTCAACACGCTTGTCTGAGTGAATGTGCAATTGCACAGAGCATCGCTTTAAGATGTCAGATCACCTTGGAGTGGACGGCAGCTACAAGCACAGGCACTTCTTGTGTGTGTCATGATGCCACTACGTGTGTTTCACACTCTGTCTGGAACACAGAGGAGGAGAGAGCAGGAACAAAGGAACAAAGAGCAGAGGAAAAGTAACAGAACAGACAGAATCATTTCTGTTGCTGTACGCTGTGGACAGTTCTGACACCTTCTTTTTATCCTTTCCTTCACCCCATCCGGGTTACCACAGAGTGCATTACTACCACACAGCCTTCCTCCGCCACATTAGACAAATATTTAAGGCCTCTCTCGCTTATGTAATCATTTCCTCTGGCTAAACTGGCTAACATTTACATCCCGTTGCACCACTAAGAAGACTATAAAACAAAACTGGGAAATAGCAAGAGAAATGATCCTGGTCCTTCTGGAATGCCGCACTTGAGATGAAGTACAGCTAAATATTTTCATACAGTAAAGTAAAAGTCATTTACTCTTCCCTCTGGTGCTCAGAAAGGAGGAGTGGGCACAGAAATTGCCTCTCATAACCCATTTCCCTAATTCCCTTGTTACCTTCACTTCATTTCCAAGATATCTTCATCTTTCCACTTCTCGCTATCATATAACAAAGATACCAGAGCTGGAAAAAAAAAAATCAATCTTTGTCTGTTAAAAGGTTACCTTTAGAAAAGTAAGAAAACAGGTTAGGCCTAGGGGGTATAGCTGTAAGATCCAGCGGCTGAATTAAAAGCTTTTTTAAGACCGGTAAAAACAGATCAGTTTCTATGTGTCAACCCATAAAACAGGGGGAAGAAAAAATCATTAGCATTGCCAAATAACAGTGTTATGCTGGCAATGAAAGTGTGCAGCCCACTGAGTCTAGTCCATCATTCTGGAGACGGAGACGAGACAGTGAGTCAAAAAAGTAAGAAAGTCAAAAGTGACTGCCTGAAATGTTCACGTCGCCTCTCATCTCTCTCTCTTTCGCTCTCTTTCCCACTTTATCACTCTCTTCCTCTCTCCTGCACTCGCTCTGTGTCTTTTTCTGGAATCGCCCGTCGGTAATGTCAACAGAGATTTCACGGCACAGTGCCGGTGCATCAGCCTGGCTCACATTTCCCCTACCTGTGATTTACATCAGAGAAAAGGCTCATGGGGGATTTTCCATGCCAGCCAAGGGAGGGGAGCGGTGACGGTGATGGTGGTGGTGGTGGAGCTGGATGCTGGGTAATAGGCGGAGGGGGGGTGGCAGTGGTGGATGGAGCCGGTACCCTGGGGCTTGACGCAGTAAGGCACTTTAACAATGGTGGCGTAGACCACATGGCTGAGAGATGCTTTTACTGCAAAGAGAACCTGCATGACTACATTCAGGCCTTACGCTGAAATGTCACCATCAGCCCTTCACAGAAGACAGTTGTGACTTACATTTTAGCATGAGAGTTTCTGGTCTATAAGCCTGTATGCTTGTGTGTATATGTACACTGACATCTATGTTGACATTAGACTGTATTATATTATTACACACTCAAACAGTTGTATTTAACTCAGGGACAGTATGGCACAGAGAAAGGTTGATTTTGGTCATACACACAAAATATCTATAATAATTTGCAATAATAAAAAAAAAACATATTCACAATCAACCCACCATTAATATATAATATAATATTATATAACTATTTTTCAAAGAAATGTGTAATAAATCTGAACATAAACCCATAAAGAAGTATTTCTATCAATAGAATAAAAAACTAGAAAGCAGTTGGAGAGCACAGACATTTTATACGTATGATATATTGAGTTACAACCATTTCTGTCATAACTGGCCCTATCTCTTAATAGTAAAGAATCCATTTAAAAAAATCCTGGATACAGATCACCCCCAAAAATCTATTCACTTGTTGCTTTTGTCATTCTGTGTAAATTTGGTTGAAATCCATCAATAACTGTTTGAGTGATATTGCTATCAGAGAAACAGACAGACAAATAAACTAACAAACCCAGATGATTACATAACCTCCGCTGGTGGAGGTAATAATAACTCAATGAATAAATAAAGAGGATGAAATAGATACACTCTATTAAACATCATTATTTAAACACTAAATTAATGATTTTTTTTTTTTAATTCTTCAGCGTTGGCCCTAAGCTAATTCAAAAAATAACCAAAAGCAACACCTACCATCCAAACAAGTGTTTCCTATATTCATTCAATGGTCAGAATCAGAAATGTGTGTGAGAAGTTGTCATGTTCAGATCTATGTAATGAGTCGGAATGTGGCGTTAGTACTATATACCATTTGTCTTCCGTAATAAAACATGAGAGCTCACAGACATTTAAAGAAACTCAGCATGACAAAATGACTTCTTCCTGGAAAGACACACGCTGACACTTGCCAGGAAGCAGTTTTTTTTTCTTTTTTTTGTCTGAGTGTGTGGACGTCTGTATATCTAAATGGTTGTGTATATACAGTACTTGCTGTGCTTAAGTGTGTGTCTCTGACAGACGTGTGTGTGCATCCCTGCTTACTAACTTACGTGAAAAATACAGGAAATAAGTTGCCCATGTGTTAGTGCTGCATGTGTGTGTCCCTGTACAAATACCCTTTCCCTATTACAGCTGACTAGTAGATGGATGCTGGCTGTCACACCTGTCTGACTTTGTTCCTGCCAGATGCGGTGGGGTCACAGGGAAAGCGACCAAACACTCATCAATCTCAACCATTGTCCAACATTCTTTCGGCTCTGGCAAATCTTCTTCCAATATCCATTTAGTCACTCCAGATGCCGGCAAAAATGCTTACATAAGCAGAAACACAACCTATTGACCTGCGCTGCCGGTACGTGCGGATGAAAAAACAAAGGACATAACGGGATCAGGAATAATCTCTAAGAGCTTGTGTCAAATAAAAGTTTAACTTTGCATTTATTCTGCGAGGCCGTCATTGTCATTAGGCTGGCGGTAAAATAAATTGAATTTGGTACATTCCCAAAGGCTTCTGTCAAGTGTAAAGCTATGAGCAAATGCCAGTGTACTCAATGCAACCTGGGGACTTTTCATTTAATAACATCAAAGCTAAATGGAAGAGCATTGGAGTCACTTTGGAAGGAGAGGTGGGGAAACTGGAAACACCAGGCCCAAAGGAACTAAACAAAGGCAAGTGCATGACATTGGTGACCACTTCCAGGTACATTGTGGAACGTGTAGAATAAAACCGTGCTGAAGGTTTGGCTGCACATTCAAAATAGAAGTAATATGCAATGTTTTTTGGGGGGGGGGTTTTGGTCACAAACACACCATTTTGCTTTTGTGACCGCACCAAACTCAATTACATTTGAAAAACACTCCTGGCTTTGGATTCATACCACACAGAGAAGCCAGAAAAGTAATTTCCATCATTCTGGCACATGCAGAGTTTAGCAGTTCCCTTGATAGGAAGCAGCACTTGAGTAGCCAATCCGCTAATGGGAGGGAGGGAAACGGAGATAAGAAGTATAAACCTGACAAATAAAATTTATCCTGATGGAGGGTTTTTTTTTTTTTTTTTTTTTTTTTTTGTTACTTCTCATCCTTTAAAAATATTTCTGATGAGGTTGTAGTGGATAAAATATTTATGGCAAAAATATGGAATCGCAGAAAGAGAAAAACAGGACGATGAAAACTTTTACTGTACGCCACTGAGTAAGGACAAGCTTTCCCAGATGAGCTTCAGAATAATGCCTTTAAGCCCAGAAAATAATAAATGCGGTGTTTATAGATTGTTGCTCAACCTCTATTGCTTTGGGTCACTGTCGTATTCCAAAAAAAGACATTTTAATGCAGCAGCACATCATCATTTTTTTTTTTTGTTCTTTTTCTTTGACATAGCGTAGTTACTCAGGGTGCTAAAACACTCTACAAACAGTAATGGTGTGAAAATATTGCACTCTCACTCCCCCTCTACTCTGTCTTTTTCAGCTACAGTTTTCTTACTGTACTGTCTTCTTCTACATTTTCACCCTTCAGCTCCTTTCACTCCCTTTTTAATTCTCCCTCTCCTCTTCTGGGCCTCCTGAGGGTTGGGAAATAATGTACACAAACATAACAGGCGAACAGGAGAAGCGCTCATGTTGTTTACGGGAATAAAGCAGAGGGGGGGAGAGAGAGAAAAAAAAAAAGGAGGAAGAAATCATCACAGCGTGTGTTTCCATTCCCGCACCCTCTTTAATTGTGTAGAAATCAGAAAGTTGGAAGAATTCCCCTCCGTATGCAGATGCACTTTGATGCTGTCACTCACACGGTGTGGGGCTTTTGATTAGGCCTTGTCTGTTCACTGGAGGCTCATGACCACACTTGGCAAGTCGGAGCCATTAAAATCCCAGCAACTCTGGCTCCCCCCTCAGTCTTTCTGTGTCTTTTTGTCTTTTACCGTCTCTCAACTGGGTCACCCACTGTGAGACTTGATACTGTGGAGGTAATGCCACTAATAACAAGATGTTGTAATGCAGGACAGGAGGGGTGTGGGTTTGAAGGACCTATAATAGAAGAGTGACAAATGTAATGAAATAAGCAGAATTCTCCTGCAAGAATAATTTAGCATTGGAGCTCAACTTTTTCAATTCACTGTTAATACCATATGTCTGGAGTTACAGATATATTGGATGTGAAATCCAATATAAATATGTCAGTCATGGCTTCATATCATTAAATCGTACCGTTCAATTATGTGAAATTACCAAAATGTTGCTCAAGTGTAGGCTGAAATAAAATACCTCCTAAGACCAGACCTGGGGAATATACATTACAGACCACAACCCTGTCTGCCCCACATGAAGTCACTGGAAAATTAAAAGTCAATGCACATATAAATGCATGCATAATGCAAAATATACAACGGCGCTGCTTTTTTTTTTCAGTTTGGAATTCCTGTGTATTGTTTATTTCCAGGTAGGTATTCACATACACTTTTTTTTCCATCCTCTCCTAAACAATGATGTTACTTGTTTTGTTGTTTTTTTTTTGCCTCTTCCTGTTTATGAATTAAAAACTTTTTTTTTTTCACATGTACTTTCTGTACTTAGCATAAGGCTAATGGACTGATAGGTTTGTTGATCAATTTCAGCTCATGAAGGTGTCAACTAATCCCCCCAAAAGAAAAGACTAATTCAGAATACACAGTTTTTAAATCATAAGTAAAGAAGAAAAGAGGCTGGCGAACAAACACAACTGGATGCATTTTTTTAAGCTGTTATACTGCATTATTGATATTATAGTATAAAGCTTTTTTGTGAAAGTCATTAAAGACAATCTTTAAAAATAAAAATAGTTATTTCTTGGATACAATTGCATGTTCAATTGTACTATTACCTTAATTTATTATGATTAATTGTAATTCAGATTAATTTAGCAGAATGAAACCTGTTTTTCATTTACTTAGATTGCTGAAGTAACACTTATTTGTTTATTATTTAAGTGCAATTGGTTTGCATGGTTATAGCAAGTAAGCCCAACTGCTGTCCAAGTAAACACACAAGTAAGTGTGTTACAGGACCTAAAGACAGAATAAGTGAGTTCACATGCAAAGATTTAGTAGATTACAATAATAATTCTGAGTAGTCTTTACTAAGTAGAGAGTACATCTAATTTAAATTATGAAGAACACTTTACTTGATTGTTTTAATTGCTCAAACTCATTTATATGTGTACTCTATGAAGGAAGCAGTAGTTAATACCGTACATCTTAAAATACTTAGTTCGCTTTACTTGTTTTTTTTCTAAGTGCAATCTTTTTGTAACAAACAACAACTAATTGTATTTTACAGTGTATACAGTTTAAGTGGGGCTGATTCTGCACATTATTGAAAATCTTTTTTTGCTCATATTCATTAAACAGTCATGTTCGATTCTCCACATTTTCATTTTTATTGCGTTGTATCATTTACTGTATTTATAGACATATAGCAAGCAGAGTTTCAGGTGTATTGATCGGGCACTTAACTGTCAAAGTTCCTCATGTGACCCTCTAAAAAATATGTACAGTACTGCAAACCCGTCCTAGACTCTATGCCACATAAATATCAGAGACTAAAATAAAACTAAAAGCCTCAAGATGCTCAAAATAGTCTGATGGAGTTCATCCCTAAAAAGAAAAAAAATCTCAGATATTGCCATCTCCGATTGACCTTTAAAACCTCATATTGATTTGCTCGTGAAAAAGCTTACGTTTTAAATCTGCCTTTTTTTTTTTTTTTTTCTTTTTTAGAAAGATGAACTTTTCTTCCAAGGCTAACAGCAGCTATCCTTTGCGACATTTCTCTGGGTGTTGGACTGTTGGAATGTATCAGTTCAGTGCTTACATTCCCTGGACTCATATCATAGAGCACTGAGATTCATTATGAAGTGTGAGGCCTTCACTCATCATTGCACACTGTACGCTCCTCTGGTTGGTCTTCTTTGATCTTTCAAAGCCTTCTCTGTTGGCATTATTTTATTTATCTAGCCATTCACGACTATCACAAACATTATGCATGCACAATATATGAAAAGGAGAGCTGAAAACAATTATACTTTTTGCTGAGTATTACTGTACCAAGGAACCTATAGGGAATTGGTTAAAAAAAAAAAAGGAAAAAAGAAAGAGAGAACACAAATCACTATTTCTTACTTATAACCCTCTGCAAAAAGGCTTCAAATCCCCCTCACTAGAGTCTCTGGGCAGATTTATAGCTTTGTTACATCTCTGAAATTTTATGTTGCTGACTGTCAATGGGCAAGGACACTGAGTCAAAAGTGATTTTTTTTTTTACTGTATGTCAGTGTGCCTCTCCTACTAAATTGAAGGCTACATGTGAACATATATGACCCATAACCCCAGTCCAATATGTTACTAGTTATTTCCTTCTATTGTGTTCCCTGTGCTTACCAATGTCACTGGCCTACCAAGTGTCCTACAACACATTCCAGCTTGTTTTTGTGAATTTTTTTATTTTTTATTTTTACAACAGCCCTCTCAAAGAGGAGCAACTAACCCTTGAATAAATGAGATGGCTTTCATGCAATTGTTTAAAAGTGTTTGTAACGTCAGTTGCAAAATACTAACCAAAGTGAAGTGGATGCACATGAAAATCCATTTGAATGGATTTGAATGCCTGGGCTTCTTTTAACCATTCATTTAATCGTGCTATTGACATTTCATGTATTTACTCAACTTACCTTGTCTTTTCTTTCTCTTTTTATTTGCTTTGTGTCTACAGTTTTACGTCAGTTCAGTGAGTGAATGTATTTCCTGTATATAACTAAAGTGCCTCTGAGAAACTTTACAACAATACATTTTAACTTAGTTTTCTCCGACAGGTCTATCAAACAAGAAGGCATAGCCCTTGAACAGACATGACTAGGTCATTCTGTTTCCAAGTGTTTTGAGGTTGAACGTAAAGAGACTGTGCATACAAATCATTACAAAGCTTTTATATTGTGTGAAACTTTCAACGCTTAGGCTTGTTTTGTTCACTTTATTTACTTGACATTTTAACCATTTATTGATTATCTTAATTACTTACCTAAATTTGTTTTGTTTTTTTCTGCTTCTTTTTATTTACTAAGTTTGTTGATTTATCTCCCACAACACGTAGATGAAAGAGTTTAAGTAAATAAAATGAAGGCCTTCGGTGTTTTTCCACCCACTGCATACAAATATGTTGGTGATTTGTTTAGCTCGAAGTGAAAAACAAGCCAGGGGTAAAAGGGTTAAAAACATGTTTGTGCATTTGTGTGGCAGAACATTTGGAAAGCGACAGCGAGTTTGAAGGGGAGATACACCGTCCATGTGCGACAGACATAGAACCAGAGACAGTGTGACACTAACAGAGAGGATGACACTTCCACTCTGCCACCCACTCCTCTGCACGACCACACTTCCTTTCTGCTTTGCCGAGTCCTGGGGACATCTTCCATGCACGCTGGGTGTCACAGCAGACGGATGACTAGCTTCAGTAGCGCCATGCCATTTCCCCTTCTCACACTGAACTGTCACACCCCCTCCTCTGTGCCTTCCTGGCCTGCCGGGTCTTACTGCTTCTTGGCCTTGACTGAGATTTACACAGACACACACACACATATTCATAAACACACACTCACACATGTACAAACATCCGTGGTACTCTCATGCATTCTGTGATTTACACTCGGTAGGAAACTCACAATCATCCTACTAACTGACTCCAGGAGCCTCTTCTTGGAGGCTAAGTGACTAAGTCTACCAGATTGGATACACTTTGTAATGCCAAAGGTCACGCCACTGGATCCTACTATACAGCCTGTGTGGATGAAAACAACAAGGTTTATTCTGTATTATGAACTTTCTATGAAACGACTCTCTCATAAAAACTCTGACAACGCTGTCAAAACGTCCAGCTGTTTTACAAACTGCCCTCTTGACCTCACATGACTGTGATAGTATAGATGATAGATGATTTTGAGAGCTGTGTAGTGAAGTCAATGTAACAGGCAGACATTCAATACTGTATGCACACTACAGTAAGTCCTCAGCTGTGTGCATGTGCAGCTCCCTCTACCAGTAAGTATTATTAGGACAACTGTAACCGCTGCCAGGAAATTATCATAAGCAGTCCATTGCTGTTTCTCTGCCTTCCCATGATTGGAGAATAAACTGAAAAAAGAAACTAAATCAGGCATAGAACAAATAGTCCCCCTAAGACAGCACACAATAAACAGAATATTCAAGAGGAGAAAAGTATGGAAAGGGATATAAATGTTTTACCCAGAGAATTCAAGATTTGTCCATATGAAAACAGAAGACTCTTACAAATCAAAATCTGCCAATAGTTTGTTCTTGTTGAGGTTTCTGGAGGGGACAGTAGCTTGTTTGTGTTGACATCCCCTGTCAGAGTATGAAGGATTAACTGCCCTGAAATTAAGTCTGTGACAAAACGCGCACAATGACTGGACTGGATAGAGGACCAAGCAGCATTTCAGAGAATTATTTAGTCGTACATAAGGATTCATTTGCAAAACCACATTAATGTCTGTGGTAAAATTCCTCACCTACCCTAATATGTTTCGACTTTAAATCTTGTATAAATCTTTAAGCGTACTATCTTGCACTAGCATCATCACAGAAAGCCACACTTTTCAATTTCTGGAGTGAGAAAGGGACATGGGGTAAAAAGCCTCTTCCACCATTACATCTTTTCTACTTTATTACCAGTCTTCTGGGAAAATGGGGGCAGCTTTGCAGCCTGGCTATCTGTTTACATTTTCTTTACAAGACTATATTGGAATTATAATTGTGTTCTATGGTGCCTTCTTTTGGTGCCTTGCTCTGTTTAAAGGTCCTGTGGACCTGTGGAGATGAAGAAAAATGGACCCCTTTTGAGGGATTCGATTACTGAGGAAGAAAATGCAGCTGCACACTGGCCTTTTTTCTTCTCCCTTTTCTGTTTTCCTCCAGGTGCCAATCTCTCGGGATGCTCGATATTAGAGCTGGAAGGGCGCTGACGCAAACATACTGGCATCAACACACTAGGAAATCATTTCTTTCTACAATTAAAGTGGAAATAGACAAAAAGAGAGCATTAAGAATTAGATAATTAAAAGGAGTCTGTTTTCTAGCTGACCGCAGAAGAAATATTAATTGCTTCATTGATGCTAGAGTTTTATTTTAAGGTTGTCTGAGGTCATATTGTGGAAGGCCAGCCTGTTTTTTTTTTTTTTTTTTGGGGGGGGGGGTTGGTCTGATGTTGACATATAGTCTTTAAAGAACCTCTTTGATGAAAGGTTGTTTTCTGCTTTTTCCATTTCTTTCTTTCAGCAGAAGATACTTGGAATATAAACTGAGTGTATATATATATATATATATATATATATATATATATATATATATATATATATATATATATATGTATGTATGTATGTATGTATGTATGTATGTATGTATTTAATTTACATTTAATTTACATCACATTTAACTATTTTCAAATTTTATATTTGTTGTACTTATTTTTTGCAAACCATTTGTATGCATGTGTCTATCTATCTATCTATCTATCTATCTATCTATCTATCTATCTATCTATCTATCTATCTATCTATCTATCTATCTATCTATCTATCTATCTATCTATCTATCTATCTATCTATCTATCTATCTATCTATCTATCTATCTATCTATCTATCTATCTATCTATCTATCTATCTATCTATCTATCTATCTATCTATCGGTCTGTCTGCCTCACTGTCTGTGTGTTTTTGCCCTTTTCACTTATTCACTGTATTATTTAACAATGTCTTAATGTAAAAATTGCAGATGTATGTTTTTACATATTTTCAATACTTCACTTTTTCATGTTAAGAGCTGAAACAACACTTTATCACTCATCACAACACAATGTGACATGCAGGTTACACAAACACAGCATAAATATTCCATCACAATATGGATAATTGCTGATATTCCTGCAGCTCAACTACACTGCATAGTGCAGTGAAGTGAGACAGTGAGTTTGTATCCTTAATAATGTTTGGAATTAATTAAAATGCAAAGCCACCAGCTCAGAGTGCAACCACAGGTGGCGATGAAGAGAATGCAGTGAGCTCAGTCAGGAATTCCAGAACTCTATAAGTCACGTCCATTTAACTGATAATTTCTAATTTTATTATTGTTATACTTATTATTTTTGCAAATCATTTCAATGAGATGACTTTGCCATTTTATACAACAATTTCCTGTATAATATCATTCTGTCAATAAGTAATTACTTGCTTGGCAAATTGCTGTGCAAAATGTTCATTGGAGGGGAGAAGATCCATATCAATTGTTCATTTGCATTATGCAAATGAATCCACACGGAGGAAAAAAAAAAACAAGTTTGCTGCCATTGCTGACAGTTGGATACCAGCACTGCTGCTGGAAAAGTATAAGTGCCTTCACAACAGAGCGACACAAAGGTCTACAGCATTTGTTGTTAGGAGCAGCATAGTAAACTGAGTCCAAGCCTCAAACTGGCCTCAACAGTTTTTGGGTTGTTTTCCTTTGTTTTCTCTTTTTTAAAAATACAGTTTCAACTAGCATGAGAAAAAAAAAATAAAAATCTGTCAAGTATATGTGGGTTGAGAGCATTTGTCCATTTGTTGCTGCTCAAGCATTAGTGGAAGATGATCTCCCCGCCACTCCATTAAGGCTTTCCCCTGATAGAGTAACACCATTTTAGCCCCCTGTTTACTTAATATGCAGGATCCAGCCTCGTCTATTTGCTTCTAATCAACTGATAAGACGAAAGGCCTTTTCTACAGCCCCTGGAGGATGAAAACCAAACTCCTAATGGTCATTAGTAGCAATTATGTTCCGTAACTGGCACACCCTCTCTGCTTTTGCTGCGTCGGCTGCTTGGGCGCATGTGGAATCCGATGTGGATCCAGGACCCTGGACCATGAACACAGCTCCACAGTGTTTCAGGATGCTCTCATTGGCTGAGGCTGACCACAGTGTCTATTTGATGATGGATAAGTTCAGTTTCCTCTTCCTGATTGGGGTAACTGATAAATTGACATCTGAGCTCCTAAACAAACAGCATTAAAAGTGCATACTGTATGTGTTAGTGCATCACTATGCTGCTGCACTCATCTGTTCTCTTCCATTCTGAAAGATTCATTAACACAACACTCTGACTTTACTGTAATTGCAGCCTTGTCAAAGGCATCTTGAGGACATTACATGAAACTACAGTGTAAGTCCATCCCGGCAAGCAGCAGCAACTCCCAATTAGCTAACTCAGCTCCTTTGCTACAGGATTCAGGAGACTTGTGATTTTATGCAAAACCACTGAGATCAAACGGCCTCTACCCTAATCCCCAAAGTTGAACCTAGAGAGTGTGATCCTTATCGACAAACGCGGAGCTGGTGTAGAGCAGGATCCCATTACGTATGCACAGAGACCTTTTTGACATGCATTTTCCCTCTGCACCAGTGATGCAACAAAGACAGGATTCCCACTCCTATTTTTGCATTGTAAATGTTAGCACACATTGTGTGAAGAAATCCTACTTGAGACACCTGATGTGAATTCGACATTGATCTGATGTAGTATTTGCTGAGGTTATTCAGCACACCCATGTACTCAAGTACGCTCAGACAAATCCCTCCAGCTCATTCTCATCTATGTGTTGGACTGGATATTTGATGAATCCCTTGAGATCACTTCTAAGGAGCTCATATGGATGAATAACTGCAGCTGAAATGGGATATTATGATTATTGTCAAGCTAAACTAACATAGTGTAAATATAAATGGCATCACACACTATCCATTGTCTTTATCAGATGTGTTTGAGCTGCAGCATGTGTGAGCACTGTATGAGGACAGCAAGTGGATTGTAGGTTTCAGCTGTGTAAACAGGGCAGCAGAAGAGCATCACACACGCACAGCACTCATTGGTGACAGGGAAAGCCATTGTCAGAAAACTAATAAAGAGACAGCGTGTTGCTGCAGTGCAGTAATTACACATCCCAGGATATCAGCGCAGTATTTATAAAAACACTGAGCATCAACAAAGAAGAAAAGGTCATCAAGACCGGTATGACATTAGCATTTTGACTGCTCACACAATACACAGACGCATAAAACCCATTTGTGCATGTGCACGCACAGGTTCACAGACACACCGCAAAGATAATGTCATGTTTTCTTATCTGGCCACTCAATGAGACACATAGAAAATGTGTGTTTGTGTTTGCATGTGCATCTGTGTTTATGTGCTTGCGTGGTACTGTGTGCAGAGACAGACACTGATAAACATACCACATCTTGGCAAGTGGTGATTCAAGCGGGCGCTGGCTTCTGTAAACACTGGGAGTGCTGCACAGATTGAGATGGAGGGAAATGAGGACCTGTGTGACTGCTTCCATCCAGATGGAAGCTACAATGGTTTTGGGGTTGGCCCAGGTCGTTTCCCCCCAATGACAAACCATTCAAAGATCTGTGGAGCCATTAAAATATTGCTGCCTCACTGCAGCTGCTCCCCGTCTTCATCAGCTAACAGCAGCAACATGGCTTCATGACGCAGATAAAGCACACAAAGTAACATAAAAGGGCACTGTGCCATTTGGCAGAGTGTTCCTCTTCTTAGAGGCGAGGAGAGTCATCTCATGAGACTTGGAAGGGGTTTCCCTCCAAGACACAGATCCTCGATTTTGTGAAATTTGAAGCATCTTTGTACTTCTTTTCATTGCTCAGCATTTAAACAGAATCTTTCAAGCAAAATGCTGTTGTGAGTATTGCATTTTGGGAATTTTGTTTTTTTTTGCAGAGCTGATAAAATAAAGTTTTAAGTTGAATGTTTTACTCAACAGACTGCATGCTTTTCTTCTTCCTTTTTTTTTTAAATAAAGCTAAAAATAACTAAATAAATAAAACAATATTTACTAAAAACAGTTTGTGGACTTTGCATGATCTCTCTGTTTTCATCCAATCTCCACTTCCAGACATGCAGGTTAAGTGAACTGGAAACTCCAAATTGCCAGTAGGTGTGAATATGAGTGTGAATGTGTTTGGCTCTATGTGCATTATCCCAGTGATAGATTGGCAGCTTGTTAATAATGTGCCCTTTCATATACCAAGTGCATGCTGGGATGTGCTAAGAGCCACCCTAAGAGAGGAAGGAAATTAATATATTTTGTGTTTGTAGCCATGAAGAATAAAATTCCATAGGTTTTAATATTGTATGACTTTCATATCAAGGCATATGTAATAATCCTGCAGAATCTCTACATTTAACATTAACTAAATGTTCACACTCTGATATTACTGCAGTCCAGCCTTTCATCAAACTCATCTGTAATGATGTTACACTAATTGGATGTTCTATTATTCATAAAATCAGAAGTTTTTCTTGGAACTTGCATTTCATTAAAATACAATAGAGAAAACTGGGTGTTAGCAAAGATTTGTTAATATTTCATCAGATAGACCATCAGTGCATGTCCAATTCACAAGCAGAACAACAAGCAGTTGCAACTGGGATAAAGGCAATTAGCCAGACTTCGATAACAGACGGCCTCTACCCCCTAAAAGCTTTTCACATGTTTCTGGCATCCGCTATTCAGTGTCCCTCAACACCTCATTTCATTGCCATTGAGAGAGGAGAGAGCAGCTGAGAGGCAACGTAACATGCCATATCCCTCGTTGTGCACGTCGTGTTGGCAGACAACGCACATAAGCCAGGAGTTTTTCAGAACAATTTCAACATCCCGCATGCTCGTCCCTGATTCCCATTAAGCATTCATGATTCATCTAGATTTTATATTATAATGTTTTAAATTTTTTATGCAATGCCCCCACCCCCCCCACCCCCTTGTGATCCGACAGAAAAAAGAAGTATTAATCAAACATTGAAGCAGGGAAGAAAAAAAAAGTGTCACTTACACACACACACACACACACACACAAAGGGGCTCCTGTTTCCGCCATCACCACCTGCCTGTTATATTCATTTTTTTCCCTTTTTGTTCCCTGAGGTGGTTCATTTTTACAGTTCAGGCAAGATGTATCACATGCACCTTGGAGACACAAATATAAGAAACCTGGTTTATTAGAGAGATCTGTGTGTCTTCACAGATATAGTGTAAGTAAGGTAGGAAAATAAAATATAGGGTGTGGGTGGACGATGCCCTTTTACTCCCCCCTTTCTCCTCCCCTGGCTATTATTTCAGCTATCTTTTTGTTCTTTCTGCAGAAAGGATCATTAAACCGAAATAATTCATTTGTGAGAAAGGTCAAAGCCACAGTCTGTTGGCACCCAGATACCAGAGTTAGGAGTGGTTGCATTGAGAGACAGACGAGAGCAAAGGATGGAGCCATTGATTCGTCTTTGTGTATGTGTGTTTTTCTTTTTTTGTTATTGTCAGCTCAGTGATTGAGGTGAAGAACCTCCGCCTTCTGCACAGCAGTGATGATAATCATCATCTTTAATACCTATTATAGGTGAAGGCACCGATCTTCGAGTAAATGTCACATCTACTGTTTACTGAGGCCACTTTATTGTAATCATGTCGTGTGAACCTGGCGATGAAAGAGGGGAGGAGCTTTAACGTGTGGAAAGTGGAATCTGACAGACACAAGTAGAGGATGTGAAGGACTGTCATCTGTTAAGTGCCAGAAATAGCCCCCCACCCCACAAAAAAAAAAAAAACCCTCTTCTTCCCTATTGTCTTTCCTGCTCCAGCCCACATGTGCTCCCAGCTAACCAGGAAGCCAAATGCTCATCCAGTCACACAATAACAACATCCATTCTTAACAAGATTACTCCGGCAGTCCCAGTTTGGCTGATGGGACGTGTATGGGAGTACAGGCACAGGGATAAGCTGCCTGCAGACGCCTGCAGCATTTTACATACACTAGGCTCTATCCATAGGAAAAGAGCTGCCTGGGGACGTCAGCCAAACATGTAGCCCACAAGAGCACACTGGCAAAGACAGCAAGCATCTTTAGCGGTGGATGCCACAGCTTATGCCCACAACTCCTATGTCAGAGGCGAGGGCCAATTAGCAGGTTTCAGATAATTATAATCTTTTGATTTGAATAATCAGATTTGAATAATTCTAACCTCATTTACTGCTACCAATCCTTGGCCAGTGTTTTGGCTGGAAAAGACAGTACAAATTCATAAGTAAGCAAAAATGTCCAACATCAGGCTCTTTAATGTGATCTTAATTTCGTCGTCTGTCTTTGGCTGTTTAAAATATGATTATGTACGGGTTGGTGTTTTGTGTGAGAAATCAACAATCATTTAAATGTCAGCAAAGACAAAGGCCAAGTAGTTTAAGCTTGTGTAATTGCAAAGTGCTTTAAAGAAAGATAATCCAAACAAAGCAAAATCCTCCATTTTGAAGAAAACAAGGCTAATTTAGCCAAAGCAACTCATGAGCCAGGCATTTGAGGTGAACCGCTTTAATTCCTATAAATTAGTTAGAGCAAAGTTCAAGGCAGAGAGCCAGATGATTTAGCCTCCTAAGCGCTCCACCTCCACACAAGTCAGCCCAGGCCAAGCCTAGTGAGCCAGGGAGCAAGGGAGACAAGAAGAGATGAGAGGAGAGGGAGGGATAGCAGTTAAAAAAGGGACTGGGGAAGGAGGTGGGTGGACTTAATGAGATGAGGGGGCTTTTCTGGATTTTAAATGTGAGAGTTTAACACTGTCAGCTGACAAACTGTGACATGGGAGAGAGCTAATCATGACAGTGTAGTCCAAGGTGAAGCCATAAAGCGCCATTTGCTATGAATTAGCGCTGATGTAGAAGCTCAGGAAAGTGGCCCCCGTGTGAGCTACTCACTGTACAACATGGATTTAATCATGCTGAGCCACAGATGTGAGTGATAGCAGCAAGCTTGTTATTTTGCTCAGGGACTCTGAAGCTGTGTGAATGGATGTGCTTTCCTGCTAAATTATTATTGCAGCTGATGCATGTACACAAGAGAGCTT
This sequence comes from Siphamia tubifer, assembly GCA_020466265.1. NCBI lineage: Eukaryota > Metazoa > Chordata > Actinopteri > Kurtiformes > Apogonidae > Siphamia > Siphamia tubifer. The sequence continues at coordinate 11,763,040 of CM035785.1, forward strand.
CTAGGGATCGTGGACGAGGCGCGTTATGTACCTCCTTACGATACACTGAACTGAAACATGATTTCAGCTCCCTTATGACAACACACAGGAAGAATATACGGTGTGTAATATAAGGCATGCACTCAGCAGCACACTAAGTGACTATGAGAGGAAAGACAGGACACTGTGCTACGTATGCTCTGTCTGTGTGTGTGTGTGTGTGTGTGGGTGGGTGTGATTAGAATGATAGAAAGGGGTCACAGAATGAGTGACATTTCAAAAAATGACACATTTGCCAATGCTAAAATGCAAGAGTGCACTACAGTACCTTTACTAAATGATCACTGACAGACCGGTAAAAACAAAATCACTTGGCAATAGCATTTAAGTTACAAGCAAAGCCATTATATTTCCTGGAAAAGCAATAATGCCAGTGAGGATGAGGTCACCTGTACATTTGAAATACCACCGTTTCCAGTCTGCAATTTCTGCTAAAACTGATATAAAGCAGTTTAGAGAGAAATGCTTCATAAATACGGTCGTGCTGACATTCCACCAAATGTTTGCAAAGATACTCCAGCTATAAAGCTTCATGGATAGTCTGTTTACTGTTGCACACATAACCCTCATGTCTAAATATACTCCGTCCAAGCCTGTGTCGCCACATCCCATTTTGGTCCATAACCCTCCCAAATGGACCACCGTAAGACACACACATGCACATACACATACGCAGCTTGTTAATGGGAACCTGGACGGCAACACAAAGCCATAGACAACCTGTCAAGCTCTTCGAGGGCAGCACTAATGTGATCCCACAGCTCTATCAGAGCCACCGCTGGGCCCAGTGTTTTATTACTGACCGGGAGGGACAGACAGAGAGAGAGATTGGAAAGGAACAGGGAGACTGTGACCATGGCCCATTGATATAATGGTTCAGCCGGCATTAGTGATATACTGTACAGGTGAGCCTCTGGGAAAAAGAGGAGTACCATCACAATGCAGGGAAAGGCAGAGAGACATTGAGGACAGACAGCTGTAGTATGTTTTTTTTTTTTCCTTTTTTTCCCCTAAATTACACAAGAGGAGGGAATGGAGATCTAAAGGCTGAGAGACAGAGAAGCTGCTGCTAGACTGCAGCTCAATACGGATCTTTGTGTTGCTGCCTGAAGAGAGATTACAGAGCTGTATTCCAGGAGATGTTGTGGGTGTGAGAAACCAAATGGAATTAAATGAAGTCCAACAAACATTGATGGGCTTCCCTTCCTGGATTTAATGACAGCTTGTGATTCAGCCCTCTCACTATGGCGCTAGGACCTGTGCCTAATTTGGGCTATATTTTAGAATGTATTATTTCTGAGCCAGTGCATATAATTTAAGTGTTGTAATGGCTATCAATCATCAGCAATAATTCAGCTAATATTCTCGTTAACTCCTACTCCCCGTCCATCAATCAAAGGCAAAGTCAGATATATGCTAAATTTGTCGATCGCTGTTGTTCACCAGAGTAAATGCAGATTAAGAGAATAGTTGCTATGCAAGGGCCACATCTGCACAAGTGAGAAGAGGGATCAACCTTTGATCTGTATGAAACCAGCAACAGTATGGCCCCTGGCAGGACGGGGGAGTCGCTGGCTGCTTTGACAGCCATATTCAGGACTCAATCCGGCCCTCGCTTTGCCACAGCCAAACACTTGAAGAAATTTTAACAATGTCATTTTGCCAAGACCCATCAGCCCTGGAGGCAAGCTTACTCAGGCTCAAGAGTCAGCCTCTCCATAATCACCCCGTCACAGAAAGAAAGACAGGGACGGAGGTGGAGGTAGGGGACAGAGACGGAGAGAGGCAATCCAGCCGAGCAGAAGTAGCTTGCATCAGTATTTATAGACTGATGCCCCACATCTTGTACTTGCAGCCCAAAGTGCAGAAAGCTACAAAAGCAAGAAAAAAAAAAAAAAGGTTGAATTGAATTCTAAAACTATTTGATAAAGATTGTGTGTGCAGGCACAGATTGTGGTGGCACAGAAAAATAAGGCAGAAAACAAATCTAGACTAAACGATGGAATTCCTTCACAGTGTATGAGTAAAAATCCTTAAGTCTATTCACTTAATAAATACTGAGGCAATGAGTTGAAGTAAAAGCTGTGATCTCTTATCATTTTTAGCCGAGTGTTTCTTTGAAGGGGAAAACAAGAAAGACAAATAGAACCATTTCATTGCTAGAAAGGCTCCTCAATTTTGAGGCGAACACAGCAACTATTACAGTACTAATAACTCCAGAATATCACCTCTACACCTTAGAAAACACCCTGTGGACTTACATTACACCACCAATCTGATACTATTGTGGTCCTACTTGTTGGCTATCCTGTCAAACAGCTTGTTTGGAAGAATGTGTCTGTGTTTCCTTCCCCCAGAACTGCATGTAGACAGAGCTATTTCTTCTTATGGACATATCCATTCTCTTTGCTGAATCAATAATCAAAGCCTTTTTTTCTTCTTGTATCCCTGTCAGTCCTTGCAATCTTGTAGTTCAGCCTGAATTGATGAATATTAATGAATGATTATCAATTCTCTTTGTGTAAAAACACACACAATGCTGTGGCGGATGAAAGTGTTGGACAATGGGATGAAGGGGATCAGTCAATTTATTACATCTGCACTGCAATTCAGCAGCCTGGGATCCATCATTATCAATCCTCGAACCATACACTAAATGATCAGGGGGGAAGTAAATAAGTGGAGAAAAGTTACATCTGAGGCTGTGAGATATTCTAACACAAACTGTTATCAATCTGCCTCACACTACAAAGAAAACAAAGTCCAATTTTTCTTTGGTGCTAACACAGCAATTTGTTCTCTGTTTGTCTTTTGTTCTTAGGCAATGTTTTGTCTTTAATCGTCTGAAGCAAATTAGTTGCTTCTTTGTATGTTTGAATAATTGAAATAGCTTTGATTGAATAGCGGGAATTCAGCTGACAATGCTGGATGTTTACAGGCTAAATTCCTAAATGTTGAATGCACTTTACTGCTCTCTTCTTTTTTTTTCGTTTTTGTTTTTTTAAAGCCAGGTTACAGATCTGCACCATGGCTGTGCAGTGGTACAGTAAATCAAGAGCTGCTTTTCCTAAAACTACGCTCCGCTTTCCTTCCAATGGTCTACATGAGAGTCTTTACACGCTCAAGTGGCATCTCCCACTCGTTGTCAACAATGAGCAAACCTGTATCCCCAGGCTCAGTCCGTGCGAGTGATACGTTGAAGCCTATCTACCTTCACACTCCATTTGCCTATTTCTATTCTTAATGATGGGTTATTTCTGAACAGTTCTTGGCTCATGATGAGTAATCCTAAAATCCCCTCCAACAGTGTGTTCGTTTTAAACTACAGCCGAGCAACAAGCTTTCACAGCTGTCTCCCCTGCTTCACTTTAACAGGTACTGCATGTCTGCCTCCCCGACGCCAACGGGACTGGCGGGGGCTGACGAACACGCCGCTCACTGAATCACAATGTCAAGAGACGATGCGCTGAAGAAGAACAGCAAAAAGGAAGGGTGCTGTCACGCCTTGTGGTCGTCCTTCTCACTCTTCCACACCTCCGCCGCCCACCCCCCCCACCCCCTGCACCCCCCCACCCCTCATCCTCCTTCTCCTCCTCCACTTCCCTGCATTTATGCTAATAGGCTCTGCTGAGAGAGAATGACACACTGTTAAAAATCAATGGCACAATCTCTCCCTGTCCCTCTCGCAAAAACAATCGCTCTCTCTCATTCCCGACGTTGGCATAGTCGAGGGTCGAGGAGAGCTCAGTCTCAGACAAAGATTGGGAATGCACATATAATTAAACCTTAGAGTATCCAGCAATAAAAAATGCAAAAATAAAATGAACTAAAAAATAAGCTATGGGATGGAACTAGTCCAATCTTGGCCTGGAGTTCCTTGATAGTCAGCCCACAACCACAGGCACAGGCGGCCTCAAGTGCAGTGGAGGGAAATGTGAAAAATACACAGAGAGCTGTATGACCCATTTGAATCACACCTCCCACCCATTTGATTCATTTTTTAATTAAGCGTGAGAAATACAGAGAAAGGGGAAGAAAAGGAGACAGAGGGGCTGAGAGGAAGAGAGATTTATAGTCTTAAACCAATACAGTGCCATCTTGGTTTAACATAGGACTTATCTTAGCTCTGCCAGGCATACTCATGAGCACTTAACCTTGCAGTGAACGCAACCCATCATCATCGCCTCACAAAAGGCAAAGCAGGGTTCTTCTTCACCAAAAGCTGCCTTTCTACCCTGCAACCCAATGCTTCCAATGTCCTTCAGAAGGTAGTTATACCTATGACTAACCCTCCCACAGTCAAGTGTGTTGCAAAGCATTTACTGGGGCCTTGAGAGAAAATATCCCCCATAACCGGAAATACTATTGTCCTCTACAAACTGGAGAATATTTCACACTCAGGCTCAAAGCTCACAGAGCAGTATTCAGAACAAGAGCCGAGTGTGAGCTTGTTCTTTAAATGCTGTTTCATGCTTTTGTGGTTTTTGCTTTTGTGCTGTATGGGGAGCCAGTCAAGTGTCTATAAACGGCTGACAATGTGGCACATTTCATGTCTTTGAAACACGCTGTCTGCCAGCTGTGATTTAACCTTTATATTCCAATCTCACGTATGGTCACTGTATGGCCCCTTTGAGCATTTGTTTGTTTCAGTATCCTGATGAGCAGACACTGTCGAATCCAGCAGAGGCTGCCTAATTGACTCGCCTGAAAAATTAATGCATCACTTAACAGCATTTTTGTGTTCATATGGTATTTAGAAAACACAGGTGCAAATCCCGCATGGTGGCAAATGTTTAATTGATGCAGCCATATGACAATGCTCTGGATAGAAGGAAAAACAAGAGCAAGTGAAAGTAAAAGTATTTACTTGGATCATAAGTAGTTTCTTTTTCTTGTACAACAAATATGCAACTAGCTTTGTTTACTCTTTCTTTCCTTCTGTTATTTGTCTACTTCAGCACACTATATATCACAAGAACAGTATACATATAAGGCATTGCATAATAATGTGGCACAAAACAAGATAGGCATGCCTACTAATTATGAAATCGCAGCCACCACTACTCTGTTTGCAAATGCGGTGACTGAACCACATCAAACATCACACTTGATGGCCTGCATTCATGTTCATGCCAGAGCAGATAGATGATATTATGAGGGAAGGAAGCACATGTAGCTGCCAGGCTGACTCTCCCCAGGTGAGTCCCAGCAATGAGCTGTGAACAAGCTGCTTTGGCCGGGCTGGTCAGCCGCCTTCCCTCCCCCTGAAACCTGCCTGACACTTCCACACAGGCCAGGGAGCAGGTGGCCCTTAGCCGCAGGATAAGCCTGTAGTTCTTGTTCATTACAGAGATCGACTCAAAAACTCACAATAGTATATTCAATTCTTAAAAAACACATTCAAAAACACAATAGGAGCCGATTTTCATGTTTCTATATTTTTAGATGAAAAGAAAAACTGTGATAAAATCAAATTAAATGGGAAAAAATATTACAGTAATCCATCTTTAGCTGCTTCACACTTACACATTATATTATATTTCAAGGACGTCCAACACACCAAAAATGTATACTACTATTATTTGATGAGACTTTAATTATTTCCAAAAAACATTCTCCCACTGCTCGACTCTCTCTCTTTCTCTTGTCCCCATATCTCTCCTTCTCCTTGACAACCAAAACCCTCCCTCAGCCCATGGGAAGAAGAAAAAAATGGAGGGAGCATTCAAATGGCCGAATTAATGTTTCCACACGATAAGCGAGCTTAATATAATGCTGACAATCACAGCACTCACCCTGCCAACTAGAATTGGATCGGGTCCAGAAAATTCCTCCAGCACAAACATTTGATTCCAAACCCATCCTCTCTTGGCGCGGCTCAGCAATCTTTGTCCTTCGCCAAGACCGCTCGCCACTGCTGCAGACCCACCAGTTTGTGTACTTTTTGACTGGCCTATGATAGGAGTCATAGACACACAGGGAACACAAGTAATCCAAACCAGCAGCAAGGACATCCACAGATCCATGAGCATCTCCTCAGACCGCTTTGGCATCCTGTCGTTGTGTGTTTTGTTTGTTTGTTTGTTCAACAAGACTCGTCGCTCTGTGTCTCTCGATCCCCCTCTCTTCAGATCAACAGCTCCTTCTTAGATAACAAGAAAAGGTTACTTGTGTCCTCTTTGAACAGCAGAGCTTGCATTCATGGTGTGATAAAGGTCACTTGCATGGCTTGGCATGCCTCCATAGCAGTTGGTGAGGGGGTGAGGCGCTCAGCTCAGCATCCATTTGGAATTATTCTGAGGGGGAGACCTGTAAAGGGAGCAATCGCAGTTTGTTAGTTGTCTTTTAGTCTTGGGAAGTGTTGTCAGGAGGTGGGGAAGAAAGAGGGAGGGAGGTGAAAGAAAGGAGAACCAAACAAACATTTCAACAAATTACACAAGACAACCAGAATAAGTATAAAACAAACATGATAATAAAAAAATGTGTTTCTGAGGTAAGAAAATAGATTAAAAAAGGGATTTATAAACATACAGGAAATTGTTATTTTAGTATAATAAGTCAAGATGTCACTTTGTCATTACACGTTATCTATCTGAAGGTCCCATCACCCTTTATCCTTGCCTCATTTCCATATTATCATGCTACAATACAACAACAAATGGATATTCTGTAGTCTGAAGCTATTCATCCCTCAACATCAGATTCCCTTGCTTTAATCTGTTGTTCTGTGGATTATCCTGGAAAGATTTTGAGCAATTACATGTTTCTTATGATTAATGTTGTGACAATCATTCGAGGGGGGGGTAAAATCATCATTATAGCCTGTATGTTGCATTAAATTCCTTAGACATCCGCACTTGCATGCACTAATGCCAGTCTCAAATAGAGAGTCAGGCTGCAGGTGAGCTCTACAGTGTCAACAGTGCTGCAGCTGACTGATATCAAAGTAATCCACATGATTATGATGAGATAATTCTTATGGTATTTGGAGGCATGTTTAATCACCGAATATTACATTGACACTGCTGTTTTCTGATAAGCTTGGAAATGAACTTTTTTTTTTTTAGAAAGTGTAATCTGGCAAAAAAAAAAAAAAAAGTTAATGAAAGCTCAATAAGTGGAAAATAGATATTAATTTAAAGTCTGCCATTTAGTCCAACATTGTATTTTCTTAACACCAATTTCAACACCACCATGTTTTTTTTTTTTTTTTTTATGTATGATACACTGATATGGATTGTTCACCAGCATGCAAAACCAAAGGCGAGATTCACAGACACAAAGGCTTGATTTGAGTTGCCCTGAGTAAAACTGATATCTTATCACAGAACCGCTTTCGGTGCTATTCATTCTGGGAACTTTTTTTTTTTTTTTATTATTACACACAGTATGTGACTATGACTATATCCTGTGAGAACTAATACACGTTTTCAACAATGTAATCCCAAGGACAATAAACTGTAAGTATTTCACCATGGGCCAAATGCAATATCATAAAGTGTGGAGTTAACTGTGACACTGCTACCGGGCTCCAACCTGCAGACTAGATGATTCAAGAGCAGGTGAATTTAAAATACTGAAAGGAAACGGAGGAAAGGAGGATGGGAAAGGGAATCTAAAACTGCCCGGTGTGCATTTATAGCTCGATTCGAGCTCGGATCAAATTTGAATATAATGAGCTAAAAAAAAACAAAACAAAAAAAAAAAAAGAAATAAAAAAAAAAATGAAAAATGAAAAATCCATTTGTTCATGATGAATTGTCAAGCCACTGTGATGCGTGACTAAGCAGGCAGTTTCAGCACCACGGGGGTAGGACAGCTCCCCGCCAGAAAGCAGCCGGTCCAGACAGCTGAGCCGGCGGCAGAGGAGCTGTCCAAGGTCCCTACAAGTCCAAACCATACCAACACTTCCTATGGCATTTCCCTATAGCCCGGCAAGAAACGAAACCGCGCATATATGAGAACAAAGTTTGAGGTTGCTTGCCTGTAATAGGTTTTCCAAAGGATGCGCTTCCCGTTTTTGACTATCCAAATTCACCCTCTCTCTGAAGTTTTTAGCCTTTGAGGACACGATGTTTCCCTTTAGACCCTCTCAGCGCAATCACATGTGGCCCTAAAACGCACCAGAAGTCCAATTTACGGAACATAGAGCCGACGCAGACTCCGTGGATGCGACTTAAGCCAAGGCAGACGCGACTGAGATGTGAATAAAGCAGGAAGCCTAAGTTGCAGACCTTTCTGTAGACTTGCCTTTTGTCGCTCCGTGAAATCTCGCTCTTGTAAAACGCGAACCCCCCCACCCACCCACCCACGAAGATAAAGAAGTCCTTTCAGCCCCCTCAAAAACACCAATATTGGCCAGTAACAGCATTACCAGTTAGGTTTCTATACCATAGTGGTGGGGTATACTTACTAGTGAGACTTGGATCCTTTTCCTCTGCTGCATCATTTCACCTTTTTTTTCCTCTCCTCCTTCAAAATGTGCAAAAAGTCCGAAGCGTTTCATTCGAGACTGTGGGAAAATAAGTAACAAAAAAAAAAAAAACGCAGAGAGGCGACGCACAACAAATCCTTCCTGCAGTTTGTCAAGGCGAAGCGACGGTGTTGGAGGTGTGTGTGTGTATGTGTGTGTGTGTGTGTGGGGAGGGGGGTTATAGTTAAGAGCTCCGACAGGCTTGCTGGCCGACTGGAAAAGTGAGGAGGAGATGGTGGAGAGATGTACGGTGGCGAAGAGAGCCTCCCCTCCGCGGCGCTCATTGGATTGATGAGGAGCCGGGTCAACAGGCGCACAAATGAACGCATGGCGCTTCTGCCGCGGCACGGACGCGCAAAGGTTATCGCCTCACATTGCCGACTGTAGTAATCGGTATTAGATTGAACATAGGTGTGCGGTGTTAAAATCCAGAATTTTACACCTTTTACTCCTCTAAGTCTTCATTGTCTTAACGCATGACTTGGTTCTTACTTGTCTGTCTTATTAGTGAAATGAAGTAGGCCGGTGCGACCAGTGAAATGAAGACGAGGCTGCTCATTTACACTGTCATTTGATGAGGGTTAAGGAAGGAACAGATGGACACACGCACTGAAGCCCTGTTGGCATATTGAACACTAAAGCTATTCTATTAATTCCGCCTCTTTTTTTTTTCCCCCTTCTTTTTTTTTTCTTTCGCTCCTGAACTGACTATTATAGGTTATATTTATTTGTATTCACGTGCAGGCACATGGAAATAAATCATGTTGTATAAAAACCCAAAGCTCAAACTATTAAAAGACAAGAAGCAGGGGAAGTGTTACACAGCTCTTGTGAAGACAGTTACAGAAAAGGTCATGCTCATCATTGAATTGCTGATTGTTGAGCTTGAGTGTATGTGTGTGTGTGTGTGTGTGTGTGTGTGCTCTGTGCAGTAGAGTGTATGAGTGACAGCCCATAGTGTTGTCCAGGGAGAGAGCCCTCTAGTGTTTGTGCAGCTACTAAGCAGCACTAGTCAGTCAGACAGGGCCTTGGGGAGAGCAGCCTTCATTAGTGCAGCAGGAGGAGATGGTCATCTTCAGTGCACTGACACACATGTTTGGGGAATCCATTTCCTTAATAAAAAAAAGAAAAAAAGAAAGAAAAAGAATGAAAAAAAGAAAGGGCAAAACTCATTTAAGTCTGAGTAATAAAAGCTGTCTCTGCTTCTATTTGTTTCTGTGAACACGGGGTTTCACTAACATTATAACCCTGACTGTACTGTCTTTCTATCTCTTAAAAATGTAAGCAGCATGCATAATCAGTAATTATATGTGCTGGTCCAGTAGTAAGAGTATGTCTGAGGGCATAACATGTTATTGTTCCTCGCAAAGAAAACAAAACAGAGCTCTTTCTCTTAGGCTTTTCCGGTGGAGGCCTTTTGACCTAAGCGCCAGAGATCCCAATTAGCAAAGACATCAAGTCTACTATTATTTATTTCTGTACCATTTAATTTCCCTCCCACTCACGCTTTGATGTTGCAGCTGCATTTCAGAAGGGAATTCTCCAATCATCTTTTTTAAAAGCTTCTGCTGCATAATATATTAAGCTGTAAATGTTGAGCCATGTTTCTCTTCATTGATATGATTGACGATTTCATTGACATATACCCAGAGCGTATTGGGAATGTGTGGATAGAGTTAAATGTATAAAAGTATGGGGGGTAGGGGAGGAGGAGGAGGAGGGGGGGTCATTCACTTAAAATCTCTGCAAATGTTTAGAAATAAATAGCTAAAAGCACATCCCGGTGACAGAACCTGATGGTATGTCTAATCTGTCACACCTTCAGACAAACAACATGCACTCCCTCCAACTTCAAAGCACAAGCCTTGATTTATGCTAAATACAAGAATATTTTTTCATTAAAAAAAAAAAAGGGCGTTGGTATTAATATTATTCATGGCACGCTCTTCTAAAAGCTAAGGTAAGAGCTCTATTGACATCAGGTGAATCTGAAACTAACTAATCATTCAAAACCTCCTTCCTTGAGTGGAGCTTCGTGCAAATAAGATGGTTCCAGTTTTAAATTAGTGATTAATTCCACTGACATGGCCCCTGCTAGTGATCAAAATATCAGATGGCTTTGAAAAAGGCAAAGTAAGTGAAGGGGAAATGGTCTTTAGAACCTAGGCATCCTCAATCGATCATTAGTTACTGCTTTGTCAGTGGTATTAATCACAGAGCTGTTGCAGTGCGTGCCACATCTGAAACTCTGCATAGATTCTCCACTGTTGGGACTGTTATCATATGCAGAACCTGTTACTTAATGCAGATTCCCCTGTTTGTTTAACACTGACCAATCATTTTAAGTGCAAGCCTGCTCACTCTTATGGATATTCACACTGGTGTATTCTTAGTTATAAGCATGAGACAGTTAAAGCAGGCGTAAACATCCTCCTCTAAGTCACAACAAGCCTTGCACCTTAATTTAGCCAAGTTTCCAACTCAACACCTATCCCTCATCTTGATGAGCAGTCTACCCTGAAACAGCATCCACCCTGAAGTGAAGATAACCAACAACCGTAAACAGTTTTTGGCTCGATATTCCTTCCTTACTTTGCTTTACTTGTCCATCACAGCTGTCATTGGCCTCCACCCACTGCTATGTTACTACCAGCTTCACAGCTTGACAGCTACAATTGGCTTTCAAATTTCCAATCTCATCTGTAGCGCCGTTGCAAATGGCATGTATAGGTCATGTTACAAAACAAAAATAATGATAATAATAAAAAAAAAAAAAAAATGAAAAAAAAAGTGATGATAGTGTACATTTGGAGTCGATGAAATATCAACCAAACATAACTATAGTGGTCATGGAAGACTTTTTTTTTTTTTTTAGTTCAGTGCTCACCTTAGAACTAACCATGAATTATAATATCCTCTTAAATGTATCGTAATAATTCCTATTAATTTCATATCCACTGGTATCATAAATTACTCATAGTTCCACAGGGCTGTTCCTGGTAAATTGGAGCTGAAAATTTAAGTGATAAAGCAATTACATTTTCATAGGAGTTCATTTTATGACAATGGCCTCTTGTGGTTGCACAAATAATGACTGTTCTCAGAATTCTACATTTTCTCTTTGTGTTTCCCATCCCGCATTAACTCAATTCATGTTTATGATCAGAACTTAGAGAACATTTACAACTACTTACATGTTTTGCAGTGCTATTACTCAGACTCTGCATTGTTCTTTTTAATTGTCTTTTGGTCTTTTAACCATGAAATATGTTTTAACTGGCAGAGAACACACACATACTGGGAATGTGTAATAATAATAATAATAATAATAATAATAATAATAATAATAATAATAATAATAATAATAATAATAATAATAATAATAATAATAATAATAATAATAATAATAATAATAATAATAATATTTATTTATTTATTTGTATTGCACCTCTCATACAAAACTATAGCCCAATGTGCTACAGTAAAATACAATTTTAAGACAGGTTGAAATACAAAGAACATATTAAAATTCGATTGCACAAAAATTATAAAATTACAAAAGTACAAGATTATAAATTTCAATAAATAAAATTACAAGAATTGCAGATAAACTGATTATAAATACATCATACAATTTCAATAAAAAAACTAGAGAAGTACTACATACTACAGACATTAAAATGTTATATATCCAACTGCTCCTGTCCTACTTTACTGTACAGAAAATGCTACACTGCAGCTTTAAAGCAAGTAGGGCCCATGGGACTACTGTCCATTCACTTTCTCCTCCCAGGATTTCCCTAGTGATCAAAAGATTGAAACCAGAGTACACCACCCCCCCAGTCAGGAACGTGTCTTTCTAATGTCTGGGCTCCTGCCGCGATCATTAGGGCAAAAGAAAGGTTACGGTGACAATTTCAATGACTTACAATGTAGTTTAGCTGTTTGGGGAAAAAGGAAGAAGAGGTGCATGTGTCTTTATCTCCTTTTCATTCTGTTTCTTTTTCCTCCTTCCCCCTCCTCACCATGTTCCCATGTCTTGGTCAATAAAATAAAACAAAATGGCATATCAGTAAAAGTGCTCCACTTAATAGACATGTGGCTGGTTGACATGAAAGGCTTGGAAATACTCATTGTTCTTCATTGTCAAGTGCTGCCCTCTCCATTTGACAGTATAATATTAACAGCGTAATTGAGTACCCAGACTGGATCCTTCCATTCAGCTCCTTCAAACCCGAGGTGGCTGATTTTCAGGGAAGTTTTTTTTTTTCTTTAAAACCTTCTATGAGCTGCTGTGAATTGTTTAAAATGTCAAAATATGCAATTTACACATGACCCCCTTTGAATCGCAAAACAAATAGTAAAATCAAACTTAAATTCCAACTTGGTATGAAAGAAAATACACATACACACACACACACACACACACACACATACACGTTTTCATGTCTCATGAGGACCAAGTTTGTAACCAAGAGAGTGTAAAATAAATAAATAAATAAATAATAATGATGCAAATGTGAAAATTTATTGAAAAATAAACAAATAAAAATTAATGAATAAATAAAAAATAATCATAATCAAATAAAAATAAAAAAATAAAATAATTAATATTTTAAAATATATATACATAAAAATGAAAAAATAAAAAAAATACATAAATAATAAAAAAAAAACATGATTTTTTTTTTTTTTTAAAGTAAACACATCTTCAAACCTTTGAAAAATACATGTTTCACTTTGCATCTGTTTACCCCATGCTTTATGGGGACTTCCGTAAAAAAAAAAAAAAAAAAAAAATGCATTTACAGAGCCACGTCATTTCTATTTTACTACTAGGGACCTTTTATTAATATTTAATCCTCATGGGGACCTGAATTTTGGTCCCCATAGTGTCAGAGGGCTCCATGGTGTGACTGTGTAACATATCAATGTCCCCATAAAAATAGGAACACACACACACACACACACACACACACACACACACAGGAAGGAAAAGCTGCTCAGATACTTGTGCTTCACCCCACATACACATAAAGTCCACCAGTCGTCTCCCACATTAGGACTCCCAAAGAATTTTTGGTTGATGTCTGTGTTTAAGTACAGCTTGTGGCACATTAGCATTCCTAAAAGTCACACTTTAATTGGTTGCAGATTAAAGTTAATTGATTTAGCTGATAGTTTTAAAGCTCCTAAGATAATTAAGTGCAGTGTTGAGAATTCTGATATGTTGACATTTTGAGAATGAACAACCTGTAACGTGTGGGTACAACATAACGTTAACTAACATCTTAATCATGCAAATTGAAAAACACGGCAGATTTAATTATCATCGGTCGAATCATTGGTCCTCATTAATTACATTGGGCTTATTTATTCACTTTCACATATGTATTCCACTTACTTCCCAATTATGCAGGACAGTTCCCAGACCCCTGCTGATATAACAAACAGTAATTCCATTCCTGCTTCATTAAGGAACGCATGTAATCACACGCACAGGAGATGAAGGGACAAACAACTATCCAAGGTTGAAGAGCTGCAGCAGCAAAAATTCAGAGCATCAGAAAAGATTATCCAGCTCTTTTTCAATGATCACATATTTATTAACATTAAGTCCACATTGGGGTAATGTGTGCCAAGGCTTAACATTCTTGTCACTGAAGATAACTTAATTAACTCCATGCTATCATCATCAAAAAAAAAAAATTGCAACACATTAAAAACCCGTTTTCCTCCATTGTTAAAATTAGAAGTTAACAAAAACAACCAGCATCTGTTGTGTGGACTGAGTGAACAGAAGATAAGGTTGATCAGCAGATGGACAAAGTGTAAATTCCAATTTCAACATGTCTGACTGTCATGGAGATATTTAGTGGGTTCATGCTGATGAACACAGTTTAATTGTTGTTTTTGTAATATTAGATTTGTGTCATTCATTTGCATTATTTTTTCAAATTATATTTTATTTACTATATATTATTTATTGTATTTTATTTACTATATATTAGTCATTTACGTTTTGTCTTTCCTTGCTTGTTGTGTTCCAAATGTTGATTCCTACCTGTTTAAGGTACGACACATTTAAGTGTGACACAGATTAAGAGAGGCATGTGTGGCTGTTAGCCAGGAGTCTCGTGTGTGTGTGTGTGTGTGTGTGTGTGTGTGTGTGTGTGTGTGTGTGTTCTTGTGGAGGGAGCTGCTAATAAAACCCGTTGAACTGTCCTGCCGTTTTGGATCATTCATTAGCATGGACCTAACAGTGCAAAATGTAAATTATTAGAAATTTTCAATCAGTTTGATGAATGTATATAGTTGTTATTATGCACCAAACTGTTTCTGTTTTAAACTGTGGAGTCCTAGTCACCAGTGATATGTCATATCCTTCGAGAAATTACATGATATATTACTTCCATTCTGTACTCAAATATTTGAAATATTGCAAAAAATATTTTGGATCCATCTATATTTACACTGGAACAGTATTAAACATGAAGACAGGAATAAGAAATGCTTACATCCTTTTCATTTACACATTGGCACCTAGCTAAATGGTTCTTTCTTGAAAAGTGTCCTTTATACTGGTTACAAAAGCTACAAAAGCTTGTTATTTTCTGACTGGAGCCCATTAGCACAGAAAGCAGAGCTTCACCTACTTAAACATGATGTACCTCACATTGTCATGGGTATCATGAAAGTGTTTAAAACCTAAAGGGAGCTTGTGTGGACACCTAAGAAGTTAAATATAGAAGTTACACAGTTAAACCTTTATTTTAGAAACTTGTCCAGTCCTCCATTTGTCATCACTGAACTGCAGTGTTTCAACATGTTCAACCCACTACCTTTCTCTGCCTGAGCTGCTAAAATGGCTGATGATAGTTTAGGTTTATTCAACCTAGTTTTACAAGATAGTGTTCATCAAGTCAAGATTTCTACATCTGAAGTAAATATCCAGGCACAAACTGTAGGTTTAAATTGACAAAGCCATTTGTATATATTGATTTGATTAAAGGTGAGTTTGTTTCACTGACCTGCATTGACTTAAATCCTCACTGAAGAAAAAAAAGTTTATTTTCTGTGGAAAAACTTCATGTACATCTACTCTCATTAACAACCCCACTGTCCTGCCATCCACAGGACTGATGTATTATGAGCACAGGACATGCAATAGTAACACTGAATACTGCAAAAAAGAAGTACTTTGACATTAATCTAGTGTAATGTGTGAGGGAGGTTATAGATGAAGATGAGTGCATGCAGAACAGTTGTATGATTAGATGAGGACAGACATCTATAGGCATTGATGGTGTTAATGAAGAGACAGAGTGCTGTGGTAATGGCACTTTACCATTAATAGTGCTCACTTACAAGACTAGCCACTTGGTTAATGACAATGAAAGATGAACTTTTCCATTGGTTGTCTGGTCACAGAAACAGAAAGGAACTTAGAATATGAATCTGTGCAGGGTCTCATTCGTCCCGGTCATTGTTCTTCTCAGTTAGCTGTTTTGAAAATGTTTCATCTCTCCTCCAAAAAATGTTAGATTTTATTTGTCCCCAAAGGGAAACTTGTTTTCACAGCCATACGCATGCAGACTCCATCACGACTCGGGAAAGGACATTTGAGGATATGTTTAAAATGTACTAGTCCTCAGAACTGATAGGAGAAACTGGTGATAACTGGTGTTAATCCATATGCTAATGATCTTAAGTATTAGCTTTATTGTTGGACTTTGTGTATATATTTATAATTAAACACTCCCAGAAATAAAGGTACAGTAGGGGTACATATCTGTACCCTAAGGTACAATAAACACCAATGTACCCCCAGAGGTTAACACTTTGACCTTAAGGTACTGATATGTACCTTTTCATCCCTGTAAAAGGTCCAAACTAGTTGTCAAACAGTGAAAGGTAAACATTTGTGGTATCAGGGGCCTCTAACCCCTTCCCCCAGGGGTTAGAGGCCTTGTTGTGAACTCTTCCTTTGCACATGCCTGTGGTGAGGATTGGGCACGGAGTTGTTTTCATTCCATGTTGCTGCATTGGGAGAAGATACAATGTGGGGCGGCTGTGGCTCAGTTGGTCCAATGACTGAAGGGTTGGTGGTTTGCATCCTGCCTTTGGCTGTCCACTTTCCTGGCATGGCAGCAGCTGCCTATTGTTGTGTGAATGTGAGGATAATAGAAAGGGTTTATATCCATTGCTATATCAGTAGTACATATTTGTACCTTCACTATTTGTACCACACAAGGTACATACAGTACTGTATTTGCCACCATAGGGTACAAATACTAAATGTATAAACATGTGCCCTGCTTAAAAGGTACAATTATGTAACTTTGAGCCTTTGTACCCCTAGAAGTACAATGCTGTATCTTCCTTTCTGAGAGTAAAGGATGTATGTTTGTCTGTATGTATTTATTTATTTATTTATTTACATTCTCAGTACATCAATATAAACGTGTCTGTATGTGTATGTGTACGTACATGTGAAGATGATAAATGAAGTGAACTAATTATTATATTATGTTGATGAGAAGCTAAACAATACTATATTGTGGAGAGGTGGGATTAAATAAGTTTGAGTTCCTTCCACTCCTTTTCAAATATGTAAATGAGGTCATATTGTTTTCATATGTGTGTGTGTGTGTGTGTGTGTGTGTATATAGTTTGTTTGGTTTTCTTTTTTGTTTCACTTGCAAGGAGTAAGTACGATTGTTGTGTTTGGCTGCATATCCAAAATAAACTAAACTAAACACTTCAAAGTCACATTTCCTAAATTCACACAATTCACACTGATTTATTTCAATAGAAGGATGAAGATTAGGTATATGTTATATAAAATGACCACGGATTAAGACATGTTTAGTTCTATACTATACATCTCATGTGTTCCACCTACATTTGCTTTGCTTGAAAAGGACTGGAGGTTGGCAACTATGAGACTCCCTAATGCTTTCCTTTACTGCACTAAGACAAGATCTCTGTGGGATTTTCAGTTTCTAATTAATAATTGGTATATGTGGCTGACGCTCTATGAGATTATTTGAAGTCATTAGAAAACACCCCCTTTTGCTAAATCTTAGGAAAGAGAGAATGCGACCAGCAATTCTGTAGGGAATGCACAGCCGTTCCAAAAGTGTTTTGTTCAGGAAATTTAATTGCGGCATCTACAAACATGTTCCTATGAGTATTACAAAATAATGACTCTGTTCTAACATGAAATTAAAAGCAAAAATTGTGTTGTTTTTTTTTCCACCGAGCTGGAATAATCTTAATGGAAAAATATTAATGCTTACACCCTTAGCCCTGTTGTTCTCAGTGCTTTACTTCATTGTATGATAATAAATTGCCACTTGTCCCGACTCTCAATCAAATTCCCTCTGTGTTTGGTTTTTCCATATCTTGTAGCTTTCACAGTCCAAAAAGGCTTCTCCCTTGGTGTTGCAAGCAAAAAAGTTTCCTTTGTTGTCTGTAAAATTAACCCGAAAGCGACAGCCAAGTGTGAAATACTGTTTGATGACAAACATTAGGAAATACTGTGCAATACTGTATCATGGCAAATTAGTAGGGGGGGGGGTGTATTTTGTAACTGTTTAAGATCAGGTTGAACAAATAAGCTGAAAAGAAAAGAAAAAAAATTTAAGGGAGAACAAAGCGACGTGGGTATCAAAGAAGACGTGTTGAGAGTAGTAAGAGGAAAGAAAGGTTCTTCAGGACAGGAGCATATGGAAAGGGCTGGAGGAGAATGGAAAGCAGCAGGACAAACACATCTAGGCTATTGATTTATTGGGGGGTATAGTCTTAGAGACGGGTGCAAGATTGATCAAATGGAAGGTTATCCTTACTCACAGAGGCAAGCTGTTTGCCAATATCCATCACTGGAAACTCAAAATGGCTCAAAGGATCCGCGCCTTTCCCCACAGTAGACGGCCAGATTAGGAGATTCTCTGTGTGAAAAGGAATGTTTGAGACACTGAACTGGCTGTAATGTCTTATAATATCTCGCTACTCTAGCAGTAAATTCAAGGCCACAGACGCCACATGTGTCTCTAAGCTTTGAGTCAAAAGTAAGAATATTCACATCAAGGAATAAATAGAATTTTTTTTGGAAGTTGAGGTTGAGCTTATAAAAAAAAAAAAAAAAAAAGGAAAAAGGAATCAAGTCAAACTGTAAATCTCATTAATCCCTATGAAAATTGAAATATTATACCATCAAAACAGAGTCAGACAAGTATTCCCCATTTTGGTTTTCTTTAGGCTTTATGCTCAGGTAAGAAAATCTGTAGTTGACTAGTTTGACATTTAATCAAAGGTATGGGATGTTTTAATTTAAATGAGGTTAAATTTAAGCCTGTGTTTGTTAATGTTAACTCAATACACAATGTTGATATCTATTAGGTTATGCTTTTAGAATATCTTTGTTTGTTTTTGTTATGTGTATATTAGGCAAATAATCGGTAATAAAAGTTAATTTATTTATTTATTTTTTTCACAATGCTAATGTATCCTAAGTGGGTTATTACTCATTTAGTTTAATAAAATGTGTTGTCATAAATGTATTTATAATAATAATCATTCATTTACTCAACCACATAATCCTTGTGAGGGTCACAGGGGAGCTTGAAGTCAGCAGTTCATCACAGGGCTGACATACACATGAACAGCCCTTTACAGTTACATTCACACCTACAGTACAGATTATTTAAATCGATCAATCAACCTCACACAATACATGGTTTTATATCATGCTACAAAACTGGAATACATAGAGGGAACCCGTGCACTCACAGAACATGCAGGAAAAAATATTTACATGAACGGCAAAATCTCACTTTTGAAAACATGTTTTTATGCTCATTTGAGATTTTTTTTTACCCTTTTCAACAAAGCATTAATGCTACTGCTAACGGGGGAGACAGGGACACTTTAAAGGCATTTAAGTCACATGACTGATCACCTGTGATCCCAATTATTTCCAAAAAGCACAAAAACATGGCTGAATGTAGCAAAGGGTAGTGTAGACTGATGAGGATACCAAATTATTCCTCTGTCTCACCTATGGAAAAAAAAACACAGCCATAATTAGCTTGTCATTTTATGAAAACAAGCCATTACTAAACAAGTCCTCCGACCAGAACAGCCATACTCTGTTTGACATTTTACCCTATACCCTTTGATACGACACATGGGACTTGTAGGTTTTTCATATAACAGTTCTAACATTTAATTTTGACCTAGATGTAATTTTGGTAAAATTATCCAGTAAATCCTCACAGCTGAATACAAGGGCAGAGTTGCATTTTAGAAAGTAAAAACAGACAAACAAGTGGTGCCAGGCTCAACAAACCCCGTCCTGTTTTAGCTCTTGATGGACATCTCCCTCTCAAAACATAAGACTATGGGTTTGACCTTTTAAGGTCACTTAAGGTCAAATGTCACAATGCCATTTTGGAGGCTACTTGTAGTTTCCTATCTGTCAACAATAGTAACTGAGAACATATCACCATTCCTTTTGGAGTTACAGCCATTTACAATCATATGACCTTAATTTTGACCTTTCAAAGTCACTAAAAGTCAAAGGTCATGATGCTATTTTGAAGATCATGGCAAGTTTCCTATCTGTAAATAATAGTAACTACTTATCTATCTCCACTTGTTAGTCCATTTACATTTTTAGGTATTGACCAAGTGACCTCTGACCTCTTGGGGCAACAATAGGTCAACACACACACAAACACACACACACACGCACATATATATATATATATATATATATATATATATATATATATATATATATATATATATAGGTGCTTATTGGATGATTGATGATAAGATGATTATATCCAAAATTTGATTTTAACTTTTATTATGTTCCTGACCTTTGACCTAGAGAATGTGTCCTCCAAGGTTCTGATGTCAATGCACATCAAAAGTGAGAGGGAAAAAAATATGAAAGACTGAGGATACAGGAATGAACAAGACATTCCTGATTTGTCCTATCTCTGATCATTGTGAAAATACATTTATAGTGACCTTGACCTTTGACCTACATCCACCAAAATTGAATGACTTCTATTCTGGATGACCTCACACCTTTCCTGAAAATTTCATGGGAATTGATCCAGTAGTTTATGGATAACGTTGCTGACAGACAGACAGACAAACTGACCCAAAAACAAAACTCAACACTTGGACTCAAACTATGAGATCGTGGTGAAAAATAACAGGTGTTAGACTCAGAGGGATCTGCTATATAATGTCCAAAAACCTGCTCTGGGACGCTATGGCCTGTTGAGCATCTATTAATTTGCATCTGTACTCATGTTGACAAGAATCACCACCAGGTTTACTGCCCTGATTGTTTCATCTGTCGGGGTATGGGAGTAAAATGAGACACAATTAATTCCTGTGAACCAAAATCCACCCCGTCCATTAATCTTGTAATTGTAGCAGAGCACAAAGGGGGCAGCAGTGGCAGGTTGTCAAGAAAGAAATGTGCAGTGAAGGAGATTCAGAAATTCTACAGATTCACTGTGAAAGAAGTGTAAAGATAATTACCACAGCTTTATCATTTATGTTTTCTCAGAAATCAAATTGACTATATAAAGTATCCTTCAACATCCACGATACATTCCACAATAGTTCCAATAAAACTCACTCCTATATATCTGCCATTTACACATGTGCAATAGTTCAGGCTTTAAATGGCAGGTATTCTATTTTTTTTTTTTTTTTTTAAAACATACTTTTTTTTCAGAAATTGATCCAAGCCATCATGTACCAGTTGTTTATTTTGTATGAAGAGCACTTACAAGTACAAAGAAGAAAAACAAATAATGGAAAGGAACAAAAGTGTGTTTATATGTATTTTTGTGGCATAACAAAGAGTAGCTTTTTATTTCTATTTTATTTTTGCTTTCATTCAAGTGTCATGGGGCATTGATGCTGCCGCAGGAGAGGGTAAAGAGGACACAGATGTATGGTAACAGCAAAATTAGAATTGTGTTTTCATTGCCTGAATATGAGCTCCCCTTATTTATTCATATATATTTATTTATTTGCTTTCCTTTCTTTCATCTACAATGTTTGAGTTTGGATCTGAGTTAATATCCCCTTAATAGGCCAGCTCTGTCGTGGTGGAAGAAACTCAAAAAAAGTAAAAACATGAAACCCAGCTTTCATGAATCTGGAAACATGGCAAGACTTTATAAAGACCATGTTGCATGTGGTCACTAGGATAGACTCAAGTCCAGCAAAAGGTCGAGTTGTGACATTAAACTCATGACTGAACTCACTAATTGGTGTGGTTAAATACAAAAAAGAAAGAAAAAAATTAATAAACATTGTGGTCTAATAAGGGAGAAATACTTGAGAAATCTACTCTAAACAAGAAGGAATAAAAAAGGGTCAAAAGTCCAACATGTGTGCTTTCACTGCAAACATCGAAGGCAAAGGTCTGTAGCCCTGGTCCTAGAGAGCCGCTATGCTGTATGTTTGAAATGTTTATTTCTCTGCAGAGTTTGATGATAGGCATATCATAGGAATCAGGTGTGTTGGAAGAGGGAAACATCTAAATCATTCAGGATAGCGGCTCTCTAGGACCAGGGATGCAGACCTTTGATCTAAGGCTGCATTCAGACTGCAGCCAAATGTTCCCAAATTTGACTTTTTGCTGCCGTTTGACCTGTATCTGACCTGTTAAAGACAGTCTGAACAGCACTAATCTGATTTTTAATTTTGTTTTATCTGACCCAGGCCACTTTCATGTGTGGTACTAGATCTGATACGTATCTGATATGTTGGAACGCGACTTCAGTATGAACAGCCATGTCGCCTTTATCCAATTTTTTTCAATTACTTCCGTGATTGACACAACAAATGTAAAGACCCACAGGTAGGAGACCAGCCACCCCATACTCCTGGAGTACCCCTCACAGGATACCTCCGGGGAAAAGTTCGTAAGCCTTTTCCAAATCCACAAAATGCATGTGGGCTGGTTGGGCAAACTCTCTTGCCCCCTCCAGCACCCCTGCAAGGGTACAGAGACCATTCAGACTCAATGCTCCCATTGAAGTCCTCCAGTAGGACAACAGAGTTCCCTTTCGACGTGCTTTCCAGCACCCGTCCCAGGGACTCCAAAAAGGGTGGGCAATCTGATCTGCTTTCACTACAGTCAGTACCTGTCCCCCGACCTGGAGGCGCAGGGAAGCAACTCTTTCGTCCACTGGGGTAAACCCCAACATGCAGGCCAAGAGCCTAGGGGCTAACAAAAAGCCCACTCCTTACCTCCATCTCTCCCCTGAGGGCAACTCCAGCAAGGTCCAACCCCTCTCAAGGACTCCAGAGCCAACCATATGTGTCGAGCTGAGCCTGACTATGTCCAGTCGATAGCGCTCAACCTCCTCCACAAGCTCCAGCTCTTTTCCCGCCAGAGAGGTAACATTCCATGTCCCTAAAGCCAGCTTCTGCAACTGGGGATTGGACTGCCAAGGCCCCCTTCTTCATCCCCTCGCAGGTGGTGAGCCCCCAGTGGTCCGTTGGAAAATATGGTCACTTCTGTTATGGCTATCTGCGTTATGTTGTGGCTTTTGTTTTTGTCGTGCACCTGCATAACTTAAGCTAATGTTAGCTAACTAAAATGACCATCCTCTGGGCTCATGGTGGATCACTGAATACCAGAGTCTGCATGTTTTTATGTGGCTTAGGAGATGACTCTTTCCACTGCCAAGCTCTCATTCCCCATGCAAAAACAATTAACTTAAAGTGCACACAGAGAGCATAGACCTCTGCCAAGGCTAACAGTCTACTTATATTCTGGTTTCACCATATTGTCAAACCACAAACACGTGACTCATGTTGTTGTCCTATTGTATATCTTTTCATTCCAGTTTACCTATGTTTTTAAGTAAAAAAAAACCAACAACAAAAACCTGTTCATTTTACAGAAAAAAGCTGGCAGATGTGGTTACCAGAACAACACTGTAAAAAACACAACAACCATAAACATATTTACAGAGTAACATGTAGAGTTAACACTATAAAAAATCATTTTTAACATTGGATTTAAATGGACCGCACTATATAGTACAGTGTTGTAGATTTATGGTGTCTAAAATACTTTACAAAGCCACCAGGTTCCAGGTTGTGTATTCAGTGTCTTACAAGGACAATTTGACAAGTGGACAATTGGAGCCAGGATTTGAACCACCAACCCTTCAGTCATTGGGCAACCTGCTCTTACAGTATCGACTGTGCCTGTCTGTCTGTTAAACATGTTTAAAATGTTAGCTGCTTACTTTATTACTTTTGAATAGGCTGTTTTTTTGACAATATGCTCTTGCAATTTAAACGGTACCACATTATTTTTCCAATGTAATAGAAATACAGAATTCCTACATACAAATCTGTATGTTCACATACTCTTCCTGTAAAAACTACAGCTATATTTGATTTAATGAAGACTTTTTTTTTTATTTGTTCAAATAAACACCTTTTATATTTTATTTTCACTCACAGTTTTTCACGTTGCAGTTTTCCAACTTTTTGGTGTAAATTCTATGGTTATTTTTTTTACAGTGTGATAAAGAAAGTGAACTGTTTTAGTGGCTACCCCTTTTCTTCTTCATATCTTAAGGGATTTGTTTTACTGTTTCAACCCTTGGGCATTTGTTTCCAGTCATACTCTTTTCATTTCATACACAAGACAATGGAGTAGATGAGAATAGAAGCTTCATTCACATGAAACCAAGTTATGATCAGAAAACAGCAAAGATAAGACAAATTTTGTCATCCTCATGTCATAATGAGGCTTTTTTAAATTTTTGTCTTAATGACACACACTGGTCTTAGACTGTTAGCTTGTTTTAGAGATTTGCACATTTACGTTGTTAGATCCACTCTTGTTAGGACTATGTTCTGTTGTCTGACAATTGTGTTTGTTGAGGTTTTAGCTGTTGTCCTTGTAGTTAAATCCATAATTGCATTGTGTAACATAACCATGGCAACACAGATGAAACTTCCATGTGCCACTAGCAATATCAGAAGAAAATTCCTGAACGCAGCATTACAAGGGCAGAAGTATCGAAAGTAATTAAGTATTTGGTGAGTTGCCAAGTATTCTGTGTTTCAATGAGATGATGCAGTTTATGAAATGTTTACAATATTTCATACAGTAGATGCAAATGTTCATTCATTTCATGCAGGTAGCTCCATTGCCACATAACAATTTTGGATGTTCAATTTTGAAATGAGTTTACAGAATTCATAGGTTTGGTTTAAAACTATGTATTTTTCTATGTTAAATAATTTAATTTTAACAAGTTAAATTTATTATGCACCTAAAACATGTTCAGCCAGATGTCAGTCACTGTATCTAAAAAGTATAAATTATGAGATTAAATGATAAATATGAGATAAGAGATGCATAATTATGAGAAAAAGCATCAAAATTATAAGATAAAGTCGCAATCATGAGATAAAGTTATGATATTGAAAACCATAATTTCTGTCCTCCACCGATTTACCCTCTGAAGCCACTTTTTTTCACATCTGTTTAGTTTGAAAAAGTAACGAGTCTATTCTGAGAATGTAAGGATTTATGTACAAAATATAGGGAGTAAAAACAAGCATTTTCCTGAAAAATTAACACTCAAATAAAGTACAGATGCCTAAAAAATCTAGTTAAGTGCAATAATTAAATATTTCTATTTAGTTACTTCCCACCTCTGATTACACTCCTAAATCTCTTCCCTCACGGTGAACAATTTCAAAGTGTACTCCACTGTAAACAGTCCTTTAGTTTACATACCAAGTCAGTAGGTCAACCGGTCATTTTTGGAAATTTGTCACAATGTGCATTGTGGGAAATAGATGGTTTAAGGTGGAGTACACTTTGAAATGGTTCACCATGAGGGAAGAAATTCAGGTGTGTAATCACAAAAAGACATATGGATTTGTTATACATAGGTTATGACTCAGGTTTTACAGATTTAATGAAAAATTGGTGACGGACATAGCTTTAAAGAAAATGCATAAAATAGGTTTTAATAATACTGAACAGAGACAGATGGTTAGACAGACAAAGGGCATTTCTGTATCTGCAGCTTGACCTAGATATCACTAAATGGCACACACTCAACCTGTACTTCATGTAATATAAGCCAGTGTTTCCTATATGAGATATTTTATTATCACTGCATGAAGAAAAATAATCACTATATGAACGTGGTGTGTTGATTCCATGACTAACAAGCCTGTCTGTGGAAATGGGAATGTTTTTTTTTTAATGGAGTTCTGCCAAGCCCAGGTTTCTGTAAAGTACATGGCTCTTATGTAAAATAATCTCCCACGTATGATCCATACTGTAGATGAATAGTCTTTGCAAAAGATGATCTTATACTGTAAAAACCTTGACATCAATCTGCTTTTATTAGACTCAGTAAAATGAATTTTCTGATATTTATTATTCCCTAATATCACAATTTAATATGTGCAGATGGTAAGGAATGATTATATGCCTCAGGAAAATCTTATGGTGTGTTATAAAACATTTATTTATTTATTATATATATTTTTTATTTATTTATGCTAATTCCCAGGTAGAACTCAAAAATGACAGATGGCTTTGAAACAGTTTGGAAATGTGTGTGTGTGTGGGGGGGGGGGGGGGGACTTGAAATGGATTGAGATGGAAGACTCATTCTTTAGTTTAGTTTTACAAATAAACACTTCACATTTTTCAAGGGTGTTCAATAGCATTTTGCAGCTATTGTCAGCTCAGTAAACTCATGGGCCTGCGATGAGTGGAGGGGAAGTGGGCATATTATTTTTTAATTCATGATTTTAGAAGATTTCAGATAAAACGCTTCACTGGTAAAATTAAACTGAACATTACATGACTAAACTGTAGCTTAAATATATTCGATCAATCACTGAAGATAAATATGAACAGGGAGTTGAGAAAGTAGCCATTCGACTGTACCTACACTGCAGTGCTGTCATGTCCTGGTTTCAATCTTGAAGACATTTACCCCAGAAAAGAGAAAAAAATTATCTGTTCACAACTGAAAAAAAGAAATGAATGTTTAAATGACTGTTAGACAGTTTTGGATAAGTCCTGGGGGGGGGGGGGGGGGGGGTTTAGAGAGTTCGCTCTGTCTTTGAAAGGTTTTTCAGTAGTGTTGAACGCTGCAATCTCATTGTAATAGCATTATCTGTCACCACTCAAATAAAATACTTAATTTTATGTTTTTTGCACATAAATTGGAAAATGAAATAAAGTTGGAAAATAATTTTGTTATGAAAGTCTATTGCTGTTGACAATAAATAAATGCACATAGCAGGGTTAAATATGTAATTTATGGAAAGATTGGTAACACTTTATAATACCTACACACGTTCCATCAGGTATTAACCATTTGTTACCTACTTGTTAATGTTTATTAATCTGTTGCTTATACACAATTAATTATTAAGCATTTGTATTTCTTATTTTGTTATTGAAATTCTATAATGTATGTATAATGAGTTTATCTTGTACTATTATATTTTTACAATTTTGTGTAATCAAATCTTAATGCATTTCTTATTTCAACCTTGTCTTAAAATTGTATTTTAACTTTTAATCAATGTGAAGCTACAGTTTTTGTATGAAAGGTGCTATATAAATACATTTGTTTATTATTATTATTATTATTATTATTATTATTATTATTATTATTATTATTATTATTATTATTATTATTATTATTATTATTATTATTATTATTATCACATAGCTATAAATGTTCATATAAAAGAAGAACAAATGCTTTATGACAGGAATAAACCATTAACAAATAGGTAACAAATGGTTCATACATAATGAACAAACATTAACAAATAGGTAATAAATGGTTAATACATAGTAAATTGTGTTTAGGTATTATAATGTGCTACCCAATGACAAACATCTGAGAGTGCACACATCAGTAACAGGAGCCGAGCAGTAGTTTTAATGGAAGCAAATGGCTGCAAGAAACAGTACAATCCTGCTGTGGAACAACTATTTACATTTTCACACATGTAATGTCCTTGTGCTATTTTTGTGTTCAGTTTATTTTTTTTTGCCACAACAGCTTGCTTGTCTGAAAGGTGAAATGTGCTTTAACATTTTAAACGTGTGTATTTATTTGCAATTTCCTTAATGCAAATTACCTATTGTTGTTTGTGTTTCCATACTACCAATCTGTATGTCCTGGAGGGGGGTTTCTTCAGTGATGTAGTGCTGCGTAGGCAACAGAGCACTGACATGCACACATTTTGATTTATGTTCGCCAACTCCGTAGTCCTTCTAGAACAAGTCATGAAAAGTTGCACAAGAAAGAACAAGAGAGAGAGAGAGAGAGAGAGAGAGAGAGAGAGAGAGAGAGAGAAGAAAAAAGAAAAAGACAGATTGTGAGACAACATGAAGGATGAGAGACGGAAAAGAGAAATCTACCAAAACAAAAAATAGAAAGATGATAAAAACAGAACAGTTACACAAATTGACAGGCTTCCAGTAGATGGTAAAATTATAACCAGAGCAAGAATGTTGGTTCTTCTGTTTAACCCTTGGAAGGTGGAACAAAGCCGAAAATACCACTGACCTCAAAATACACAAAAGTAACAACACAATGGAGGAAATTAAAGTCGATGGAAAACTGTTCAGTACATGTTAAGTATATCATTTAAAGTGCAGGTGTCAAATATAAGGCCCAGGGACCAAATCCGGCCCACCAAATGGTCTGATGCGGACCTTGGGATCAATTTGTGAGAAATAAAATTTCCACTGAAAATAGTATTAAAACACTTTAGTTCAACATACACTGGATCAGACCATTAAAATATTGTCATGATAACAAATAAACAATGACAACTGCAAATGTTCTTTTTTTTTAGTATTAAAAAAGGAAAATTACAGTACATGAAAATGTTGACGTTTAGATATTATCCTTTTACAATAAATGAGTTCTGTTAAAATGAATGCATTTACTCAAATTAATTCATCATCTTTATTAATCTGATTAAAATTTTTAACTCAATTAAATGGAACAGTTGTTTTGTTGAAACTGTTGAACGTGTTGAATTAAGTTAAATGCATATAAAGTATATTCATACTTTTGCATGTTTTGAATATTTTTATCACATTTTTGGTGCATTTTTTTGTCTATTTTAGAAGAGTTCTTGAATTTTTATTTTGCGGGAAATTTGAGTTTAAAAAGAACAACAACCGTCAATCCATACTAAGCCTGTGATTAACCTGATTAATTATTTGACAGCACTACAATAAATATGAACAACCTCAAATGTCTTAAGATAAATATCATTTGAACCACATCCTGCCTGCTATAAATGTTTTGTGTATTTATTATTGTAATATACATTGTAATGCACATGTATAAATGATAAACATCATTAACATCACACTTATTTTGTTTGTTTGTTCCAGTTGTTCGTGTTATTTAAGGAAACTCAATTCAATTCAATTCAATTTTATTTATAAAGCCCTAAATCACAACAAAGTCGTCTCAGAGGGCTTTACAAAAACATAATCAACTACAGAAATACATGAAAAGTCCCAGGCATCCCCTGTCCTTAGACCCTCCTTCTCGGCAAGAAAAAACTTCCAAACCCAGTGGGAAAAAGAAGAAATCTTGAGGAGAACCACATTGAAGGAGAGATCCACTCCCATGGACGGACAGGCTATAGATGAACGTCCATGTATAAATGCAGGAAGGGGGGCTGGTCCAGACAGGCAGGGGCGGTGGTCCGGGGTCACAGGTCAGCACAGGCGAGATACTCCAGATCCTGTCGTCCATGGCTCCCGTGCAGGCACTGTCAGGAAAGCCACCACTCCCCCCAGGGGGGGAGGGGGGAAAGGGGACACCAGGTGACTAGTCATGAACAGACTTGGTAAGAAAACTTGGTAAGAAACTCTGAAAATATAAAAATTTTTATTATTATTTGACTGGTCTGGCCCACTTCAGATCATATTGGGCTCTATGTGGAACTAAAAGTATAAACTATAAGTTTGACACCCCTGATTTAAAGCAACCATGACATCATCTGCTGTCGAGGGTGTCAAACATCATAATAGTTTTGTGGATATTATGTTTTTGGTCCGACCACCACTGCTGAATGTCCTCTGTGTTAACATGATAACTTGAAAAATATTTGATTTAAAAATTCCATATCAATGAATATCATGGAGATAAAGAATTGATTTGATTTTGGATGATTTACCATTAGATTGCACACAAGGGGGCACTCAAATATTTAAAAATTCCCTAAACACTCTTTTGTTCCTACCGTATATCTGGAACTATTTTTCTGATTGATTTCATATGCAAGTGCAAATGAAAGGTCATGACCTTGGGAAGCCACACATTATGACATCATAGTTTCCTGGTTAAGGATTGGGGGTGTTTGGGGATATACTCCTAGCCAATGCTTCCAGTGATATAACGTTTTGAGCCTTAAAACACACTTACAGTCACCTCTGCTGCATCAGTTGGATGCATGAATATCAGAGACCAACGCATCAACACCTCTACACAGTAAAAAAAAAAAAAAAAAAAAAAAAAGGGTTTTGTGCTTTGTACCAAAATGATCCTTGAAAAAGAACAGAAACTGAGGCAACCAGTGACATAAGGATTAGATCAGACTAACTGACTTTCTAAAAAGAGTCATGGAGTTCAGACATATTAGCCCTTGTGTCTACAAAGAACGATGTGTTCCTTCTCCTGTAATATTTGTAATCATCTAAGCTACATTCACTGTACCTGAATAACCTGTATTGGACTATATTAGAATTCCCCTGCACTCTAGACCTCTTCTCAAAGTGAAACGCCAGGTGTTGCACAGATAGTGTGGTTTGTCATCTGCTATGTTCAGTTGGTGTGTAGGCTGCTATATCATAGGAAAAGTCCCACAGTTTCCACTGCAGGCGCTTGTGTCACGCTCATCACGTTTGACAGCTGTTCAAACTTCACCGCATCTGCTTATTTGGTGGAAAAGTCTGGTGCTATCATTAGCACATTCACAACATTGCCATATTGCCCCTTTCTGCATCTGTTCTCAGAAGTAAACTGTAACTGATGGTATTATCTAAAGCCGTGATTCAATAATCTTGCTAATCCTTTGGGACTTCTTAGAAGTGGATGTTGTAGGACTGAACACTTGCTGTGCTCTTGGAAAAGTAAGGAGCCTTAGAGTCAAGAGTTGAAATTATGGTGCACAGGATAAAACTATTTTTGGGATTAGGAATATTTTATTTGTAAAATTAATGAACAGAAATAGGAAACCTTTGTCCTTGCATATACAGTAGAGTGAACTGAGTGCAGGGATGAAATAGATAATTTTTGTTTGAAAACTTCAGATAATTCTTTTCAGAAACAAACAGCAACATTGCAGCGTGACAGCGATTAAATTGCTTGTTTAGGGGATGCACTGGAATGGAAGGCTCTATTGTATTTGGAGTGGGGCTATGTTTAGACTGGAGGAACACTGAGGTCATAAGAGGCTTTGGGGTGATAGAAAAAAAAAAAAAAAAAAAAAACATACCACCTCCTACCCTCCATCCCTTATTCCTTCACACTTTCCTGCAAACCCTGCCATTTCAGAGATTTATAAATAGTATTAAGCCTGTCCTTGGCTCTCTTGTCGTTATGGGCCGCTCAGTTTGAGTGGCGGTTGTCACAGACAATTTCTATCATACTTTCATAGAAAAAGCTGCTCACTGAGGAATAAAAAATTCTCTTTGAGGAAGTAAAGTCTTAGTTGGGAGAAAATTGCAAAACAACAAATGCTAATCTAGTTTGGTAAGTAATTGTAAAAGGCATACATTTTCCAATACTTCCAAAGGTCTTTTGAGGTATTCAGGTAAAACTCTTTGACTTCAAGTAGCAGACAAGTAATATTTGTTAACCTGCAGCCATTCTAACCTAGTTTATATTCCTTTTATGCATTTGGAGATTGATAATCCAACAAGGACAGGATAAAAAGTTTTCTATACAAGACACAATAACTCATAGTATATATATAATACACATCAGCTACAAGTATACAGTAAACACTGTACGCTGGAAAACACTTGAAACCCCTGTTACATTTCAGCTCTGATTCTGCTGTGTATCTACCACAAATGAGTGGGATCAAGCCTGGCTGGTGTATTAATAAAACATCAGGACTGGACACAACATATGCCTAATTGCAATGGGGGTAAAAACAAATCCTAAACAAAAGCTCTAATGTATATTTTATTGCTGTACTGGAAGGGTTTAGGCAGAAACTCAACGCACAGTCTGACAGGCATCAGGGAATAGCAGCAAAAAATGGCAAATCCTTTTTAGACTATGAACTGGGAGAAATAAATGATGTAATTGGCAGAAAATGTCTTGGGTCTGAAGCCATGTGTTTTGCACAAGTCTCCATTCGTCCTGACAGAGGAGTAAAATTCATACACATACTGCAATAACTAAGAAATAGCCCTGACTCTGGGAAGGTTGCATGGAGTTCTTCGTGTTCATGTATTATTGCCCTGAGGTCCTTGAGACACCCTGAGATCTAGCATAAACTAAAGACACCTACTCTGCTTGTTCACTTTTCAACTCCTTTTGCCTCCTAGAATAGAAAATACACACTTGATTTCACTGCTTACTTTATTCAACATCTTTTGCTACAGTATATGCCACAGTATTTTTAAAAGGTGACATAAGATATTTCGGCATCATGCTTCTCTTTCTTTGTAATTGCTTCCAATGAGGTTGAAGTATAGCACATTGCTCCTGGCTGTTTTGAGGAAGACTTAGGTATACCCAGGACTAAAAATGATCCAACTCTTGATGCAATATCTGCGGAAAACCACTCATCCTATTGTCATTATCATTTTTTCCCCCCTTTTTGTCAAATGGTAAAAACAAAAGTAGTAGCTTTTTCTGATCATACACAAGGAGAAGAGAAGAAAACTAATAACATGGATTGCACTGGTCTACAAGTAAAATTCCTTCAGAATAAAAGTAGTAAAACATTACCAAATGTGAGTCACTACTAAATAAAAATGTAGTCAAAAGTGCTAATATGTAGTTTGGGAGACCTTGGATTAAAATGTGAAATTCTGAGAGAATGGGTTTTATTCAAAAGGAAAGTTTGTCTCTGCACATTACAATACATTGACGTTTCATCTTATTTCTAGTGGAATGTTCTTGAACTCATTGTATAAATGTAAATAAACCCACATTTGTAATAACACACCATCATATGTATTGAAACATAGGCTATCCAGCACTTGCGTCATTTCTTTTCTCATTTATCTTACTGAAGTATGTAAGATTCAGTACATTCCATGTCTGAAGTAGATATTTTAAAAAACTAAACAGCAGAACAATATTGTCAATGAACATAAATTCTCTCTCCATTGCATCAGTAATTGCCTTCATTGTATTAACTTCTAAGTGTGCCTCATGTCGTCACTACATGATGTGAAACCTTGAATCCACAGCTTTGACCGACACGTATTTTTACAGTAGATGGAAGAAGACAGAGTATTATTTAAAACCACATGTTTCTAATGAAAGTCAAAGTTGTTATTATTAGAAGTAACGTGAAGTTTCAGATGCTTGTATCTAAGAAACATAGATGCAAATCAGTGCAAGTTTAGTACAACCATTTTTCCTTATTACCTCCAGTTCCAGAATGCAACAGTTGCAGAAAACACAGCATTAATGGATGCCATTTCAAGACTGATTTATTGTCAAAGATTTTGCAGTTGTTGCACTTCGGCTGTGAATGTATAAAACAAACAACAAAAACGATCTACTGATCTAAAATGTTTAAGTACTTCTGATCCACTTATCCTATCAATACATGTCAATTACTGGTGTAAAAGACTCTGATGTTACCCTGGAAACACCACCATCTTCTACAACACTGATTCATCAGCAAAACCCATGTAGTTGGATCAAAGACAGTGGTTTTAATGACATATTTATTTATTTTTTGTCAGTTTCCTGCTTTTAACACGATAACCCTCAACTTTAATCTGAGTTTTTATGAACATCGACATGATCTGTGAATTTAATCTAAGAAAATACCTAATCTTAACTGAAATAATAATAATAAATTGTCCTAGAAATTGTGAAAAATTGCATATAGAGTTACATATAGAGAATAAAATATTTTAGTAGCACTGGTCTTTATGGCTTAAAACATACATCACATGTGTCAGACCTGCCAGAACTACATGAATAGCTGGAGCCTATTATGAAGGATAGGCCAGTAGACTATGTAAGAGACGCAAAATAGTGCAGTCCTACATGTATTTTTTAGCCTCTAATGAGTGTATTAGAGTGACAGGTGTACAGTAAGTGACAGCTTGCTTACCTGTCAAATCTGATCTTTTTTTTTACAAACTTAACTGTAGTTGTGGTTAATATGTAAAATGTCTTTGTTCTGCAAACGCTTCATAGTCCTAGTTCAGCGCTTTGTATCGGACAGGGCTTTCATCTACACAAAAGTTTTTGAAACCAAGTCCCAGAGTGGGTACATTTAAAAATTCTATCTTACATTTCTAATCTTTCAACTTTTCTCAACTTTTCTAAATCGATAATGTCAAGGCCCCACCTTTCTAACCTTTTAAAATGCTACTTCACGCTACAAGGGCTATTGAGCATATTAGAAATATTGCATTGGAAAGAATACAAATCTTACCAAGTGTATTTTTCTCATTTCAAATGTTTAAATAAAAAAAAAAAAATCTGCCAATGGAACAGGTGAAAATCAGCTTGGTATGATTTCTTTTCAAGATCTATTTTTCTAAAAGATAAGTTGCTATATTCCACTGTAAAGTTACTCTAGGTGATTATGTCTTATTTTAAGTGTGATCAGATATTTTGACTATGAATGACAAAAATAGACTTATATGGATTTTTGCAGTGTGATACTCAATTTTCGGCTCCTGTTTAATTACAATGACCAACAAACAACAATCTAACAATATTCACTAAATGCTCTTGAACAATTGTTGCTCTTCTTCTTCCTCTTCTCTCTTTGTAGACTACAATGTGCAAGCTTTATGCACATGCTCCACATATCCATTTTTTGCAAGTCTTCCAAACGTACATATAGGCCTGGTATTTGTACTACACCATTTTCAATAGTTGTATGTCGATGTAGATATTTCCTGAAAATGACAAAGAAAAACATTGGATAGGCAAAGCTAGGGTGACCATGACTCAGTTGGTAGAGTGGGTTGTCCAATAACTGAAGGGTTGGCAGTTTGAATCCCACTCTGTCCTTGTCAGTCCATTGTGTCCTTGAGCAAGACATTTTACCCTCCTTGCCTCCAGTGCCACTCACACTGATGTATGAAGGTTTGGTGGTGGGTCTGATAAAACAAAAGAGAGTTACAGACACACATCGCTTGTGTGGAAATACTTCACCTGAGATGAAAAACAACAGCACAGCCATCTGAAGAGGCATCCGCTAGCTAACCTGAGTGATATGAGCAGCAGCGCAGAAAATGTACATTAAGACAATGCACCCTTTTTTTGGACAAGTGCAGTGTACATCTTGGCGACATCTGGACAGTCCAGTTTTAGAACCGTGGGTCCAGACAAAATCTGTACATATGGTCACCCTATTGTTAAATTTAAATGAAAGCTCAAGTCTAATGCCTTTATTTTATTCAGGTTAACATGCTGATGCTTGTGTCTTGTCAGTGGACATCGTTACATTACTTTAATACAAGTTGCTCATTGCTGAACAGACGTGTGTCTGTGTTTTTGTTTTTTTGTTTTTTAGCCGTATGTCTGCGCTGTTCCTCCATTGATAATTTGATGACATCATCACGACCCGTCGATCCAACTTTGATGGATAAGTCAACTTGAAAACAACTGAAGCTAAACTAATGCCCTAATAAGAACACATGGAGATCTCTCTGTCTCTCTCTCTCTCACCCCTTGTCCCCCTGCAGCTCCGCCCCTTTGTCCAAAAATGGTTGGGGTGTCAAAACCCCATCACAGCAGCTCAATAAACCTTTTGTATTCTACAGTTTTAACTGACAGACATTCTAGCTCTAAGAAAAGAGTACTGAAAAAGGAAATATTGTTTTGTTCACCGTGTAATTCATTTCAGAATGTTTTCCAGTAAAAAAGAAAAAGCAAAAAAAAAAACCAAAGAAGCAGAGAGAAACATTAAAACAAAACAACATTGTTTTCAATGATTGTGAAAATATGCCAAACGAGAATTCAAAACATTTACTTTTTAGAGGTGAGGAGAGTTAGAATTGAGCCATTTGATTTAGCAATGGTATATGAAAAACACAGCTGGTAAAATCGTGACAATGCCTTCAGTGTTTCAGTGCTGTGTTGTACATGTAGGAGTTCAACAGGCAGTGACAGATCAATGGTTCTAGTTCTCAGACTACTTGTAGCCAACTTTCAGACTAAAACAGGGCCTCAAAATGCAGAAACCTTACAGTATTTACCAGTACTTTCTGGCCATTCACTTTTGAATGTAAATTCCATGAAAGTGTGGACCTGATATAAATTGGTGGATATGTATTAGGGACTCTTTGACCCATCTAAAAATGCAAATCAGATTCTAGGTAAAGGATGAATTTTTTGAATCCTTAGGGTCATGACAGTATTTCACTGTTTGGATTTCATTTGTCTGATGCACCCTGGTGCCCCAGAATGTAAAGACAAAAGATGACTTAGGTGGAAATGGCAGGACCATGTGTGTGATTAAAAGTTTGACGAGCTCCAGGGTTGGCTGTAGTTCTCCGAAATGTTCACAAAACGATTTAAATGAAAGTTCAGAGTCTCTCCTTTAAAATAAAACCAATTGTAACAGAATAAAATATTCCAATATGTCCAATATAGATTTTCAACCATGTCAGTGTTCTGTTTGATTTATACTGTAGCTCAGTTGGTAGAGTGGGTCGCCCAATGACCAAGAGGTTGGCGGTTTGCGTCCCAGGTCTGGTCCTTGGGCAAGACACTGAACCCTGACTTAGGCTCCCAGTAGGACTGACCTAAGACCTTAGAAAACTACTGGTGTATGAGTGTGTGTGTGTGTGTGAATGGGTGAATGTGAAGCTAATGTAAAGTGCTTTGAGCACCATGAAGGTGGAAAAGTGTTATATAAGTGCAGACCATTTACCATATTATTATTTTCTCCACCTTAGTTTACATTATGTGTGATAACTCAGATGGCCATCACACATCATTGAAAAGCTGAGATTCCAGGCTTTCAAAAAAGGTATGGAAGCCTTTGCCACTTTTTCAGTAACCACAAACCCCTCTGGTTCACAGACTATTTGTTAAGGGTTTTTTTCCCTACTGTGTTAAAACAAACACTAGTAGAGGAGCGTTATAAACATGTTGACAGGGGCAACCTGCCCACGCAAGTGTGACAGAAAAAAAAGAATAACAAGAAGAAATACAGGGAAGAAGATAAAACTTATCTTCACCTCCCACCCACCCCTTGGAGTCTGACCCCCTCCTTTCTTTTGGATCACTTGCTTCTTGTTAAAAGGACCCAGCCCTGGACGGAGCGGGGGTGGTGATACCCCTAATGAAGATGAATATTCAGCTGCTTTAGAAAGGCTCCTGGAAGGCTGCCCAGCCTGCACTCGCTGTTCCAGTCAAATTGGCGGCACGGTGCATGTGGAGGGAAAGGGAGAGGGGCCTGGTGCACTCGGCTGAAGTGGGGGAGTGTAGAGGTGGGGGCCAGATTAGATGATTGGGATGGCAGGCAGGCAGGGGGAGGGGGTCTGTGTGTACACATGCATGCAAATTCTGTTTACATACATGTGTTTGTGTGGAGGTGAGTCCTGCATGACAAGCAGGATAAACAAAAGTGGTTTAAAATAATGTATATTTTGCTTTAGTATATTTATTAAAATTTATATAATTCTCTTATGGTTAAGGAGAATTTGTTTGCCAGTCATTTAAATATTATCGCTGCACATTTTTCATTATTATACTTATTGTGTAGTAATTATTTCTCTTCCTATCATCCTGATGTTTCATTTCCTGTTATTCTTTCACTGAATTAATGCGAATACAATGCAGTGTTAAAACTGGTTTTTGGTTTACAGTATTTACTGTGGTCAATTAGTTCTTTCAGAATTTGTCTCCAGCTTTATTCAGTGCAAACTAAACATGTTTAGTTTACAATAAAGAGCCGTGTTTAATTAAAGAAACTGCTGAACCGTAAAGTGGTTATCAAAGTATTTACTGATTATTTCTGACTAATAAGCAGCGGTCTTATATATTTATTTATTTATTTAATTTTTCTCACCTTTTTTTTGGCATTTGGTGTGTGTCATCCTGGAAGAGGAATCTGAAAGGTTTTGTCTATTTTTTATGGATTTTTTGTATTTTTATCATTAAAGGTTTTGTTTTTTTGTTCTTCTATGTGTGTGTGTGTGTGTGTGTGCAGTGGGGTCTTTTGTTTGATCCTAGGGTCTCAGTATAGAGGATGTTAAATACTGTACACGTGCCAACTTGTGATTTGTGAATTTGAGTGAATTGATTTTACTTCACTTGGGTGTCATTCATGTATAATACTCATTAACACATTAATTAAAGTCAGTGCACTTTAGGAAAAGCACTAATCAAATAAACAAATAAATAAATAAATGATGTCCCTCATTTATAACAAATGTTGACAATAGTGCATTTAAAACCCAACACTGTGCCAAGTCCAGTCACAGTTCAAGTTACCTTTGGCCATGGCTGCGAGCACACTCCTGCTGCCAGGTGGAGAGGGGGACATGGAGAGAGCCGGCGGCCATTAGTTGTGTTGGCTATTGGAAGTGAAAAGAGAAGAAATGTGGGGCAGCTTTGCCACCCGTTTGAAGTAGGGACAGCTTGTTTGTGAAGTGGAGGCCGAATGCTCAGCTTTCATGTCCTGCTCTCATGTGACCCGGGGAGACCTCAACTTCATAAACCATATTGACTATAGCGCCTGAAAAAAAACAAAAAAAAAACACTGACACAGTCTATTCCAGCACTTATGGGGCTTAGAAACCTGAGGCTTTATGAGGAGAGATGAATAAGAGCGTGGTGGGATTTTCAAGGCCGGCCTATGACACAAATTACAAACAGACAAATATTTAAAGGGGACATATGATGCACAATGCACTTTTTAATGTTTTTTACAACACGAATATGTGTTGTCTGTGTGTGAGGAGACCATTAAATTATGAAAAAGAAACCAAAACCATCCACTCTCCTTTTCTTGTTGATCCATTTCTTGTTGGAGGGGGATGAAAACGCTCCATTTTGGATTTTCTATGCTTCGTACGTCACATGCAAAGATTAATTTGAGTACCCCACCCCATCCCACTCCACCAGCTCAGCTAACCCCACTTACTCATCACAGCCACCTTTGCTCGGACTTGGAGATCTGCCATTAATATCTATTGTATTCCATTGTGTGTCTGGTGCGTTGGGGTCTGAGCCCTGTTTGCTGCACGTCCTGGTCTGCCCTGGTCTGACCAGGGTTGATTGGACAGGCGGGTCCATGGGTGGCACCATGACCATGGTGTTGTGGCTTGTCTGACCAGCCTGGGTCCAGACGAACCAGAACCCAATGAGCAGTGGGGCTGTTAACAAACCAGAGCCTGAAGGGCTGTAAAATTCTGTGGCTAATTTGAATGAAAGCATGAGGCACTAAAACCAAGTGTTTTTCCAGGTTGAAGAGGCTGCTGTATCTCTGCATCAATGTGGTATTTTGACCAAAGCATGTCACAGACAGGTCACTAAGACACCAGGGAACTGTATTCACTTGTGGAAAATGCGCATGATATGCCCCCTTTAAAGGTTGTGAAATATTGTCTTATTTCCAGGATAAAAAAACAAAACAAATACTTTAAATGAATGACAGGATTATTCATATTTCCTATGATTTCCTATGATTAAGGAATGCCAGGGGTTATGTAATCATTGGCGTTATGATGCTTTCAACAGTTTGTCTGTTTGTTTGTCTGTGTGTCTGTTTGTGTGTGTGTGTGTGTGTGTGTGTACGTGCACATTTCCACTTTTCTCACTCTAGCATTGCCAATTCTTGACAGATTGTTCTGAAATTTGGCATGTACAAATAGACACATATAAGGATGAAACACACCAAGTTTCAGCTGAATTGACTCACTACTTCCGGTCTGACACCATATTGAATTTGTGTTTGCCTACACATTTTCACTTTTCGCACTTTAGCATCGCCATTTCTTGATGGATTGTTCTGATATTAGGCATCTACAAGGAGACGGATACAAGGATGAAACAGACTGATTTCAGCCGAATCAACTCACGACTTCCGGCCTGACATCATATTGAATTTTTGCATTGTCACAGCAGAAATTTGCTGTTTTCAACGTGTATTAGTGATTTAACATTGCAATGCGTGATCATGATTTATTTGTGTTTTGACAAGATCACAGATTTCATGTGATTTGTCAAGTTACCGTAATCCACATGGATTTGTAGTTTGTCTGCCTGTCTGTCTTTTAGCAACAAAACTCAAAAAGGTGTAGACAGATTTGGCTGAAAATTTCAGGAAATGTTGATATAGGAAGAAGCAACAAATGATTAAATGTTGGTGGTGTTCAGCAGAGGCATGGGGGGGCACATATTTGTGACTTGTATTAAGATAACTAAAAAATGTATAGATCGATTTGGCTGAACTTTGGAACAAGTGGCACATGGAACAAGTCATAAAAGTTTAGTGGTGATTGTTGGAGATGAGGGGGGGGGTGATCTGCCTTGGCGGAGTCTGCACTCTCTGAGTGATTTACTAGTTATTTTAATACTTTCACATAATGCTACTCTCTCTCTCTCTCTCTCTCTCTCTCTCTCTCTCTCTCTCTCTCTCTGTGATCCCGATTGTGTGATTAAACATGAATTAAAAAGTGAAACCCATGAAATGGTAAGTTCTCCCCCTCTACCTTCTCTGAAGTTCAAATCTTGTGCTCTTAACGGGAGTTTTTGACACAACTGCTGATCCAGCTCTTGGGGATGAGGGCTTGAGAGACTTAGTCATTTTTTTGTCGTCTCTGCATTTCTTGGGAGGGAATTGGCAGATTATTTGGTCAACCTCGATCAGTTCCACCACAGCTTAGGGGGATACATGCTCGCTGACTAATATTGCCCGGAAATCCATCAAAGTCAGAGGGCTTGTCCCCTTTTAAAAACGCGTGTGTTCCAATCAAGCACTGAGCGAGTCAAAGCCATCACAAACAGAGGCCGTAGCCCGCCTCAACTGGGGCTGACAGATCCCAATGAAAATAAATTATGCTGTCTCTGAGCATGAAAGTACCTACTGTAATGTCGAATGAGATGACAGTTAACTTTAATCTTCAAAGCCCTCCTATAACCTAATGCATTTTTTTGCTAGTTTAATATGCCCAAAATCAAACGTTCTGGTGATTTTCACACTCTTGAGAGCTCAGATGCATACAGGACAAAAAAAGCTATTTTTTATGTTATAGGATTTGATTATTAAATTTGATATATAGGTGTTCCATAACCTATTCCTCACTTTTAGCTAAATTAATATTGTTACTAACACAGTGAAGTAGAGGTAGACCAAAAATAATAAATCAGCTGGCTGATTTATTCGGCCAATATACAGTATTGCTTTATTAAAATTTTTTTGAAAGCCAATATTTGATCAGCAGTAAAAAAAAAATGCATATATAAAAATAAGACATAGTTGATCAGGCACCTGTGTGGGCATATTTTATAACAAATATTTGGGTGTGGAGTCCAAAACTGATCTCACTTTTCCTCTATCACATCAAGTTTTGGAACTATAGGACACGTGTTTTCTTAAAACATATGAAAAACACTGTACCTAACAGGTATGTGCTTATTTGAAGTATTTTGAAGTATTAAGCTTCTGCATAAACTGAAAAAAAAATGGCGGATCAAACTGGTTCATGGAAATAAAGCCTGTTTTTTTTTCCCTGCATGTTTTCAGAACAAGAAAAAGGCACAAAACCTAGCTGGATGCTACTTGGGTAAAGGTAAACACATACACAGCGAGAGGGGAAGGGGGAGTGTTCCTTCACCTTACTTCTGAGCCAATCAGAGACGCCTCATCACCGCATCATGGACATGTACGAGGAAGTACTGGTATATTCTGTTGTTCGACATTTCTGTACAGTGCAATGTTTTTTTTTAAATAGAACCAACACACAATGTATTCAATAACAATGGAGAACACAACATTATTAATGAAATAACGATGAATGACACTTTTAACATTTATCACTATTCACTGTTCAGATGGAGAAGTAGTGTTCGATTATGTTAGCACCA
Organism: Siphamia tubifer; assembly: GCA_020466265.1. NCBI lineage: Eukaryota > Metazoa > Chordata > Actinopteri > Kurtiformes > Apogonidae > Siphamia > Siphamia tubifer. Next base: position 11,804,905 of record CM035785.1, read on the forward strand.
CAGGACTGTTTGACTCTGAACAAGTGTTTTATTTTGTTGCTGCCAAAAGAAAATCTTCACTTATTGAAGTTGAGATTCCAGGTGAGATGACACATTTATGACCCATCATTTACATAATTTCTATCCCTTCAAGGCCAGTACTGGAGAGTGTGTGCACCAGTTGATGTTTTGGTGTTTTGGTACAGGAACTGCTGCAATTATGTATCTTTTTTATTTTTTTTGGCTTCTTTTCATGTCTTCTATTTTTTTTTTTCCATTTTTCATTTCTCTACACTACATAAGCAAAAGTATTTGGACATGTTGAATTCAGTGATTTTAAATGTTCTGCCTCCAAGTTTCTAAAATATGCTTTGTGTTCAGTCTGTAAATAATATTTTCCACCACGACTAATCATCTACTTTTTTCATATCTCACAAATAATTGAATAAATCAATCATATTTCTCAAGCAAAAATAGCTATTTGAACAAAACTAACCAACTTAAGGCAATCATATTTAACACGATGTCAAATTATATTTCATATTTTGTAATGAGCAAAATTTCACATCTATAAAAACAACCTTTTTTTTCCCCCCAGATTGACTTCAAACTTGGCACATATATCAAGGCAATTGCTATGCTGACATCAGCGCATGCATAGACATGATGACATCAGCTGGATCGATGCCAGAATAAAGTACAATATATATGAAGGGCAGGGTTTGTTGTGCCTGGAACCATTTGTTTATAGGTTATTATGGCAGTATTTTACTGATCTGATCCACTTTAGATCAAATTAGTCTGTATGTGAAACCTGAGCTAAAGTGATTTTGACATCCCTGATTGTTAATATCTTCAGTGTAATTTTAATGTTCTATAAACAGGCTGAAGTGGATCCTTTGGCAGGTCGGTTGTGGTCCGCCGGCCATATGTTTGACACCTGTCCATTCTTTCAATTTTTCTTGTCAGATGATAGTAATTCTAAGTATATGACTACCACTGACACTGGTAGAACTATCATGAAACAATAGCTGATTGGAGAGTTGTGTGATGACATAGAAGGCCAAGTCACTCAAAAATAGCTTTTTTTTTTTTTTCTAATATTTTGAACAACAACAAAAAAAGAACAACAAGAGACAATGAGATGTTTCTTCACAAAGGAGTGGGAAAAGGTCAAAATTTACCTAATCCCATCCCTTTAACTTACACAAATGATTTATAAAGCTTTGTTTATACTGATTCCTTAGAAATACTGCAATTTATAACAATCACAATATTACTTTTAACAGTACAAACATCCTAACAATACTAGTGACAATAACAACACTGACAACAGCAACAATAAACCAATGGTGATAAAGAGACAAAAGGACATGACAACAAGAAAAAACAACAATGAACATAAGCAAATAACCAGAACAACGAAGAGAGAAATAAACATCTTGTGATCATCACACCCGCACTTCATCTCTGTGTCCTTCGAGGACATATTCTTTATATTTTCTTTTAAACTGTTATATGATTGGACTCCTCAACTATTAATGATAAAAAGTACTTACAGTGTATATCACATCCTAATTAGCTACATCATTTAGATTGCAGACCAGCAGAGTTCAACTATCTCTGTTCTGTCCAGAGACTGTTGATGAAATGATGGCATTGGAACTGTTGTAAACAAATAAACATGTTTTCCAGTAGAATTCCAATAAGCTGGGATGTCATTTGAGCTGTTTTCTGAAGAGTTTTGTGGAGGAAAAAGCTATATCAAGACTTATCCATTTGCATGTGGAATATACTGCTGGCATTAGTCTAGTCTAGTCCTAGGATTTGTTGACAGTAACAATTGTATTTAATATCACCATAAAGTAATCTAAATGACTTAACACTGCAATCATATTATAAAGACGTAAAGCCTTTGGTTGAATTAATATTCCATATCTGTTTTGTACAGTTTGTTTGTCTCATCAGTCTGTACGATATTGGTTCATTGATACTGATAAGTAATTCTTTGACAGATATGTTTGATTATATGAAATAAACATGGCTTTTGTCTTTTTTTGCTCTATTATATATTACAAGCTGTAAAAACATTACAATGCAATACATGACATGTCATTTTAATTATCTGGTGGTTCTCAAACTGGTAGTCAAATATGTGTGTTTAATGTGCATAAGACTTCTGTAAGGATTGGAGTGAATGTCATTAGTATATGAGCGATAAAGTGAATTGCAGAGAATAATTTTTTGACTGAACGGCTGAGAAAGTGGATGGTAACTTAGTTGAGTAACCACGTCAAATACAGAAGTGAAGGAAAATGTGAAAGCTAAATTAGAAAATGACAATAGCTTGAAGAAAATAAACTAAAGTGTCGAACAATTTAATTCAAGTGCTCATGAGAAAAAAAATATTTGAGTGTTAAAACGTGTCATTTTGACTGTGCAAAGAACTTCATTTCAGTGATGGTGTAAAATGTGTTGTACTGTAGAGATTGTACAGATTAGGTCATAATCATAGCTTTGTCCAAACTTTTCTGATGAAATAATATTCTTTTCAAATGCACTCAGCTACAGTATTAACACAGAGAACATTGCATTATTGGTTGTTTTAATGTTGCATTAACATTGTCAGGCTAGCGGGTGCAATTACATCATTATATAGTGATTCTTTACCATCTGGCCACAGTAAAATGTTCAGTTAGTCTGCAGAGTAACCAGTAGAGTTTATTTAATTGCTTGTTTTGCTTCTGTTGATGATATAATGAGTAATAAAATGACAATGTCAGATACTGAAGAACTACAAAAATTGTGTGAGCAGCTGTTCCGGCTTCTAAATGTTATTGTGGTAATGTGCCATACGTCTGAGTCGTGGTTAACAAAAGTTCAAACCAATACTTTAGGATATACTCTGGATATATATATATATATATATATATATATATATATATATATATATATATATATATATATATATATATATATACCTACATAGCTCCCCCCAAAGTGGAGGAAAGGAATATTGTTTTTGCTTCAGTTCATTCACAGCAAAACTATTGGTTGAAATCATACCAAATTGTGCTTATAGATTGCCAATAACCCAGAATAGATCTCATTACATTTAAGGAAAATTAGGTACATTTTCTTCATGAATTTTACATAATTTCCCCCATTTCCTCATAATAGGTGAAATTTCAAATGTCTATAAAAAAACATGAGTTTAGTGTCAATTGACTTCAAACTATAATAGATGTAATTGATATGCTGAAACTAGCACATGCACATACAACAGCTTAATCGATGTCAAAATAAGCTACGGTACCTCTGAGGGGTGGAGTTTTTGTTGGTAGAAAAGATATACAGACTTAATTTGACCTTACATAGATACGTTGCCAAAGCTCATGGGGAGAATATAACAACATACTGTATTTATTTCGTGCTATTGTAAAACATTTCACATATTTTCAATTTAATTTAGTTTTTGATGATATAAGTTTAGTGGTATGAATTAGACTATGGTGAACCACACCAGTATATCCACTGTGACGACCCTCAGCTGTTTCCATTCCTGGAACTGTCCTCACAGGTCACAATGGTAGGTGTGAATAATATACATATAGGCTATCGTATTTAAGTTTTACAGATCAACCTTGAGACAAAGCATATGTGAGCAGTATGTACATACAGTGAATATATCAGGGTGCTTTCTCTGTACCTAAAGAAAAATTCCAGACTTTTTACAGACTTTTACAAAACTACTGTTTTTCCCTCAAGGCTTTTTATACTTTTCCTCTTATGCGTCTACTTTTTTGGGTGAGATTGTACCTGGTATGTGTAGTCAAAAAGTAAAATTTATTAGATGTACAAATGAATGAATGCAGAATTCACAGTAAATTATATTTTACTCACAGAAACATTTTCAGAACATGTGTAAATGATATCGCACACTAGAATCATTCCACTACCAACCTATTAGGTGACCTTTTTTTAATGTTTTCCTCTTGTATTTCTTATCTTAGAAGATTGTGCCTTGAGATTGAGAGAAATATGTGAGAAACATTTTTTTTAATACATCAAAAGTTTCACACACAATCTTTCAAGGTCTAGAAAACACTTCAAAATTACTTTTTAATGCTTTCAAGATCTGCCTGATATATGTATACATGAGGGGAAAAAAATACAAATGTACATTGAAAAATGTACATTAACATAAACTAACCCCTCTGATATAAATCTAAATAGAAAAGTTCAAATCCATCAAGAAAATGTTTACATCTATGAGCTGTACTGGAACAAATATGAACTTGAAATTTTCATTTATACATGTGCATTACAACTAATGTCTCACAGGGGATCTACAAGTATAAATCATTTAGAACAAACAGACAGAATACTGTTAAAATTCCACATACTCCTCTTAAGACATTTAGTTATTCTCATGTTTTGTAAAAGGCAAATTTGTAAATGTATACATTTAGTGTAATTGGACATTTGCATTAAAAAAGGACAATTTATTATTATTATTATTATTATTATTATTATTATTATTATTATTATTATTATTATTATTATTATTATTATTATTATTATTATTATTATTATCTGAAAAACGTTTGATTAAACTGACGTAAAATTAAAATTATTTTAACATCCTTGATTTTGAAGATCTTCAATGTAATTTTTGCATTTCACAAATTCATTTCACGGGCCGGACTGGACCAGTTTTGGCCCCATGGATAGTGGGGCTTGACACACTGTGTATGTTCTGTGTGTGTATAGGGGTGGTCCTAATCAGCATGAAAAATGTCCTGGTGTTCAGCTAGTCACATGTCGTATAAATTTCCTGTTGACACACATGGTCGATCATAGATGTGGATGTAGTACCTGTAGTACCTGTAGTACCTGTAGTACCTGTGGTACCTGTAGCTGTCCCTCCAGGTAAAGTGAGCATGTAGATGAGAGCATACACAGACGCTATGTGACCCGGGTCTGAAGCAAGATGAGCAGAAACTTTTTCCTGCTGCTGCCAGTTTTGTGGAGCAAGGTGCAAAAATAAGCTTCAGCTTTAGACCAGCTATGATGAGGCTTTTCCATCTGCCCCAATTTCCTCTATTCAACCCCACTACCACTTGTTCTTCATTTCTACTTCCCATCTCCAGGTCTCTTCACCTGGTAAGATGTTGGGTGAATTGACTGCCATTAAAAAACAACAACAATTAAGACTTAATCAAAATATTCTTGGATCGGATTTCCATGCAAGATGTCTTGATGCCCTGCTTCAGACACTAAAGCACAAGTGTCAAACTCCAGTCCTCGAGGGCTGATGTTTTAGATATTTCCTTCTTCCATATGATTCAGTTTAACCCTGTAACTCCTGAGACTTTAGCAGTTCCACAGTAAAACAAAAGTAAGCAACAAAATCAACAAAAACGGCATCAAGTCATCAATAAAATGAATAAAAATGAATAATAAACAAACAAATTTAATTACTAACATGAACAAGGTAAGACACAAATGGAAGAAAATTCAAGAAAAAAAAGAATATTTTTTCTTTTAAATGTAGAAAAAATAAACATAATGAGCAACAAAATGAACAAAAACTAATAAATATTTACTAAATTGTAAATAACATGGAAAAATGTGTTTAAAAAAAATTATTATTGAAATTTGGTCCCTTGGTCTGTTTATAAATTAGTTGCCTTTTCACACCTGTTCCATGAACAAAACTCTGTAAAAAAAAAAAAAAGAAAAGAAACGAAAAGAAAAGAAAAGAAACAAAACTAAACGATCCATACAGAATGTGTCAGCACTGACCCTTAAGAGTCAATAATCAGCTTCTCATCAGTTCAGCAGAAGATTCATAATGATGCAATGGCTACAGGTGTGATGGAAGAGGGAAATATCTAAAACATGCAGGACACCGGCCCTCGAGGAATGGACTAAAGTCTTAATTTCCATTGGTACAAGTGACTTTGTTTTTTTTTAGCATTTTATTGCAGCTCTTCCTCTTTTTGTGCCCCTAAAAAGTAAAGAAATCTACCAGAAGTTTGAGGTAAGCTCCAGTTCCTATTTTACATAGACTGTTGTTAAAAATAAGGATCCATTTCTCCTTCATTTGGAGCGAAATAGTAACAGGAAGATCTAATTGAATGTGAGTTTCAAACAGAAATGATGAGTCAAGGTAAAATTTGCTGAATTCTAGATCTTACTTTGCCTTCCCACATTTCAGGTATATTAACTATTCTCTTCTTACCTTAAGCTATTACAAATGTCAATGCTCTGCTTCGCTCAGCAACCTGCACAACACACCGTCAGTGGCGTACACACACTAACACAACCTCATACAGAAATTTCACATTCCTTTTGGAGTTCATTCCTGTAGCACATGACAAAAAACAGTTATTCAGCACAGGTCCCACGGGTTGGCTGTCTGCTCATTTGTTAATGACAAGCATTTGGGGTAACCATCGATTTCCTGTGGCACTAATTAAGGGTAGACTCATTAAAACATTTGCAATACATCCTGTGTTAAATTTGCAGGTTGTTTTATTTTTTTCCCCTCTCATTTCATTCTACTTTGATCATTGTTTGTCTTTTCTCTTGTTGAGGCAAGTTCTTAAACATCTACAGAGAGAGAGAGAGAGAGAGAGAGTGATCACAGAGAAAAATAGGAATGCAGTGTTTGAAAGAAAAAAGAAATACCAAACCGGCTACGTTAAAATGCAGACGTAAATGTTAAGGCAAATATAAATGGGTGTGTGTTAATATTTTGTAAGCAGTGACCAAGTGTTGTTATTTTTACCTTTAGGCAGAGTTTGTTCATTACATTTGGCATAATGTTAGTAAACAGAGCTAATTTTGTCTGTTTTACCCCATATATTCATGCACCTGAGGGGCAGCACAGAGCTGAAGATTTAATATGAGTGAGAGATAACGATGGAAAACTCTTGGCTCTCGTTCCAACTAAGCTGACTAACACTGGGAGGTACCCGAGCAGACTCTCACATCCATTTAGGAGTGCAATCTGTATTAAAAGCCCAGTACTTCTTATTCCAAGCAGCCATATTGATCCATCCAACTGTCCTCCTTGTGTGTGTTTACGTCTGGTGCCAGGTCAGATATCTGTTCCTGGTGCCTGCTGATGTCCATTTGCTCCCTGCCTGATCTGAGTTCACAAGGTGATAGGCTGTACTCTGTGCTCTTTATAATCAGATGAGGGGGGTGTGTGTGTGTAAAACTGTCTGTGTTACTTTTGTCTGCCAACAAAGATTTATGAGATACAGTTGTTTCTATGCAGCGCTGTTTTTGAGCATGTCTGACATTTCTGCAGTTAATAAAAAGAGAATACAACTCAACTTTGATTGTGTGGCTCAAAGCTTTTAAAAGCATTAGAAAACTACAAAAGGAATGTGTACTTCCAGAGACAATGTCCTAGGTATTCAGCATAATGTGCACATCACTGTGAAACCTTTTCACTGCAACTACAGACCATGTCCCTGAAAACAGTTTACAACTAAAACCATGTGTGAATTTTCATTATAATCGTTTAGATTTTGCAAGGTGGTATTTTACTTTGAGCTCAGATCAGTTCAGTTCAGTTATTTTTATTTGAGCAGTTCATTATTACAAAATAAAAAATAAATAAAATACAGAACAAAAGACAAAATAAGCATTTCATAATCACCACTCAAAAGGAGTAGGTTGAAGTTCAGAGAACTTATAAAATCCTACCCCTTATTTAACAATACAATTACAAGAATTCTATGAATTTCATTTACATCACTCATTTCAATGTCCATCTTGACCATATGTTTTAAAACTGAACTTCCTGCATTATTGCAGGTGGTCTATTTTTGCAGCACTTGCATATTTTGCATACACTTTAAAAGAAAACAAATGAAGAGCTTCCTACTACATATATATATATATATATATATATATATATATATATATATATATATATATATATATATATATATATATATAAAGCATCTTTGAGTGTCCAAAAAAACCGCAATATAAGTTACATTTGAGGTATTATTATTATTATTATTATTATTATTATTATTATTATTATTATTATTATTATTAGTAGTAGTAGTAGTAGTAGTAGTAGTAGTAGTAGTAGTAGTAGTAGTAGAAAAAAAAAGGTAGTTAAAAAAACTTATAGTACTTTGCTTTTATCTTACATGCTATATCAATCCCTAAAAAGTGTTCTGGTGGAAGAGTTTCCTTCATATCAATAAGACATATAATAACATGCCTCATTTCCTACCAAAATGATTTGCAAAAAATATATGTGTGAATTTTTGCTTCCCCTTATTAATGTTTTAAGACATAGTCACAGTCATAGCCTACAATTTCTAAACACCGTTGCCTATGGTCTTTTATTCAACAAGATTCATTTTTGTACTTCACAGGCAAAAGCGTCAAAGTAGTCCTGGAAATGGTTGAACAGTAAGCAGACACAGACAGACTCAACATTAATGTATGTAATGTAATAGAAGATTTATGATCCACACCTGTGTTGTACGCAGTAGGTGCATTTACATACAATTGTTTTTGCTGGCATTTTCAATTTATGCATTAGGAACTCAAGTGGAAACACTCAAAAGACCCAGAAAAAGGTTATTTTTATTTACTTATTTCAAGTCAAAGGTCAGTGCAAGTACAAGAAATGGGAAGACATTTAGCAACTAATTATGTTTATCTTCCTATATGAACAAACAGAGACAGCAACATTCAATTCATGCAACAAATGATAAAAATGACATTTTAGACGGAAAAATATATTTAAAAATAAAACTAAATCTAAACTATATGATACTATAGTCCACAGCTGTCAGCTAACTTTAAACTTTAGTCATATTAACTTTAAATACTAACAGCTCTGTAAACAGTGGCTCAGGTTCAGTTGTTAAATATTATATATTGCATCTCTTCTTCAAACACAAACTTCCATTAAGACTTGCTCTTCACATAAATTAATTGTGAATGGAAATGTGAAGAAATTAGTATTTTCTTGCTCCAAAATTGTATTAAAAACCAAATAAAACTGAAAACTACCATGCATTTAGATGGAATTATGTCTATTGACACTTACTGTAACACAATAAAGAGCTATATTGTGGTTCACCTTTTGCGGCCATGCTGTTTCAGATTTTTTTGTGTGCAATTTTTCATGTTTTTATTAGTTTCTTTATTTTATATTGTATGAATATGCGTTGGGTTCTGCATCCTGATTGGTCCTTTCAGAACAGTGGCTAGGATCCCAGCAATACTAAAAGGTGACATATAAACCTAACAGACACTGATTGGTCCAACAGTTCAACAGTTCATGTATTACAACATATAGATGTGGAAGTTGACAGTAAATATATCAGTACATTTATCAATAGGATGACAGCCCATAATACTACACCATGGTCAGTCCAGGAGATTCAGTCTTTGGTGGCTGACAACAGGAAATGAACAAGTTTATCATGTTCCCTGAATAGACGACACGGAAGTAATACACCACATCGCTATGACGGCCAGGTACTGTAAAGTCAGCACTTTTACTCACCAAAAATGTGACCCACCACCACGAAACCAGGCATAAGTCGCGCTGACCCGTTCAGAGCTACAGCCAAATTTAGGCTGGAAGGCAATTTCTTATTTGTGTTTACATTTTATCAAAAAACGGTACCTTAACACCTCTATTTTCAGTTCCCGTGGTCATTGCATTAAAATCCAATCAATAAAGGTGTTTATTGAGTCAATTATTTAAGCAGCGACAAACATTCAGGGATTGCTGAGCAAAGACAAAGCCGACTTCCACCTCTTTTCGCCGAACAAACCGATCTCCATTCCGTGGGTAAACACCCAAGTGTTTGGTACGAGGTAAAAGCCTATATTGAATGCTCTGTCCAATGGTGTAAGCCAGTCCTATTATTATAATATATAAAACTTCTGTGACATGTCCATCAGAGTGTCCTTTAACATCTGTGAAAAATTTGTGTCAATCGGATACAAATTATTATGCGTTGCTAAGGACTTCCTACCCCAAAACTTTGACGGACAATATCTAAAAATATGCAAATTGCAAAATATGTCCAAATGTGGATATTAAAATTACCATAACTTTGGTTCTACTTGTGATAGAAACATAATTTGTTCACCATCTTAAACCTTAGTTTCCACTCTACCAAGCTACACAGATAACTCAGTTTTGATTTCCAGACACTTATGCCTTGTTTCGTGGTGGTGGGTCACAAATGAATTTTATTTGTACACGAAAGCCGTCCTCCTTTCTTTCCTCCAAAGGAGTTCAATTAGTCCACAGATAATCTGTGCACTTTAGGTCCATCAAGAAGTCCTTTTCTATCGCCATCAAAGTAAATGGTCTGCACTTACAGTATATAGCACTTTTCTACCTTCATGGTGCTCAAAGCGCTTTACATGAGCTTCACATTCACCCATTCACACACACACTTATACACCAGTAGGTATTTAAGGTTTTGTCAGTCCTACTGGGGGCCTAAGTCAGGGTTCAGTGTCTTGCCCAAGGACACTTCGACATGTGGACAGCCATCTCTCGGTCATTGGGCGACCCACTCTACCAACTGAGCGACAGCCGCCCCTGAATTGAAGTGAATGCTGAAAGTCGAGCGTGCCTTGTTCTGTTTCTGGAATAAGCTTTAATTCACTTTGGGGTTGAAAATGTCCATTGGCTCGCTTCCCACTGCTAACATATTATAATCTGATAAATCACTCCTTGACCTGAGCTTGTTATGTAACTCATAACTAGTACAAGCTGCCCTGCATTACTCACATCTATCATCTCATCCATTGTATTTTGACTGATGTTCCACTAGGTACCGTTTGTAGTTAGCGGACTAAAAATGATGGTCACATCCAGTTCCTGGTTGTCACAGACTTGCTAGCTTTGGAATTGTCCAACTTTTTTTTTTTTTTTTATGATATTCAACTTGTGTTGAAAAATGTATCTTGAAAATGGCTTTAAATATAAATCTTCAACCAAACCCACCGCTTCTCCTCCTTCAGCCTTGTGGGTTTGACTACACAGCTAATAAACCACCACAGCTATAATTCTGCTAGCTTTAGCTACTACTGGACATGGATACACTGATGTAAACCATAGCCTGCTAGAAGATAACAGGCTATGGTTTACATCATATAACATATAAGATATCGTCATTAATTCAAAATCTGATTGGTTGAAGCACCGCCATCATCTGCTTAGAGGGTTAGCAGAACTGATTCTGAAGGCCTTCAGGCAGACTTCTGTGACTTTGACCCTGCCTGCCAACAGGTGATGGCTAAAGTGTGGTTGGGTAAATACTTTAATATGAAAATACATGCCTGAAAGCAGCACAACCAGGGGAAAACCTATGAAAAGAAACAGACAGACCATTTGGAATTATTTAATAAGTATACAAGGACAAAATATAATTAACATCGTTCAGATAACTATTGCAGGCCCTGACAGTTTACCACTGCCGATTTTAGGTTTACAGATTGCCAGTGACCAATAGTAGATTTACTTACATTTTGGGAAAAGTAAGTCAAAGTATTTTTTTACATGTTTTTTTCTTCTCTCATTTACATATAATGGGTAAATTTTTAAATGTCTATAAAAAAAAACTCCATAAATTTTCATTTTACTTCAAACTAGACACATATATAGGGACAATTGATCTGCCCACATTAGCACAGGCAATAGATATGATGGCATCAGCTAGCTACAAGACAAAATATGCTATGAAACATGTAAGGGGTTGTGTTTGTTGTGCCTGAAACCATATCAGTACTTATGTTAAAAATAAAAATAAAGCATATTTCTACTGTATTGCATAACAATTTAATATAACAGCATTAACGAATTAAAAATGAATTTCCACATACCATACGGAGGACATTTCCATGTCTCCCTGCCAAGATCTCCTGCCACCCTATGTAAAATGTTCGAGGTAAGGCCTTGCATCTACAAGCCTTGGGGTCATATGATTATAATTCTGTGTCCATACATGCAGCCACAGACAGGTTTCAAGTATAGAGGCCTGTGAATGCTGTGAAGTGAAGCATTTTTAAGCTGAGCCCCAACATATTTAACTGAAAAGAAGTTAAACCTAGATAGATAACCCCCTCACTGGACTGTTCCTTTTATGCAAGCAACATTACAAGGACAAACAGTTTGACCAAAGACCAAAGATAGCATAGATATGTACATACTGAACATACATACATACATACATACATACATACATACATACATACATACATACATACATACATACATACATACATACATACATACATACATATATACATGCATACATACATACATGCATGCATACATACATACATACATACATACATACATACATACATACATACATGCATACATACATACATGCATACATACATACATGCATACATACATACATGCATACATACATACATACATACATACATACATACATACATACATACATACATACATACATACATACATACATACATACATACATACATACATACATACATACATACATAGATACATACATACATACATACATACATACATACATACATACATACATACATACATACATACATACATACATACATACATACGTACATACATACATGTACAGATAACAGTCCTCCACCATCTGCACCTGCTCCTTGTAACATCTTTATCTCTTTGTTTATATAAGTTTTCTTTGTTTTGTTCCAGAAAAAAACAAAACAATCCCCACTGCTCACTGTGGAATATTCTTCCAACGCTGATGTGTAAGTGTGCTTTCTTTATCTGTGCTCTGTACTTCTGATTTAAGACAATTTATTTGTATGTACCAAATGTTTTAGCTGCATCCTGTTTGTGACCCAAGGAGATCCACAACAAATTATACTTTTCCTTTGCTCTGTCCATGGTGTATGCAAATGACAATAAACTTGATTCTGATTCTATAGGAACAACACTAGGCACTTGTTTTTAGAACACTGTTCACTTCTTGAAAAACATCTTGCTACTCTTTTCTCCTCAATCACCCAAACAAAAAGCATTCTTAATGACATTCCACTTTTTCACAGTCCACATGATGAACTGTTGGCTCTGTTGGCACTTGGAGAACACAGCATTTGTCTCATTATAATGGCAGGCACTCTCTTCCTCCAATCACACTCTGCTAGTGGGCAGCACTTGGAAATGTGTGGAATGAACAGCCTGCAACAATATCAAGTGTTACCAGTCAACTCAACAGAAAGCTAATGAACCATAGCAAACAGCTTGTGGGGTGTAGCAAGAGAGGGCTGTTGCATCAAAAGCCCTTCATCGACGGCTTGAGCACGCTTAAGTGAATAAACTGTATCCTAAGGCTGGTGGAAAACAGACATAATCCAATGACATGTATACAACTCAAAGTGAGAAAACTAGCAGACAGTGTTGCACAAAAAATAGACATGACACACAACAAAGATTCCAATGGAATAACTGTGAAAACGAAGCACATTGACTGCTATACGGTAGGTTTACTTTTCATTGCAGTAGTAACATGATTTAGGGTTATATTTATGCTTCGGCACTGAGAGAGAAATTCAGCAGATGCTTGTTGTCTGACAAACACAGAGGTGGTACAGTATAGACAATGATTAAATAAGCACATTTTACCCTTCATCATGACTAGAATGGTGCCTGAAGTTCAGTTGAAAATACAGTTAGACAACAGAAAACACTCAAGTGGAGGTTGCTCTTGGGTGTTGAGTGCTTTTCCAGCCAGCTCATTTGGTCCAGACTTTTGAACCTCTCAACTTGATCCAAAATAAAACTGCAAGTCTGAAACCTTTCAATAATCCTCACACAAGACCAAAAGGTGTCAGGGGGGAAAACGGATCTTTCTTGATCAAACTGAATCATTGTTTAATTCATGTCATTCATTCTGTGAAGCCCTTTGAGATGACCTTGTGATTTTGGGCTCTACAAATAAAATTAATTTGAATTCAATGTCTGGTGCAAGAACACTTGTGAGGTTTTATCAGTCATTATGCAGAGAAAGAGAGAATTATTATTATTATTATTATTATTGGAGAAATCATGGTAACATATGGAGAAAGAAAGCTTTTATTTGAAATGTATGTATAAGTGACATTTCTAAGAAGTAAGTACTCTCCAACTTCAATAAATGTTCATTCAAATAATATGATGCATGCAACGACACATTTATAAAAGCTGGAAAAGAACCATGTTTACCACCGTGTTACATCACCTTACCTGTTTTTTATGCTTTTTAATAGTTTAGGCACTGAGGACACTAATGGTTACACTTTTTGAAAGGGAATTGTTGCCTTTTCTTACTGTATGAAGCAAAGTTAATCCCTTCATTCATTTTCCTCCATTAAAATGGAAAAGGCGCCTTGCCATAATGACAGGATGCTGGCATCAGACTTACACCATCTAACTAATCAATGTCAAACACAGGGAGACGTATAATTGCAAATTACAAAACTGTAATGGGAAATTAAATGTACCCAAGTAAGTTTTGTGCAAATGAAGAGAAACATGAGTCTTGGTTCAGGCTTCGACATGTGAAAAATGTGTAAACCTCAAAATAACCTTCTATGTAATTCCACTTCTTAACCTTCAGGCATCAGAATAATTTTATTCCCTATAGATTGGATTCACACCAGGAACATCCTTTAGTCCACTTATTTGGTTTGGTTCAAATGTGGTCTTATATTTTGTTTAGTTTGGCTTGGATTGTGTTGTGTTATTCTCAAAGGTTGCACCATATTTCAGAGAGCAGTTTACCGGTACTTCCTCATACATGTCCATGACACAGTCATGAGGCGTCTCTGATTGGCTGAGAATGCGTGAAGGAATGCTCCCCGCTCCCCTCTCACTCTCCATGTGTGTTTACCTTTACCAGAGTAGCATCCCCTAGGTTTTGTGCCGTTGCTTGTTCTGAAAACGTGCAGGGAAAAAAACAATTATTTCCACATAGAGCACATGAACCAGTATCATCCACCATTTTTTTCAAGTTTGTGCAACAGCTACTATGGCGTGGTCTTTTCTCGTAGATGCTAATGCTACTTCAGATTCACTGCAATGGGGGATGGGTTTAAACCCACGTGGGTGGCGCTAAAGTCCATTTGACGTCAGATGGACCAGCTTTTTCTGGGTCCCTCGTTCCTCTTGTTGTTTTCTGTGAATGCGGTATGCAGCCAGTGGAGGTGACAAACCACTTGTGGCAACATGTGTTGGTACGTCCGGGCTACCCATCAGATTCCAAAAGGAGCGTGGAAAAGTGTTTTTCAGCGGAATGACACCTTTAAAAATATCAACACTGCTCAAAACTAGCAACCCCTAGCCCATGGGCAGCAGTTCATGGGCAGCAGCCGTCTACTGGTGTATATGGGTGAATGTGAGGAATTGTGAAGCGCTTTGGGCACCCACTGGTGTATAAAATGCGCTATATAAGTACAGACAGTTTTTAAATGCCAGTTTGATAATGTGAACTTATTCAGAATTTGATAAATTACTGTTTTTTTTCACATACTTTCCATACATTAGGCTATGTATGTCTAAAACAAACACAGACACACACACACACACAAGATTAAGAATGAAGAAGAATTTTAACAAGACATGTATTTCTACATGTTTTTCACTGAAGTCAGATAAGAAATTGAGATACACAATTCAATTCAATTAAGTTTTATTTATAAAGCCCCAAATCACAAGAAAGTCGTCTCACAGGGCTTTACAGAAAACAAACAAAGCTTCATTCATGTTTTTTGGTGTAAAATTAACATGGAGAGAAAGTAAAAAGGTAACACAGAGCTGATTTTGGACTTTTTTGACTTTTTTTTTTTTAATATTCATTAAATAGTTCCAGATTTTTATTATATCATTGTATCATTTCAATTACTGTTTTTATACAGATACATATTGAGCAGAGCTGCAGGCAAATTGATCCAGCCCATAATAACTTTCTCATGTGGCCCCATAAGAAACTTAATTGCCCATCCCTGGTCTATATGAAGCTTAGTAACATGAGGTTCGTTTAATTGTGTTTCATCATTATGATGAAGCACTATGCCAGAGAACACTATATTTACCCACTGTTGGATATAGTTCCCATCAAATTCACTATCTAATCCCCATTTCAGAAAAAAAAAGCTCCGGTGTCTAGCTGTTTGATGAAATTACATATGAATGTCCTGCCTTCTGTTAAACCAACACTGTATTCAGTCATTGCTTATTTAGAATTCATGGCCTGTACCTCTTCACTCTGAAAGTATCCACTTCCCCAAGTCATCTGCCCTAGCATTGTGATCCTCAGCTAGTCCTCCTCACCATAAATCCAGCCCTGTTTTCCATGCAGGTGTTGGACTTGCGATGTGAATGGCAGCATGAATGCTAATAGGCCGTTGTAATAAGGTCTTTGAAGTATGCAATACACTGTTGCAGAATCATAATGTGAAAATCCCCCTTTGAATTGGAAGACTCGGCCCTGCTTGACACTCGCAGACCCCCCCCCCCCTCTCTCCCCTTACTCTCCCTCCTCCACCACCTGTCTTTCTCGTTGCACCCCCACCTCCCCTCCGCCACCTCCAATACCCCTCAGCAATCCCACCCTCCTGCCTCCGTTATATCTTTTAATATTCACTTCTGGCAGGAAGACTTGCCTTGCTCTAATAGGTCTTAGATGACAAGCAGGGTTTCCAAATACCAACATGTGGGATGTAGTGATCCGTGGGAAAAAGCGAAAGAGTGGACCCAACAGGGAGGGGGCCAGATTACTAGTTTAAGAGAGGAATAGGGGATGGTTAGAAAGGGGTTGAATGGAAAAGGGCTTGGTCAAAGGAGGGCAGCTTAAGTGTATTTCACTGGTAATGCTCCAGGTGGCTGTTTTTCTTTTATTTACAGTCAGTGTGTATTTAGAGGTGTTCTACGTGATTTTCCCATTGAATGAAAGAGTTTCATTCTCATATCACTGAATTATGAACAAAAGCTGACTTTAGAAAGTGCACCAGAAAACCAACGTGTTCAGTGGTTCCTCTGTTGAGTTGCACCTTGCATTCTCTTCTTTTGCTCACCTTTTATTGGATGTACTTCAACCTGACGTTATTGGAAAAATGCTTGATATTATATATGACCTCTAAAATTTGGATTCACATTTACAAAATGACTGAAAGATTTATTAATTTCAATGAACCAAAGCCTCAAGAGACCATTGAACCACTTATGTCCCTGTTGGCAAATCAGCCACTTCAGATTTACTATTTCTACTTAAGATTTCAAAGTATGTAGCATATAGTGAGAAAGTATCGGCCAGAATTATCTTGTGACCCTGATGGTTTGATGATATTACCTACTTTTCGTTTTGACTGTGGAAATGCATTGTCAAAATGAATGGATGAATTGTATAATTCATTATAGTGTTTCATATTTAGAAAAATGCCATTGCAACAATGCCATGTTCTACTCTAACTTAAATACATTTAACACATTGATCAGTAGATATTTATTGTGGATACTGAAGAGGCTAAATAATCTATTTAGTCTAAAAACATATTGTACTATCTGCAATGTATATTTAAAAGCCAAAATATGAGCGTCCTGAAATGTTTTTTGAGCTCACACTGCCTGTCCCAAAAATAAGTTGTGCATTCAATATTCCACTGCACCACCTTTGTTTTTTAATTACAGGACACTGACACTCAATTTAGCTAATAGTTCAGATCATTCAATTGGTAAATAACACAGTGGTGAATAATGTTTTACCTGGAACAATTTATTTAATCTAATTGATGCAGTAAGTGTGCTCTCATATCTGTAATTGTCAACACAGAGGCCTTCAATGTTGGTCCTCAGGGCCCACTGTCCTGCATGTTTTAGATGTCACCCTGCTCCAATGGAAATTCAAATGATCAGCTCATCATTATCAAGCTCTGCTGAAGCCTGATAAAAACCCACTGCTGTGAATTAGGTGTGTTGGAGCAGGGTGGCCTCTAAAACATGCAGGACAGTGGGCCCTGAGGATTTGAAGACCTCTGGTAGATTGGACACCACCAGGTGTATTCAAGGTCATCAGGCTTGTGACAGAATACTTCAGGGCAGGGCTCCTAGAGTGCCACTGTCCTACATGTTTTAGATGTTTCCCTCTTTCAGCACACCTGAAGGCCATTATCCATTTTCTGAAATTGATCTTCTGATATTGATCATTTGAATCAGGTATGTTGGAAGAGGGATACATCTAAACCAGGGGTGTCAAACTGCGGTCCTCGAGGGCCAGGGTCCTGCATGTTTTAGATGTTTCCCTCTTCCATTACACCTGGAGGCCATTGCATCATTATCAGTCTGATGAGGAGCTGATTATTAACTCTTTAAGTGTCAGCGCTGATGCATTCTGAATGGATGATTTAGTTTAAATATTCTGAAAAATTCAACAGTTTTACTTTATTTTGTGCATGGAAAAGGTGCCAAAAAGCAAGAGGTGTTTTTTTTTTTCATTATAATTTTTTAATGGTGAAACCAAATGGCAATACTAGTTTTCTTCTTTAGTAATGTTTTCCAATACTTTCCACATTATTTGTCATTTTGTAAATATTTATTAGTCTTTATTCATTTTGTTTTTTTTCCTACATTTTGGTTCTTTTAATTTTTTTAATTTTCTTCTATTTTCTGACATTTGTGTCTTACTTTGCTCATGTTACCAGTTACTTTGTTAGTTCTCAGGAGTTAAAGGGTTAAACTGAATCACATGGAAGAGGGAAATATCTAAAACATGCAGGGCACCGGCCCTCGAGGACTGAAGTTTGACACCTGTGATCTAAACCATGCAGGCCAGTGGCACTCCTTGCTGACCCCTGCTTCAGGGACAGACATCATATTCACACAAAAATTAGCCTTCAAAAAGTCCAGATTCTAACTTGGGATGATGAAGAGTCGATGCAGTGGTCTGATCATCATCATCAATAATCAAAAATTAATGCAACTGTGGATGAAAAAAAATCAACAAACCTTATTTTGACACTATATATGCACTACTACGCATTATGTGGCAAAAAAGTAAAAGTAAAGTGTCCTGTACTTAAAACCAAAGGGTGCTGTGAAATATTGCATGAGCAACTTTTTTTTGGATGGGCAGTGTATATAATTATAACTCAGATTAAAGATCCTGTGTCCTGTAACAAAGTTATTCTTCCTTTCATGAACAACTGGTCTTTTGTTTTAGTATTTAAACACATACTGAATAAATGATACCTGTGATAAATGTGTACGTCTGAATATTGTCATGAACAGGTCTCACTCCATTGGCATAAAGGCTGGTGCTAATGATGCTAATAATGCCTGATCCTGCAGTCTCAGCGTCAATAATGGCACTTAAAACATAATAAATAATAACTCTTGACATATTACTTCAGTAAGATGCTTCAGTTTTTCTCATTTCTTTACTGTGTGTAGAAACATGTTATCCTGCACACTTATTCCTTTAACTACTGAGACTTTAACGGTTCCAGTCAAACAGGAATAAAACAAGCAACAAAATGGACAATAACAGCCAAAAATGTATAATAAACCACTATAATAATAAGTAACATGAATAAATAAAGACACAAATGGCACAAAAGTAAAAAGAAAAAAAAAAATACAATACAATACAACAAAATGAACAAAAACTAACACATTTTTACAATAACAACTTAATGTAGTGAAAATAAACTCAAATGAAGTATACATAAATACACAAAGCAATCAACAGTATTAGAGTATTATTCATTTTATTTGGTTCCAGTAGTTTTAGTTTTGGCTTTTTCTTTTTTCTAAATCATGTTTATCTCCATATATCAGATGCATGAACAAAACTCAGTAAAGTCACAGTAAAAAAAAGTAATTTTTTTCTGCATTTTGAAACTAAACCATCCTTTCAGAATGCGTCATCGCTGACACATCAGGGGATAAATTAGCAGTGTTTTATAAATATATACTGTATGACTTTTCCCTTCTAATACCTAACACAATATTCAGGTAAAATGAAAATGAGAAAACTGGTGATTAATTAATACATTTCTTCAAAACAATTCAGCACTAAATGTGCAAAAACTAGTATAACATATCAGTGACGTACTTTAAAGAAACTGTTCTGTAAAATGTTTTAACATTCTTGGCTCAAAATATGCGAGAGGTCTGGTGCAATGAAACATTTATTAATATTTTTTTGGTAAAAAGAACACATTTTGTGTGTGTGTGTGAAAAGAACCTTAAACTAATGATGACATTTCAATATTAAGCAGTATAAGGTACAGGACGCCTCACAATGGTTCAGGTCTTATATACGTAAGCAATTAATTCAGTCTAATACATGTATAATTGAATTCATTCCCTTTTAATGTGTGAAAGCTTAGTGCAGATTATTATTAAATGGTAAATGCACTGCACTTATATAGTGCTTTTCCACTTTGGTGCTTAAAGCTCTTTACATTAGCCTCACATTCACCCATTCACACACACTCATACACCAGTAGGTATTTAAGGTTCTGTCACTTCTACTGGGAGCCTAAGTTAGGGGTCAGTGTCTTTGCTTCAACATGAGGACAGCCAGAGCCGGGACACGAACCGCCAACCCTTCAGTCATTGTATGACCTGCTCTACCAACTGAGGCACAGCCGCCCCGCTTAAAGAAGAAGCTGATTTATAATTAAAGAAAATACATATTCAGAAATGAATGCGACTGATTGCAAATCTTTAGTTCCTGGTCCCTTTATCTTATTATCCTTTGACTACATCTACTTCAGTAAATCAAATGACAATATCTTAGAAAAGGACTCTGTATATGTAGGAGGAGAGTGATAATGATAGCAGAGACTATTTTTCTGTTATGCTGATGAAGGAAATAGTGTGAGGAGACTGAGAAACAGTGCTATAATGTAATGTCTCGGCTCGTTTCAATTATAAATACATATAACATAGTTTTCAAAGATTGATTTTTTTCTTTTCATTTACATGATGTGCTCCTGTGGGCCATCAGCCTATTTGCCTTCCTCTCCACCTCACCACTGCACTTCATCCCATCCATCTTTGCCATCACCTCATCACTTATGCTCCTGTCAATCAAGCAGTCAAGCTTATAAAACGGCAGAGTTATGAAGTGCTTTTATTTGCCGGGAGTGCCATTGAAGTTGACCTGTGATAAAGCCTTGACAGTGAGTGTGTTAATGATGAACCCACGCTGACTGATGTGTAACCATATAGGAGTCACGAGGGGAAGATGTGAAAGGTTGACCTTTGTCTACTAAATGCATTGAAGACCTCCACATATCTGTTCACTTGTTGGCCAGAGGAATATCGACCTTATTGACATTGGTACAGGAATAATTACAGCAGCAGCATCATCACCGTCATATGTCATTCTATCCATCGTTGTTTGTATTTCCTCACTGCCTTCTTCTGTCTTGCAGCAAATCCCCTTGCTTGTTTTTGTAAACCAGTGACTCATTTCTGCATCTTCCATTCAGCCTCTTTTTAACTGTTCTGTTGCTCCGTTTATCTCTCTGAGCAGGTGATTCACCTGCCTCTGCTCTGCTCCCTTTGCTATCTCTCAGTCGTTCTCATTACAAAAGGTGATCACCCATTGAGCTCATCAGCCCAGACTGAACTTCCCTCACCTGCTGACTGATGAGACTGAGAAGGGGGTTGTCGCCACGCTGACAGCTTCTTCTGAGAGGAAACATATTAATGGCTGTGCTTCAGACTAAAATGCTATACGCAGGCCCAGCCCGTCCTACCCACCCTGCCAATATCGTAGTGCTCTTCGCTGGTATTTCTTAAATGCCAACGTCAGTCATGAATAGGTCAGGACAACAAGCACTTAAATAAGGCTTTGTCACTGATTAATGAGAGGTGGAGAGGATGGGGAAGGCCTCTGACTGCCTCGCACAGATAAAACAATGAATGTTTTGTAAATAGCCACGGGTGCCTCTCTCTCTATCTCTTCCTCTTTCTCGCTCTCTCTCTGTTCTTTCCTTTCCCCGGCGGAGAGAAACATTGCCGTCAGAAAAGTGACAGCTGCTCTGGGGATCGCAGAAACACATGTTCTCAGCCGCAGGACTGGGGAAAATCCAATCAGATCCCAGCGAGCCTACAGTGGCTCAATTTGCAAAGCCAACAGGCTTTTTACCAGTATTGTTGTAATGGTATTAACAGGTTGGATCCCATCCAAGGAGCACTATGGCAGTAACATGCTGATGTTATTGACTACTTATCCATAAAAATGCATCCCTTCTCACTACATTATACTCACGCATGGCACAAATCGACTAATCTGAGCAGATTAAAGTCACTTAGAGGAGATTGGAGTTCACCCATGGTTTTATTAAAATGCACAAATCTAATCAGAGGCGATGTGTAAATTGGCTAAAATGAAAAGTTGTTACATTGTGTGATGCCTGTAAAAAAAAAAAAGTGATTTATTATTTTTTTGCCTTGGCTATTAGTCAGAAGCAATTCATTAATTAATGTAATTTTGATTTAAGAAACAGAATGAAACAGTGATGACATTAAGTAACAAGTGTACTTATTGTGAGATTGTATGTTACAAATTATTAGCGAATGATCACTGAGTTTTTGAAAAAAGCCTTATTTTAGATCAGGTACAGTACTTGTGAACCTTGTAGACAAAAAAAAAAAAAATACTCACACACTCGGTGTAAGTTTGAGCCATTTTTTCCCCCCAAAGTAATTAACTTGTGGAAATGATTTACCCTTGAATGGTTGTCAGATCAATTTCTCATTGGAGGTCTGTGTAAACCTGCTGTGGCTCCCCTGGCCTGTCAGATCCCCATGACTGGGTACATCAGGTCCCGCATAAGTGGTTTCAGAATGTTGCACAGTATAGTGAGCTTTAAAACAAAGCACCAACGTCTGTTGGTTTGAAGTGACAGTTTACAAAAGACATGAAATAATGTCAGAGAAACTGAAGGTCTGAAGAAGCCAGTGAACAATGCATTTTATTTTGAACCAACACAAAACGAGTATGTACAGGGTGATAGTTTGGAATTGACACATCTGCAGCATGTTCTTATGATTTGTTGTTCAAAAACAAAATTAGCAAAAGATCAGTGTTTACATAAGTTGTCCACGTCCAACAGGGACGGACATATGGTTGATGTGTGAAACACCCTGGAGTTCAGCAGTTGGTGTTTCACTTAAACACAAATATCCATCTTCTTCTTTCTTTTTCTTTTCAGTTCTGCTTGTACCTTTTCCACACAAACTGCATTTTCTTGCACTTGGATTGCATATATAACCCTCAGCTATCCTTCACTTTCCTGCTTATAGAATACACTACTTCTTACCCCGGTAGAGCACATTAACATTAAAAATGCTTTAATGTTTTTCCCAACATTTGATAATGAGATGCATATTGCTATGGCAGCTGTTTGCCTGACTAACCCACATCACTGTTAAATATTAGACACATGAACAAGATGGACTTTGGAATTGCCTGTATAGAATATACTCCATTATTCTTTTAGAGGTGTTTTTTTTGTCTTAAAGGATGAAACAGATTAGTGGAGTTGGCTTCTTTTGAGGCAGCTGTCTTTCTGCAGGGTTTACAAGTGATTACTTCTTGTTCAATGTTAGATAATTTGCATCCAAATCATTTCCAAACTAATGAAGTTGGTTCTCTTTTGGGAATCAACACATGTTCATCAAGTATGTCTGCATAAAATGGCTACTGTGGCAAAGCCAACAAATAATGTTTCTTCATATAAAGAGTTTCTAAGAAATTATCAAAAGTTAAAGCAAATCCAGTCACAAGAAAGAATATATTTCTGCATAATACATAGCTTTTGTGAAAAATCAGTTTGAAAGTTAAAAGTTGGATGTTTTTTGAGATTCTATTGATTGATGCTACATTCATATATAATTTAACACTTTTTATGGTTACATTGAAACACTTAGACCAGTTTTTTAGGGTAAGGATAAGATGTCAGGCTCAGAGGGTGTAGTCATATTTCACTTGACTCCTTTTCCCTGTCTATTTGGAAAGCTTGCAGTACTATGAGAAACAACATCCACCTGAGCAGCAACTACACATAGAAAAAGACAAGATTTACACTGTGCAATAAACCAGGACGGTCTGGTTCTTTAAGGTTTGTCATTTCTTTTTGCTAGGAGGGATCATTGCCTGTTTGTTCCACCAAAGCAAGTTGAGCGAATACCATTTTGCAAAGGTGCAGCCTCTGTACCAACAGCCTAGGAGGAGCCCAAGAAAAGTGTAATTGGTTTGAATAATTACAAACAAACAGGAGAGTTTACTTTCCCTATGGAAGAACTAAGCAAGATTCATCTCCAGTGATGGCTAAGTTAAATGTGCAGGAGATGCAGTAGGTCTGGCCATACAAGATGAGACACCACAAGGGCGTAGAGTTACGTATGGATGCTATGGATGTGTCCAAATCAATATTTGGATGTTTCTAAAGTGTCCATAACAATATTTGAATAGGAAATTACATGACATTTGGGGAACAAAGGGTTACTGTATTTTGGTGGACTATAAGGTGACACTTAAAAGACTTTAATTTCCTCCAAAAACCACAGTGCACCTTATACTGTATATGGATTAATTCTAGTTGTGTTTAGTGACTGGGAATTTTGACTTTTTGTCTCATAATTTTGACTTTTCTTCTTTTATCAAAATATGTTGACTTTTTATCTAATAATTTCAACTTCGCTTACTGTGTATTTACTATATATATATATATATATATATATATATATATATATATATATATATATATAAACCATTCATTGACAGTGCACCTTATAGTGACTAAATATTGTCACATGACAAAAATGAGACCAAACTAGACGTAAATGTGGGTCTTGTGACAATAAGCAAGGAATAATGCATGGCCCACGAGTTACTATCAGAAAAATAGTTATGTTCGGCGTCGGGGTGTTGTTCGCCCCGTCGGGGAATATTTTTCTGATAGTAACTTGTGTGCCATGCATTATCCCGCTTATTCTACGGGTTATTACAGTTTATTACTGTCACTACTCTAACAGACTAGTGTTGTGAAATAAGCAGGGCAGACAGAAGGAGGGTGCAGAGAGTTTTAGGTGGAGAAAAGAAAGAGACGGATGTACACAGTCAGGTCAGCGACCGGAGCAGGTGTTGTCCCATTCTTGCAAATAAATACTGAAAACGAAGCTCACTGAAACCACTCCTTGTTTTCTAAAAACCAGCATAGAGGAGTTAACCCGGGGTAAAATACTTACTTCGGCCCTGGAGATTTTGTATTTCCCCCGATTTCCTGACTACGGTCAGGATAACATCAGGATAGGTTAACATTGGATAAGATAGCAGTTACAACAAAGCGAATATTTACTTTAAAAGTGCCCGAACTACCTGCTGAATGATATGGTACAGTGAAGCTGAAGTGACAAAACCCGTTGCCATGGGCAGCAGGCGTTAATGGCGCAGCGGGCGTTAATGGTGCAGCGGGCGGTTATTGAAAAAAATCCACCTGCTGACATCATTCAAAGTGAACGGGAGCTGCAACAATGTTCTAGAGGGCCGTAGAATAACTATAATTAAATATATAATGCAGTTATAGATGACCAATAAAAAACAGACAAAATGTGGCTTAAGAAATAAACAACATTCTTAAAATGTCTGTTAGTTTTTGTTGACAAAAACAAAATGAGATGTTATTTTAATTATTTTAACCATGTATTTATTTATTTATGTATTTATTGTTGCTGTCTCTCGCCAGAATTATGTCCCCACCAATGTCAACATCATGATTACTCCCCTGAGACACCATGTCTTGTTTTAATGCTCTCATATTTAACATTTAAAACCACAATCATTTCCTAAGATTCCATTTTTATTACCTCAACCATAAAACTACAGGAATAATGATGCAAACCCCAGTATGAGGTGGAAAAAGTCCTGAGTTTTGAACCACTGCCATCCACCTCGACTGCCTCCTGCACATTCAGGAAAGGAAACTAAAACACCGAACTACAGTGAGTAATATATTTATATGAATGTAATCTTTGGAGACATGTATCCATGGCTTGTAGAAACATACAGCAGTTACCGTATTTTCTTGCCAACAGGCTATTTTAGGCTTTAATGAATCTTAAGTTATGTTCTATTTTTCCTATCCTTTACTTTATTTGCTATGATATGGTTAGCAAAGGGCACAGTGCATGCGGTTTGTCCTTTAAGCTCACACACATTACTTAGAAATATCCAACACAGAGCTGTGGAGTACATTTCCAGGCACATGAGCATTTCAGTTGCTTCATTTGACAATTTCATTCCTGTGGTGTAAAAAGTAATTGGTCATATTAGGTAGAAACGTGTCTGCAAGCAAAGAGCTGCTTAAAGCTAATATAGAACAACTCAAGGTCTTTCTCTCTTTTAAATCATCTCAGTTGTTTTGACTATGGGATGCATTTTCCATCCTCTTTTGTTTTAAATAAAACATAACATCGATAATTACAAGGCTATGTGCTGCATATGTGTACTGGTACATGCATGGCCCTTGTGTATTTATTACAAACAGAATGATTTAGTACGCAATAGCGTTGAGACGTTAGGATGATGCTTCTTGCCCTCGCACAGACTTCCTGGCAGCTTCCCAAGGACAGGCGGCAGAAAGCAATTGCTATTAGTGCGCATATATAGTCGTCGCAGATAAATATAGGCTGCTTTTAGCAGATGAGCAACAGCGCCATCAATTAAGATTAGGCCAAGTGCTATCACTGTGTCATAAAGAACAACAAGACGGCATTCCCTCAATGTCAAAGGTAAGATGAACATGTACAAGCTGTTGGGGAAAATCAAAGGGAGCCCAATAGCTCATATACATAATGCTGCACAGTGACAAATAGCTATTGATGTTTCTTCATCAGCGAGAGTGACATGGCTCAAACAGCTTGGAAGGGATCCCGATCGAGCAATGAAATGAAATTATGCTGAAATTTGGCGCAGATCAATCTAATTAATTTATCTCAGGCATCAGTGTTATTTTCCCTTGGTATGATGGGTGGCAGGGTGACAATTTGGACTTCTTCATGCATCCATGCAATATTTTTTAGCCTACAGTTGAGGTCTGCCCCAATTCTACTGTTGAATCAAAATAACACAAGGCGAAGGTAGAGCAGCTGGTTCTCAGTGAGAATGAGAGATACGTGGATAGTTGTCTGACCACCAGGGACATCACAGCCATTTGAAATGTTGGGGTGTTCTAGGTTGTGGCACATGAGCAAAGTTTTCAGAATCTATCATCGGAAAATTAACAAACATTTATCCATTAATGGTTACATTTTTATATTAAAAAATGTATGGCCAAAAATAATAATAAAAAAAAAGGTTTTCCTCAGTTAAGTATTTATTCAATTCATGAGTCAAAATTATGAAATAAAAAGTCAAAATTATGAGATAAAAAGTCAATATTATTAGATAAAAACACCGATATAAGTTTGAATTTAAAAAATCTGACACTGATTTTACAGCACATTTTCTTAAAAAAATGTTTTGTCCATATCAGGGGAGACGATTAAAAATATGTTTCTCAGGGGGAACATCACTGAAAAAAGTTTGAGAACCACTGTCTTAGGGTAAATGTCACAGAACAACAGCAACATTTCTCATTACTTACTGGTTGATGACTGTTTGTTAACACTGAGAAGAAGAGCTGTTTACATTTCGCCCGGCAAACTGAGGTGCGCTTCATTTATATATGCAGTTGTGCCGCCCGGGTGGGTAAACAGTTTAACCCATAGATATTGTAACAGCCCCGCAATGTTATTACTGTTTGTTTGGTGTGATTGTGACGACAGTAACTGTTTATCCTGAAATAAAAAGTAGGTGAGACCAGCTCTCAGTCTGTCTCCTGGATACAGTGGAACCATATAATATATATTATATACTGGGCGACTGTGGCTCAGTTGGTAGAGTGGGTTTGCCCAATGACCAAGAGGTGGATGGTTCGCGTCCCAGCTCTGGCTGTCCACATGTCGAAGTGTCCTTGGGCAAGACACTGAACACTGACTTAGGCCCCAGTAGGACTGACCTTACACCTTAGAAACCTACTGGTGTATGAGTGTGTGTGTGAATGGGTGAATGTGAGGCTAATGTAAAGCGCTTTGAGCACCATGAAGGTGGAAAAGCGCTATATAAGTGCAGTCCATTTACCATTTATAATATAAACTCAGGAAAAAATGGGGGTTATGAAATCATCTGGTTGGAGAAGTGGGGGTGTCGCAACACCCCCATCCCCCACGGGTGCGACGCCCATGCCGACCACAGGCCAGCCTCTCTCTGACTGCGTTGACCCTGTTGTCCAGCTTTGCTCCCTCATTCCCTTGTACTGTCCTCTTTTCTCTGCCCTGGTTGTGGTAAAGAGTATGGCAGCTCTCTCCGTGCCAGGCCAGGGGGACGTGGACAATGTGTGTGCCCTGCGACTCTCCAGTGGATTCCAAGCAAAGGCCATCACTCTCCCTAATTAGCTGGTCTCTTCTGGGCTGTGACTAAAATCACCTCTGTGGCTCCTTCCTCCATCGGATCACACCTAATTTTAATTAGACCCCTTGGAATATTAGCTAGGGTCTTTGTTCCGCTTTCTCTCATTAAGGAGTCAGACAAATGAGTCTTTAAAATCCTTTATACATTTCCTCTACATTTATCACTATTGTCCTCATCATTTTTTTGCGCACGCTCGTTTAGTGTGATATACAGTATATAATCAGCCCACGGTCTAGCGAAAGCCATATGAGCTGTGATTTTTGTCTAATGCTCTGAAGTTTGACAAAGACCATACTAAATACGTTGACTAGAGAAGCTAGCAATACTTGAAATAGACTAAATTATACAATAAAGTGCATGAGAGTTGTGTTTATTCATGTATAAATGAATAAATAAAAGTGTTAAACTGCTTTTTGGTGATATTTCTATTTTTTTGCCCACAAATATATCATTTCCTCCACCTCTTAGTGTCATCATTTATAGATTTCAAATAATTTTTGAAGTTGTATTTTTCATCTATTTGAGCCTCATAATCGAAACATACAATTTATTATTGCAAGAATGAACATCTCCATCGATCAATATGATTATGAACAGACATGCTGAGAACTTTAGAACTTATTGATTAACAATGGACATATATAATAAAAAGAGCAATGATTTGTTTTGTTGATTTTTAATTTATTTTATTGTATAGGAACTAAATCACCAATCAGATATTTTAAAATAGGTGGTACTATACTTTCTCAGCTCAAGACCCAAAACATACATTTGGTGTCTTTTTTGGACCCCCAAATAAAACATCATAAACATTAACAAAGCATCTACTGTAAATTCCAAGTCCAGATATTTAGACCATTTTAATAAAAATGCATTCTGCTTCTTTAATTAGAAAAATATATTTTAGGGTCCTGACCTCAATTTTTTTGTCTAGTTACCACCTGCCCACCACCACCCACCCCCAGGGTAGGCAAGATATATAGTTTTTGTTTTTAGTTCAAGTTAGTTGATTTTTAACACTAGCAGCAAAAGTATTAGTTGGATTCATGCCACATTTGGTTTCTACATTGCCAATGACCCAGAATAGATGTCATCACATTTTGGGAACATAAGGTCATAAGGTTGTGATTTAAAAAATAAAAATCAATTCAATCACCAACTGAACATTTTAGGTAATCAGAGAAATGTTCGTTGGAAGTCTTGACCTTATGTGCAAATGTCGTGACATATCAAATGAAGCACAAATTAAAATGAGTTGTAGAAATTCACTTTATTTTGCCATTATGAATATAAAGATAGCTTTGCAGCTCCTGGAGGGTTCAAATTCAGATTTTTTTTTTTTTTTTAATTATTATGCTCCCCAAATACAGAAATAAATGAATGGGTAAAAATAATAATAAAATAAATGAGTTTAGTAAAAATGTGACCCCTTTAAATTTTAAATTAAATTAAAATTTTCATCTTTCCTCCACAACATCATTACCATTTATTATCATTTAAAGACACACAAAAGGGGAACACATCCCATCAGCCAATCAGTACATTTCTAATTTGTATATAACTGTTTTGCAACATCTTCAGTTTTTGCAGGTTATGTAAAACTACATAATCCATGCCGTAGCCACACTGTGAACTGACACCCATCAAAGGGTTCCTTTTTTGTCTATTGTATGATCTAATATTAGTATATAATTAGCTCAGTTATAGGAAATGAATTACTAAATTGTGTCATATTAAATTACACTTCAGGATCTGCACCTTTTTTTTATTATTATTATTCTTACAATATGAATTATATTAACATCGTATTTCTATCAGTCCAAGAAGAGGAGACTGGAAGAAGAGAGATAATCAAAGCTCATTAAGAAATTATGATCATGGAGAGAACAGAGGGTCATGGCATCATGCCCAGTTGAAATCAGAAAAGTACATTCTTGTTTTCTCAGGCAAGCGGAAAAAATTACTGTCTATTGTGTCTTCTGTTTAGGGCTTTTGAAGAAAAAAAACATCTTTTGTGGGCTGTGGTTCTTGGCACATAAAGCTGTCCTGTAATGGTTGATTTGAAAGCATTAGTTCTTGACCTATTTGACTTGTGACCTTCTATGATGAAGGGTTGCCATCACATAATATAACATCATTGTGCAAATAATTAGCTACAGCGTTGTTCATTTTTGCATTATTTCATTTTTTTCAACTATTTTACATGAAAACTAAAACTTGCGATAGTTGTGGAAAAAACTGTTTTTGCTTTATTTATATTCTGTTCAGTGTGATTATTTGACCTTCCAGTTTTAAGTTAGTTGAAGTTGGCAACTACTCTCTTACAAAAAAAAAAAACAGATTTCAAAGATCTGTGTAGCTGCTCTAAAAATACCTGAATCTAACTTAACATTGTCCTTCTAATAACAATCAAAACAGCACAGTACCAACAGAGTGAAGTTCATTAGCGAATCAAGAAGGAATAAAGCACTGAAAGTTGTTTGTAAAAAGCTGGAATGTGGTTTCAATCGCATCATATGTCTGTCTTCTTTAGGGCTGATGGTGCTCACAGCTGGGCAATGTTAAATCCCCAACAGCTGCCAATCTTGTTTTCATAGTAATATCACCTGTAGGTTAAAAAAAACACTAACTGTCAGAACACATTACAAAATCCTAGTGGCAAAGTTTATCATCTTTCTTCCTCATAATTTTAACATCTGCAACCATTTAGCCCATTCTTAATCTTTATGTTTGACCCTTTGTGTGTGTTACGTGCTTACGCGTAAATGCATGCACATACACATACACACAAACAAACAAACACACACATATTTTCTGTTTGTCTGTGTATAGCAAGCATCCGCGTGCACTCATGGGTGGTTGAGTAATAGATGCTGGTGTTGTGCCAGTGCCACACGCCCTTGTTCATGAATTATAAAACTAAAAGCAATTATGGCTTTTACACAAATTAACCAAAGCATGCTGGATGCAAACTGTAATTGGGTCAGTGGTTATTTCCTGCAACACACCTGGGTTTGCCGTAAACGCTGCGTATCAATTATGAATGGCTCTTGTCCTATGCAGGGTGTGTAGCAGACCATGGCCTAGCACAGCATACACAAGCACATTAGCATACACATGATGACTGTAATAATCTCTATGATGATGCGTATAGTGTCTTTGACTCATATTGTCAAATACAGTATGTGGTCCACGGTGGGTTTAAAGTATGTGCGCTGCCCTTTTATGTTTCCATTCTCAGTTATTGATTGTACTAAGCTAAGCTGGTATCTGTGTAGTACCTTATTTGTTTCCTCAATGGCGGAGACCAACTTACTATATAATGACTGTCTTTTTATATTTTGTCTCATGTTCAGCAGTGGGTAAAAAAAATAAAATAAATAAAAATGGGAGGGAAACTGGGTTTTTTGAATACTTTGGATTCTTTGCTCGTTCTTTCGTGGAGTATCATAAAATGTTGTACAAATGTTCATATGAGATTTTTATTGACTTTTTTTTAATATATATATGTATATTTTTAATCAAGGTCTTCTAATTTTTTCCAAATATCTCAAACACAAAAACATACAATTCATCAATGAGATAGGCAAGTCGAGTTCCCATCCATATAAACAAACTTACAAACTTCATAAGTTTCCCCAAATAGTGGACCCAACAGATTACATTGTGTTTAAAAACAAAAAAATAAAAACAAAACAGAAACAGAAAGAAAAAAAAAAAATAAATAAAATAGATAAATAAAAAACAAATTATAAATAAATGCACAGTTAATAATGAAGTACATTGATAATAATAATAATAATAATAATAATAATAATAATAATAATAATAATAATAATAATAATAATAATAATATCAATAACAATAACCACAAATAAGTAGTGAATATAAATATTTCTGTTGAAAAAGTTGGCACATTAAAGAAAAATATGATATATATATATATATATATATATATATATATATATATATATATATATATATATATATATATATATATATATTATTTACATAAATGAATAAATAGATATAGCTTCAAGGATGGAAAAGATGAAAATTATTTTAGGTCAAATGTCAAGATCACTCTGATCTCATGCCTGTCTATTCCAGTTAATATATCTCTGGCATATCTTGAGATACTTTCTGCAAACATTCACTTGAATAATAATGTAAAGATGATCTGATTTAATGGCTAGGTGTCAAATGTCAAGTTCATTAAATAAAGGTAATTTAATATAATTGAAGTAGCTAAACTAACTGTCAGTTTATCATACATAAACAGTTTATGATACAAAGATGGACTTGTCTTACTGAGATTTTGTTTCTTGGTAAGTGTTTCTGCTGAGGCTAAAAAAAGATATTTTCCTGCACTTAATGTCTGTGTTGGACTGTGATGGTGTCAGTGACTGAAAACACTGGTTTCACGTGGACGGAAGGTCTACCTGATACAAAACTTTAGCCAATGTGACCAAAGCCATCTTTGTATGGACAGGGCCCTAATCTTCAGTTGGATGTACTGTTTTCCCAATCATATATTTACAACATTATCATGGTATTAATTATAAATGTATTTTAGGTCTACTTCAATGATGTTTTCAAATACAGTGGTACCTCTACTTACGAAAGACCCAGATATCCAAGTAACAAAAAACGTTTATCTCAATTTTTTGTCTCTGAATACGAAACAAAATTATATTTATGAAAGGAAACCGAAACCCCCGAGACATAAATACAATAGTGTGTGTACATTACTGTACGTACTGTACATAAATACATCACATATGTACTGTATGTAGTATCCCATTGGCTATGAGGGAGCTACCCAAGGTGCTTTTCATTACCCTTTGACCTTCATTCATCACATAGTTACTGTTGTATGGTGAGTTTTTCCTAATGTGCTCATTTAAACTTTATTACAGTACATATTCATTATTCATCATGAGCTCAAAGAAGGTGATTCCTGGTGAAAGTTAAAGTGGCACGTGGTTGAACGACGAAATGGAGAGACTGTCACTCATTTGGATAAAGGAGAAAGAAATTGCAGGAGATACAGTGACTGAGGCGATTTTTTCAGAAAAAGCATTCGGCATATTCAGTGACCTGATGATGGAGGGTGGGGGTGAGGGCTCTTCAGAACACCAAACACCCCCTGGACTTTAAAGCACCACATGGGTGGTCAATAAACATTGTTGAAGGTGAAAGTGATAATTAAAACAACCACAATGGTATGTAAATGATTTGTATGTCTGGTTAATTTTTATGGTTAATGTTTAATGTTCAGTCAGTGAAGACACATTTACCCACTGAGCCAATAAATTAAATGTAAAATCTAAATATACATTTTCTTTTACTTTTAACACATATTTAATACATTTTTTAAATTATTTTTAAGGGGTTAATGGGGTAGTATTGGGAGCCTTGGAACGAATCAGGCCTTTTACATGTAAAATGTGGCTATTTGCCAAAAATTCACAGTATGAAAACACTTCTGGAACTAATTAATTTTGTAAGTAGAGGTACCATTGTATATGTTTGTTAAAAAAGAAAAAGCTGCAGGCGGTTTCAGTTTTGTTCTTGTTAACTGGACCAAAAGTTCATAGTGATTTGGCAAAAAGGGACTTAATGCTCTATTGGGAATGAACAGCAAAATGAACTGAAAAATAAGGAGCTGATCTCATTAAACTAATTCTAGGTGATTTTAAATGACTTGGAGGCACATCTGACTGCAGAGGTTTTGACAGTTGTATATTCTGATATATTGCATGTACTGATTTTGTTACAGGAAGTAGTTGATACTAGTCAAGCAGGTAAACAAACAATTGCCCCTTGTGATAAATTAATTATGTACACATGTAACGTGAGGGTTCATTGATGTTTTATGGTTCACTATTCATAAAATGAAACTGCAGGATGAAGATGGATTTCTTTAGAACAGTGCTTTACTTGGCATACATGTAACTAATGCCTTTCATTTCCTGACAACAAAAACTCACATGACTTAACCAGCCAACCAGGAGCCAGCAACCTCAGATTAGCAAATGTGATACAGAAAGGCAGATTTTTTTTAAATTTTTTTTTACACATATACGAATCCTCTTAACTCCTGTGTCTTACACACAGTTTTACTTGAACAACAGTATGAACCTTTATCCGATTCTGAACCATATTTGATTTTACTTCCCATTGTACGGCTCATGTATATCATGGTTGTTGATATAGGGTTAAGTGTGTGTACCATGCTGTTGGCTTTTAAATGACAATGACAGTGTAGGGGTAAAGTATAGTGCATGTTTTTATATGTTTTACATATGTTGATTTATTTTATCTTGGTTTTTTTTTTTATGAATGTATTATGTATTTGTTGATTCTATTGCACTTGCCCTTGTTGTATTTATTTATTTATTTATTGCTGGGCATTTTAGCTGCCCACAAATATTGAAAGATCCCAGTGTAATTGTGGAATGTGTGCTTTTATGACATGCTGTAATCAATGTCTGGAAATTGAATTGTCTGGATAAATTAAGTCATCTGAATCTGAATCTGTAGCCACCTGTCTTTGCTCCTTTTCAAAAATGTTTTTAAATGTCTGTGTTTTTTTTTCTGGTTTAAGGCTTAGGTATTGGAGGTGATTTAAGGTGTGAGGTTGCATTAATATTAACATTAACATCATACATTAGGTTTATGGTTCTCATTTACATGCAATGTAAGCCAATATTAAAATTCTTAGAAGGAATTAAAAGATCGCCCAAAGATCAACTCCAAAACTTAAGCCTCCTCCTTTTTTTTTTGTCTTTTCTGTTAATTATTCATGAAATTTATTTAAATTTTCACACTAATTACATGCTGGAAATGAGCTCAGAAAGAAATTCCCAGTTCAATCCAGAGTTGATGGAGCTGAAAGTTCTCAATGGAGAGGGGGGAAAAAAAAACAATCAGTCTTAAGAAAGTAAAACGCCGCTTGTAGCATCAAGCACAATAAGTCAGTCAATCTGTTAATTAATGCTTCTTTCAGAGCATTGATCTTTTCAACAAATGTCTTTCCTTTTGTTCCAGAGTAAACAAAGGATTCAGAAATATTGGAAAAGTTCTGCCTTTGTGAATGTTCACGTTGGCTGCAAGGGCAAGGATAACATTAGAAACTGTTCTATCAAGTAACAATATAGTTGTGTTGATAAAAATAAAGTTGTAAAGCAAGAAAAAAAAAAAAGAGAGAAAAACTTGCTAGGTTGAGCAGGTTCATATACAGCACAGATTACCACTTGCTTGTGACACTACATCTTGATGCATCTGCTGCACTGAGATCTGGATATACCCAGGCATCATCTAAATATTTCCCAAAATGTAAACACATATGCTGCTCAGCTGGTGTTTCTTATCTGGGACATTTAATTTAGGAGCAAAAATGAGCCAAGAGAGAAGTCACTCAAGTTTTGTGAAAGTATGCTGAAACATAGAGAATATAAGTTATGATGTGGTAGATCAGAGTTAATTGTCATAAACAGAAATAGATTTCACCTTAAGTCAACACAAATATGAACAGAACCTATACACTGAGTAGAAAAAATTGTAACACTTTATAATACCTACACACAATTGACTATGTATTAACCATTTATTACCCATTTATAAATGGGTTGTTCATTATGTAGTTACCATTTGTTAATGTATTGTAAAGTTTCATACTAGTGTAAATGTAAAATTAGATTATTTTTAACCAACAGGTGCAGTGTTTACAACTGTTTCTTTGTTTACCTGTAAAGCACATATACAAACACTGCACCTGTTGGTTAAAAATAATCAAATTTTACATGTATCTTTGGATGACACTAGTATGAACCTTTACAAGACATTAACAAATAGGTAACAAAGGGTTAACACATAATGAACAACCCATTTATAAATCGGAAATAAATGGTTAATACATAGTCAATTGTGTGTAGGTATTATAAAGTGTTACCGAAAAAATGACATGTATTCTTTACTCAAGCAGAAGTATAGATGTGTTATGACCCTGAGATGATAGTTTCTGTTATGTGTATTTTTGTGGGTTTCTCCTCCAGCTCTACAAGGACGCTGTGTATTTGTGTTTTCATTTCAGTTTCAGAAAGGGTAGATGCTATATGACAATGACCGGACAGACGGACGGGGGGTGGATGGGAATGGTGCTCAGGACGTTTTCTTCAGGATGAGCTGTGGAGCTGCCATAGAGTGGTAATATATTCTATTCAGTGCAATCTATTTGACAGGACAAACACACCGTCTGCACATTTTAATAACAATACTCCACTAAAACTGAAACCAGATTATGTCATACGTGTAAATATGTTTAAGGATATATATATTTGGGCTTGTTTTATTAGTCATAGTTGGCTTAATATTATGGAATTTTCTGATATAAAAAGAAGATAAGTCCCAGATCATGTCTACGTAATGCATTGGATGATAACCCTATCTAATATACTAACCTGTTTGACTAGATACAGAGTAAAAACTAATAATGTCTGACCCAACAACGTATCTGAATACTGCTAAGAAACTATAATAACAAAATGATGGAATCAAGAGGCTTTTTTTCAGGCAATGTGAAGGACTGTTGTCACCTTCAGAGCTTCAGATTGGCCATCACCCTGTTAGCATTAGCATTATCAGTTATGACTCAAGAACGGAGAGTGCTTAAACGGCTGTAGATCCAGCAGCAAACTCTCTCTCTCTCTCTCTCTCTCTCTCTCTCTCTCTCTCTCTCTCTCTCTCTCTCTCTCTCTCTCTCTCTCTCTCTCTCTCTCTTTCCTGTGTGTGTTCTGGAACACTGTTTTTTTGGATTTTGTATTCATGTGTAGAGTTAGTAAATGGCAGCTTATATTTGTACAAGGTAGTTTGTTAAGATAGGCATTGATAGAAATGAATAGCTCTTTATGTTTTATCAGTTTTCTCCCGTTTTTTGGTCCAGGCAGTATTGTATTTTATTTTTAGGAGATAAGAGTTTTCGTTTGTTGTTTGAGTTGTTAAAAATAAATATTTGGAATTATGATTTTTGTACTGATTCTTGTAATTGAGAGTTCAGTATAAGCAACTTTTATGTATGTTCTAGTAAATCCAGAAGCTGGAACATAACAGTGTATCATAACTAGCTCTGAAATGTACTTGAATGTGATGTTTGAAAGGACAATGCAATATGTAGTATTGCTATTTTCAAATATTTAAAGTGATCATTTGAGCATATAGGATACAGAGTTCTGAAGTTACACTAATGTACTGGATTGTATAATAATCAAATGAACCTATTTATGCCAGTGTTCCAGGGCATTTAAGTGACAATTATAGGGAGGTGTGCGTCATTCTGCCAGTCTACCCATGGTGACCTTTGACCAAAGCACCAGAAAGTGACCAAATGTGATGAGAACTGCTAACATCTGACTTTTAGAGATAAAAGGTCTTTCATTTTGTTGATTTATTCATCTGTACAGCACTTTGGTTATTTTAAAGTGCTTTACAAAAGAAACAGAGACAGACAGGGACCTTAACTGTTAATCTTCCCCTGTAATTCACTTTGGGAAAAAGTGTCTGTGAAATGCATAAATGTAAATTTAATGTAAAAGAAATGGGATTTGGCCATCATATAAATTATGACCAAATTAAGCACATGGAGATTTCAAGACACATTTTAACGAAATAATTAAAATGTGAGTCTGTTATCAATGGGTACTCACAAATACTGTAGTTTATTCAGTGTGAGGATTGGTTCTGCTTCCCACTGCTGTTTACAATTTGGAATATCATACATATATCAATCAATCAATCAATCAAACTTTATTTATATAGCACTTTTCATACATGGTCCATGTAGCACAAAGTGCTTTACATCAGACCCACTCCCATTATCCCGCAATTGTTGGACAGCTTAACAGATTTTCAGAGTCAAAAAGAATAGAATACAGTAAATACATAAATAAATAATAGTAATAAAATAAAAGTAAATGCATGAAATAGCAGAATGAAATAATGTTGAGAGTAAAATTTGACTAAAAGCTAAGTTAAAAAGGTAGGTTTTCAGTTTACCCTTAAAAATATGAACACTCACAGCAGACCTAAGATCTTCAGGTCGACTGTTCCATAGTTTGGGGAAATAAAAACTGAATGAGGCCCCAGCATGTGTTTTAGTGGTAACTCTAGGGACAATTAAAAGCTTACTACCCGAGGACCTGAGGGTCTGAGAGGGCTCATATGTTGAAGGCAGATCCGATAAAAAAAAAAGGGCCACAACCATTGAGACTCTTTATATATCAGTGCATGTAACACTTTGAAAGACATCACTACAAACCCTGTGTTCAAAACAGATGGAATCTGATGTGATGTAATATAAATTTACTATAAACTCACTCTTCAAATACATATCTACTATTCATTCAAAGGAATGCTTCTAGGACCAAAAAAGAGAGTTCGTTTGAGGTGCTCCTTGGAAAAAGGGATACATACTGTAGAAAAACAGACTGGAAGAAAACTCCAAGGCATTCTCTTTAAACATTAAAATGCCTTTATTATCATGATCACATGTAGACCTAAAAAACACTTGATGTGTTTTTTTGTGGTAACACTTTACTTGACGGGTGAGTTCATGAGCCATGACTCAACATTCATAGCAAATCTTTCATGAATGTAGAAGACAGAACAATGACAACTTTTCAAAATAAAAGTATAACAATCGCAAAGCTGTTTTTTCCCCCAAAATCTCTTACCACCATAATGTAACCTTTACTGATGATTTATTTTTGCTAATGGGAATGTCTAACCATCCAGGTAGAGGCCTGCAACAGGACGCAGGATGCACCGCGGGTCATTATTTCATGGCCTCTTGCAGGAGTGGATGGGAATGGAGAGGTGTGGTCATGGGAGCGGGACATAGGCATGTTCTCTGGAGTCCCACAAAGCATTAAATACATTTCACAAAATTATTAAAATGTGCGGTAACAATTTAGTTGACAGGTGAGTTCATAACACATTCATAGCAGCCGTCATAAACTGCACATAAAGCATTCATGACTGTTTCATCACACATGACTCAACATTCATACAGTACCAAATCTTACATGAATGTGTAAGACAACTTCTCAAAATAATAGTCCAAAAATCACAAAGCAGCACTGTCTCCTCACACCCCCAAATCTCTTACCATCACGTCACATCTGAGAAAATGGGCTAGTCCAGTGACAATTTGTTTAATAATGTAACCTTTACCGAGGCCGTAGAGAAGGACCCCAGTTCCATTCCCACACCAGACCTTTCTGTGTGGAGTTTGCATGTTCTGCCCATGTCTGCATGGGTTTTCTCCAGGTACTCCAGTTTCCTCCCACCATCCAAACACATGCACTAATAGGTTAAATAGTTAATCCAAATTGTCCATAGGTGTGAATGTGAAAGTGATTGTCTATATATGTTCAGCCCTGAGATGAACTGGAGACTCATACAGAGTGTACCCTGCCTTCACCCATTGTAGCTGGATTAGGCCCCCAGTGACCCCCGTGACCCTAGTGAGGATAAAGTGGGTTCAGATGACGAGACCAGACCTTTGTTGCTTCTACCTGGAACCGTGGGACATTCCCATGATCAAAAGTCAAATCATCACCAGAGGGTACATTATTAAATACATTTAAAAAAATTAAAAAGAAAAAAAAAAACCTAGCCCATTGGTTCAGATGTGACGTGATGGTAAATAGTCTGTACTTATATAGGGCTTTTCCACCTGCATGGTGCTCAAAGCGCTTTATATTAGCTTCACCCATTCACAGACACACACACACACACACACTCATACACCAGTAGGTTTCTAAGGTTCTGTCAGTCCTTCTGGGGGCCTAAGTCAGTGTTCAGTGTCTTGCCCAAGGACACTTCGACATGTGTACAGCCAGAGTTGGGACTCGAATCGTCAACCTCTCGGTCATTGGGCAACCCACTCTACCAACTGAGCCACAGCCACCCGTGATGGTAAGAGGTTTGGGGGGAGGGGGACAGGAGTGCTGCTTTGCGATTGTTGGACTTTTATTTTGAAAAGTTATCATTGTTCTGTCTTCCACATTCATGAAAGGTTTGGTTTGAATGTTGAGTCATGCCTCATGAAACAGTCATGAATGCTTTATGTGCAGTATATGACAGCTGCTATGAATGTGTCAGGAACTCACCCGTCAAGTAAAGTGTTACCGTCATGGTAGGTCTACATATGACCATGTCCATGTGACCATAACAAAGGCATGTTAATATTAAAGAGAATGCCTTGGAGTTTTCTTCCAATCTGTTTTTCTAAATATCCACTAAACTGAAAAGAATGATTAGTTTCCATTGTCACCCAAAAGATCTTGAAACATCATGGTGTTTTTCCTCACACCTGCTCTGCCTTTCATGTCATTTTTATTTATTTTTTATTTTTTTGCATATTTTACATCGCATCAGTTGCATTTGCCATCTGTGATATACGCTCATGTTATTGTTTAGGTTGAAATCGATTGATGTTAGGAGTTAAATAATTAGCAATTTCCATCATCAAAAACCAAGAGCTTGTTCAAAGTGAAATAGAGCAAAACATTAACAGTATAGATTGTGTTCAAATGTAAGTAGGAGATGTAAAAAAGTTGTCAGAGGAAAAGTAGGGGAACAGAATTTGTACAAATTTACTTTCAACCTCTGAGCATCCAGATGATTTTACATAATGCATTAAAGACTTGCCGAAGCTTTGATAGTTGATGCTTTAAGAGAAAACTAGTTTGACCTGAGGCTCAGTAACAAACTGTCAAATATGTTAAAGAGCTATTTGTCTGTAGTGTATCACAACCCAGAGAAATACTATCATATTTACAGTACATTTACAATCTATTCTCATTTATAAGAAAGCTATTAAACATTTTTAATGCTCTGTGTTTGCTCAGCTGCACAGTGTAGCTTAGACTTGGATGCTTCAAATAACTACAGGATATTTTTAAGCATCTGAGAATCAGAGTTTATCAATGTCATCGCCGTTGGCTGAGTAATAATCAAGTCCAATTACAAATGAGATGTGACAAAATAACCCAGGATGACATGTCTTTTTAAATGAGGAGATAAAAATGCTTTTTCTTGTGGTTTAAAAGTAGACACAGGCGTAGCTAAATATCATATGCCTCCCGCTACATTCTAGATAATGTTGTGTTTCAATTAGGATCTTATTAAATTAGCCTATCTTGGGTCTTAACAAGTAAGTGGAAATATACAAGTTTACCCACGGATATGGGTATTAAATCTGGAGTTTTTACAGAAAAAAAAAAGTCATTACAATTTTGAAACATGAGGGTTGGATTAAATATGACAGTTTTTCATGTTACCAGTAAAGTAAAGTCTCATTTGTTTGCATAAGTATAGTATAAGAAACAGCATAATTTGACAGGTTGAAATGCCACTGATTGAAGTTGTACTAATCGACAAGAATCATATAATCAAACAACTATTCCATCATTCAATATGTTTTAAATTTGGTTGAAATCGAAGTCGCAGATAGAAGTTATTTGGACAAATATGTTGGTAAATTACATAATGTTAAACATGATGATGAAAGAGAACTAACATGACTTATAAATATGCCAAATAACATGTGTGGAAAACTAACTTTTAAACTGACTGCAATTAGGGGCAGTTTGTTCCGTGTATTCGTGTATTGGTGTTCCTGTGGCTCATTATGGGTGATTCAGGAAATCCACTGATACACTTTAGAAATATTGCTAAAAGTGTAAGTAATGAATAGGCACAGCTTAAGGAGATAAAAGTACTGACGATCTGAACTGTAACACAGAAGACCTGAACTGTAACACAGAAAATAGTTGTTCATCTAACAATGGCTTTGTTTTCAGGGAGTAAAGAGCTTTGCAACAAACTGGGGCCAGGGCCTTTATTGATTTGGAAGAAATACAACTTAAATTCAGTTCTAAATTCAAGTGGATAAACACAACAAACCAAAGGACAATGCCTGGGAGTGTGAGCGCTTTGAATACAGTCACATAAAATTTCACTTTATTAGGAAACTTACTACTGTACATGTGCATACTCGGAAACAAGGTCAATTATTTTGGTTCTGGACAATCATCATGCCTAGTTCAGACTATTTTTCAGACCTTGTTTCCCTGCAATTACTTTCCATATGTGGACCAGAGCTTTAAAAAAAGAAAAAATAAGAAAAAATAGGCATCATTTTCAAGCCAGCAAGGGTGGGACCTGTGTTGCATAGTCACAACTGGATTGTAGCTGTAATGATTTTTCTGCTACAGATCTCTGTTGAGCCATAGTCTTTTCTATCACCAGGGACTCCCATATGAGCTTTCTGCCAGAAAAGCCATGGCGGCCTCTCCAAAAAAGACCATCTATTGCTCTGCAGGTGCATGGCCACAAAACTGAGTTTTCAGGTCAAATAAACTCTTCCCCACAACTGCCTTCTTCCTATTTTTTTTTTGTTATTTTACCACTTTGAAAAAAAATACTTTATGGAACTTATTTAAACAGCTTTTATAATGGTCGTGTTTTCCAACTTTTCTGAAATACATGGCATTAACTTGACAGGCTATTACATGGTTTTTGTCACTTCTAAATGTCACCCTTTAATGCCATACTTCTTTGATTCTCAATAGCATTAATAGGGGGAAGTTTGGTATGTTAATATAATACTGTTAACAATACAACAGTCAAAATTGTACAGGCTCATAATCAAAAAAGGGCTTGAAACCTAATTCACACCTGGAAAGCTTTATGATGCCAGACTGAGCTAAGCTGACATTTGATCATGTACGTACCTTTGCAATCAAACATATGTTAAAAATATACATTCCCAACATATCCACGCAAATGATTGTGATCAAAACTGCTGCAAAAAGCTCAAATAATGAATAAGTCAACCCAGTAATGCTATAAAATACATAGATGTCTTCAGAAGTCTTTAAATGTACTTCCCTCAAGGCATAGGGACTATAATATTGTTCCCTGTTTTGTTAGCATGGTGATAAAGCAATTTAGTGCAAATGAAAGAAATTATCTGTTTGTATACTACTCAGGAAGAGCATGTGATGGTTTATTCTGTACCTGAAAGCACTTGTGTGTCTTGTCACACTGATAATTTTGCTTAACATTAGATGCTTTGGGTTATTTTTTCCAAAATCAAGGTAATAGCTGATTTGTTTTACAATGTGATATTATACTCAAAGGACTCCTAGAAGAGGCTTTTATGTACAACACTACAACTTTGTCATTTGCACCTTTTTTGGAGCGTTTCCTACCCCATGCTTGGCAACAGCATGACAAGGATTAGAATTTCTGCTTTTAAGTCATTGTGGTGTGTTGTAAAATTGTCTACTATAGCTTGGCTTCAACTGTTAACACTGTGACATGAGACACTTGGGGTTACTGTATAATGGACAGACATCAGTGTCTTAGCTGCAAACAAATTTGGACGACAGAGAATGAAAAACTGTTTATTTTCCAACGCTCCTCCCTGCAGGAAACACCATCTCACATCAGCGGGGGTTCTCGGCTATGTGGGTCAATCAGCTTAAACAACAGATGAAGTGTAGAATGTGGAAACCATTTCTTTTTAATTCTACGATCTGCAGAAATGTGTTGACTTGGGCACATTTGTTGACAGGTTCTGAGTGTTCATCACAACTCAGAGCTGCCTCACGTACATTATGGAATAGTTTACTTTTTAGAGTCATTGAGAATGACCCCAGAAGTGTAAACCTTGAGCTCGAGTATGCACTCGTCTCAGACATATGGTAAGTTTACATATTCTTCAGAGCACTTCTTAGAATTCCACCTCCACGATGCATTGTTTTGCTCACACTGTTTTCAGACAAGCTCACCTTCAGCTGTTTATCTGTTTCTATAGTGATTCTTCTTTTGAGATTTCTCACTTCATATCAACTT
This sequence comes from Siphamia tubifer, assembly GCA_020466265.1. Taxonomy (NCBI): domain Eukaryota; kingdom Metazoa; phylum Chordata; class Actinopteri; order Kurtiformes; family Apogonidae; genus Siphamia; species Siphamia tubifer. The sequence goes on from CM035785.1 coordinate 11,849,361, forward strand.
TGAAAGAATGCATGTTTTTTGTAGTATGTGTAGTAGTTTAATTTTAAATTAATACTAATGTTCAGATTTTTACTTAACTATTATTTCTAATTTGAGATGAATCAACCTGAAAACAAGACAAATGCTATAGACCTTAGATCATATTACCATCCACATTATGTTAAGAATATACTAAAAGTATGTTCTAGGAACAAATATTGTATACTTGGATATGAATGATATACACATCATACTAACAGATATACATAATACATACATAATAATAGTAATAATAATAATAATAATAATAATAATAATAATAATAATAATAACTTTATCTATATAGCACCTTTTAAAAACAGACTCTACAAAGTGCTTTGACAGCCAAGTAGAAGGGCACAACAGCAGAATAAAACACAATACAAGAAACAAGTATTCAGATAATACCTAATCTTGCCCCCATTTTGTGGCAATCTCAAGTTTCTATGACAACGGGTTCTTGAATTAGATCCAATAATGTGACTTTGACCTTTTTGGTAAATGCAACCTTGACTTTTGACCTTTAGCAATATTGATAATTTTGTTACATGTATATATGCGTCAGTGTGTGTAATATTATGATAATATATCCAGTATTGATTAAGTTATAGCGTGATATGTCTATGCTTGACACACACAACCAGTGTTACAGAAGTTAGTTTTGTGACATGTCACCTTTGACCTCCAGAGATCTCAAAAACTATTGGTCATAGGTGATAACACCAATTATGAGAATTGTAGAAATCTTAATTCGGCATCATTTGGTACCAATCTGTAAGTTCTGTGACCCTCCATTCTTGAGTTATAACCAATAATGTGATTTTGACCGTTTAGTTCATTTTGACATTGACCTTTGACCTTTACTCAAATGGATTATTGCATCTGATGCGCCCATGTAATTTCATGGTGATATCTCAAGTATTCCTTGAGTTATAGCATGATATGTCTCTGCGGACACACACACACAGATACACAACCACACACACACACACACACACAGTGATTACAATAAACAGCAACATAAGTGAGATGAGGTAAAGAGGACAGAAATAACAGAATATGATGGTGTTAAATCCATGCAAAATGACAGAATGGAATGGAATAAAATATAATCATGTCAGACAGGGTAAAATTTAAATTAAAATAAATAAATAGAATTGAAATAATAAACAAATAAAAACATCATCAAATCATGTCACTTAAAAGTCAGTTTAAAAAAGCACTGGTTCTATAAGCTGTATCTCCTCAGGCAGGACATTCCAAAGTCGAGGGGCCCTGATGGCGAAGGCACGGTCACCTCGACATCAGAACAGAACACGTGTACATATCTTCGGCACTACATACCCTCATTTACAACCATATATGGGCATATATACTGCTGCTGTGAAGTTGACAAATATCATGCCCCTCACTTAGAATTAGAATTAAAATTCAATAATATGAAAGACCCTGCATCCAGCTATTCCATAGGAGTGTGAAGTGAAAATATGCTGAAAGAAACAAAATCAAGATTTGGAATTAGTCACCAGTAGGAGTGGGAATTGATAAGAATTTAATGATTCTGAATCCATTACTGCTTATGCTAATCAATCTGATTCTTTATCGATTCTCTTATTGATTGTCATTGGGTGAGTGAATAAAAAAAGTATACACACGGGTTTGTCACACCATGTGACTGTACAAAGTCAAAGTGAAACTTAAGATGCTTTCACTAATTCCTCTATGTCTGTCACTGTTCTACACCACATTTTAGTTTTCCTTACCTTCAGAAATTTTAATTTGCAGAGGCAAGACATTTGCCCACCCCCCCAGAATTGGGCCCAGATGATGCTCTGGTGTTCGTTCTGTCGAATGTGACATGCATTGGGAATTTTAAAAAATACAGCTGCTACCTGTGTTACTCAGCTCATAAATAACATATATATATATATATATATATATATATATATATATATATATATATATATATATATATATATATATATATATATATATATATATATATATATATATATATATATATATATATATATATATATATATATATATATATATTTTTTTTTTTTTTTTTTTTTTTTTAAATAGGCATTTGAGCAAATAATTTCCAGGACAGTACACCACATGTTTGGACTGTGTATTTTTAGTAGCAGTTAGTATATTTTCTATAACTGAACATGAATGACAATTTCAGTTTTTGTAAAACAGCTTTCAGAGCCAATTTGTTTGGTAAATTTGCAGGTAAATAAAACACACCTTAACACTGCATACAAATGGACAAAAAGAAAAATGCATTCTGATGATGACACACACTCCCTCTAATGAAAACATAAACACAATTATTATTTTCAGGTAATTATTCCCTGATGAAAATCATAATTGTGAAAATGATATTCCATTACATGTTTAAGATAAGTATGTACTTTTAGGTAAGTGCATTGTGTATAATGAACATGCTGTGAGAGAATCATCAAATAATTTGTGATTATATAGCGCAGCATAGTCCCAGAAAATATCCTTTTTTTTTTCTCAGTTTTTTTTTTACTTATCTTCCATGTGGGCTGCTTTTATATTCATATTTCTTTCTGCCTAAGGGAGCCTACCAGCAATGTTCCTGAGATGAGGACATATTAATAAGATGGAAATCACTGGAATATCCTCAATGAAGAATACTGTCTTGAGTGTCATCATCATTCTCTAGATGTCGGGCTGGGCTTGACAGGAGGTCAGTTTAGGTTATGCAGGAGGAATGAAAGCAAAATTAATCTCATGCAGTAACTCTACATAATGAATATGCTGGAGATTTACGGCAGTGGAAATAATACAATCTTCGACACTTCAAGCAAATTCAGGCTTCAGTGACAAAATGTATTCAAATAAAATAAAATAACTTTTTTTGGCAATATATTACCACTGAAAATATTACATTTTTGCATCAGCATAAGAGTAATACTCAAGTAAAGCCTTGTGGTTATGTACATGAGTCTGGTGCTGTGTTTGGAGGGTTAGGGGAACATCATTTGTCGACATTGAATTATTCATTCATTCATTCCTTATTTCATCCATCCATTCATCCTCTTATATATTGCATCTATGTAGTGACTTGAAGTAAATAATACAACCACTATGTTTGAAACTTTTTAATTCTACTCAAGACCTTGGGTTATATTATTGCTTTTTCTCCCAGGGACCTACATGTACAATGGTGTTTTGTCTAAAGGTTTAACGTAATACTGTCAAAACTCACATTCCTTTTTGTCATCAACACCTCACAACCAATTACCAACACTGCTACTTACCCTATGTGCATTTAACAAAGCATAGGTTAGTTTTCCCTTTCAGTTTGTAGCTCTCTGGATAAATGTGATGCATTTGCTTCTACACTGTATAAAATAACTCAATCCAGACCTACCTGCTCAATAGAATATTCCCATCAGGCACAACCAAAGGTCTTAACACACCAAAACCAATAAATAGGTCTAATAATAGATAAATAAATAAACAAATATTATTCTAAACAAAGATAATTAATGTTTGGAATAATAAACATTAAAAATATGTTAATAAAATAATGAACAAATATTATTGTTTAGATATGAATTCAGCACACAACAGATATTTGCATAAATGTAATGTAATGGTGTTTTTTTTCCATTGGAATCTGCTTATGTGGCCTCAACCATTGGTTAAAGACTCAACTTTATCATTCTGACCATTGACTTGTTGGTTCCTTGAAAATGTTGAGTTGGAGAAGAGGTGAAACATGGACTACAATTAAAACTGGTTAGGGTTCCACCATTAAACTTTTCCACCAGTAGCCACTCAGGGACCTGTAGTGGAAAAAATCCCCCTTACTGTGAAAGCATTTTCCCCATATAGGTCCCTAAAATTGCTAACAGAACACCTATAACTGCAAAAAAAGAAATTATATATATATATATATATATATATATATATATATATATATATATATATATATATATATACACCCAACGTGGAGGTTGACATTTTAAATTGTCAGTGGTATGCATGTGCTGCATTCAATTAAAGTAAAAGTAACATGGAAAGCAGAAACTTTTTTTGGCTTAGACACCAGTGAGCAGGATTCCATTCAATAGCACAGGTAGCACTTTTTGTGTCTGGTATCCAGTTCACAGAGTGCAAGTAATTCACACATACAGTTGAGAATGATAATATTAATGTAATCTTTGCAATGTATAAATTCATTAATTAATGCGAGTCAACTTTACTTGAGATGTAACAAAGAGCAGCTAATGAAGGATGCATTCATGTAAAAAGCCAGGCATTATGCCTAAGTACCAATACAATGAGAGCCTAAAGGAAATGAGGATGTGGCAATGAATCGACAGAAGTAGAAGTGATGAATTATTTCATGGCATACCCCTCTCAAGGTCTTTTAAGCATAACTACAATAGATGTGCATGTCAGGAAAAGTAAATGTTTTATTCAGATGTTTCAAATGTTCAACTTAACAGTTGAGCTAGCTAGCAAAAAAGCACACACCCTTAATTATAAATAAGTCTATGCCTTAGGGTTAGAGTTAAATAGGTGAGGTTTTTTTTTTTAGCATCTGTGTTTCTGCAGTTTAAACATGGCTCTATGGATCTTCATTCTCAGAGTAAACAGTCACATTAACAAAGGGTATTACTCTAAAATGTTAATATGATACAATCACGTACTCTTCTCATAGAACTGGGGGTTGTATCTGGCAACTTGCAACAGTATTTCACCACATCAGTGCAGAATAGAAGATGACCACTGTGCAAAAAGAACATAAAATGAAAGCAAACTACTAAAAAAATGGCTTTACTGCTGTAAGAATTGGGTTTAAATATGTTGTTATATTGACTTACAGTGACATTTAATTTGTGCTCTTGTCCTTTCTTGCTGTTCTCCTGGTAGAATTTGTAGAATAAAACAAATAGTATTGATATTTCTTTTCTTTTTTTAAGTCTTACAGGACCAATTCTGTCATTTATCTGCTACAGTATGCATGCCCTCAGCCTTTTCGTACACTCAGCTGTTCATTGATTATTCATTATTTTTGTTAGTATGTTACTAAATATTCCCACAGAAACAGCTACATTTTGCTGTAAGCTGTCTTAAGACACAAGGATGAAAACAAATCTGTGAGTATTTACACAGGGGTATCTTTACCCTTGTTTTCAGATGTTTCACTTCTACTGTATAATGTCACCACGTCTTGTACATGACGGTATGCAATGAGCTCAGCTTAGTTTAGATGTACAAAGCATAAAAAATGAATGGGAAAACAAAGCTAAGCATATTATTGAAATAATAAATGTGAACTGTCCACCATAAAGGAAAACTAGAAAATTTTAATAATTTTTTTTTTTTTTTAAATGAGAAAACTGAAACAACCAGATGTTCACTTCTCTAATTATTACGGAAATTGTCATCATCTGATCCGTTGCTTCTTTTTTTTTTTTTTTTTTTTTTTAATATTGCTCTTGGATCAGATCTTGTTCTCACCATTGACCCTGTCTTAATACGAGGACAGTCTCAGTGACCAAAGGCCATATAGCAAATGATTGGCATCTGACTGACGCTGCCATCATCATAGAGAAAATGAGCTCTCACAGCACATCAGCAACAACCCTCTGATCCTGACTCAACAAACAAAAACTGGGATGGTGGCCAAAAGTGCACCTGGGGTAGCTTTAATTTTGTCTTCATGGATCATTTATGCATTTATACATTTTCATCTAACATTATGCTGTGTGGATGAACTTTCCAATAGCTGCTGCTGTGTTTGTAACATGCACTATTGGCTGCCATCCCTCCTTTTCCTTTGTGCCTGCTTATTCTACCGCCCTTTAAGCTCCCCTTGTCTCGCTTGGCTCAAAGTTTAATGCTGTTTGATAAAGTGGTGTTCACCTGCCAATACAGAGGAAAGAATGGTTCATTTTAAAACACTGAGTATTTTGTTTCATGTACCATGCATGACATATGCTTGTGTTTCACTTTACTGTTCTAAAAAATACTGAACACGTTTGGAGGTGGTGGACTAATGCTAAATAGATTTGTTCATGAGTAATTGCAACTCATAACACCCCTCCCTGCATTAATTACAACTACAATGTATCCCTAGTTTTAAAAAAAAACAATCTATTCTAGTTAACCAGAAGAACATATATAACTCTCTTGTTTAATTAGAAATGCATGCTGTACAGATCCAGATACTATTTACTTAGAACAGGTGCTAAAAATTGAGGGTGTTTAAATCTTTTCAGGGACAAAAACCCACCGCTGTCTTCCTTTACTCACAAGGCTAAATGTAATTATAAATTATGTAATACTGGTTCATGCTGTTGTTGGTAAACCAACAGCAGCCTTCCTTGGTAAACCAGTAGAGAAAGAATGTGAACAATCTTTTGTAAGTACCACTGCCATTCACAATATTCCCGATTGAAAGCACAAGCAGTCAAATAAAGACATTTTCCGCAATTTAAAATCAAGTTTTGTTTCCTGAAGATCACTTGAAGGACAAAGCAGTCTTAATTTCATTGACGAATAATTTTCATCAATGACCTATTTTTCCCTGACAAAATCTTGATGATGACAAAAACTAGCACATGTTTTTGGACTAAAACTATGACGACATTTTACATTTTCAACTAAAATACTCCCAAGAGACGAAACCCAAGCAGAACTACTTTTATGATTGACAAGAAAGACAACCAATCAGATCAAACCACACATTTAAAACCGGCGCAATCATCAAGTAGAGTTTGTTTTCACTCTGGCTCTGGCATTCCACCTTCCTTGGAATACCACAACTCCACCACAGTCATTTCATAGTAGTTTATATGTAATGTCCTGGTGAAAACGAAGAGAGGACATATGGACTCGTTTCACCTTCATCAATTCCACGAACAGAACACTGTGTAACCCATGTGGAGCGTCACCGGTGAAAACACTACAAATCTGAACTGACACATGTAGAGCAGCCATGCTGAGACCTATTCAAAGGTATGAGAGTCATGTTAGCTCCAAAATGTGTGTTAGAATGCATGCATGTATTTATTATTTAGTGTTACGTTTCTCAAAGTTGTTGCTGTTGCCACCTTTGGTTTATCAAGTAAAAAATGAAACAGATTCTAAAAGACTGTTTCAAAGTATAAACCTAATTCATCTGATTAGGTTGAGGAGCTAGCTCAACATGTTAGCCATGTAGCTAGCTGTATGCAAAACAACATGTAGTTTTCAACACTGAGAAAAGATGCATGCCTCAGGGAACAGGCTTTTTGGCAAATGTTGTGTCAAATTGCAAATTTCTCCCCATCTCAATTTGAACTGTAACATCCCGCCTGTGAAATCAAGATATTTTTTAGCTTGTTTAAGGATAAAAACAAGATATGAGTTTGGATCTTTCATCTTAATGTGTCAGACCAACGTTGTCTGCCTGAAATGATTCACACCTACTTGCTTAAGAACTGCACTCCATGTATGCCTAGAAACAGAAGAACCAGCTGCTAATGTCAGGAAACCACCCAGAGTGACTAACCCAAGGCATGACATTCCTAATAATGAAGAACCCCCCGAAGTGAACAATACCATCCAACTTCCAGCCTGTAACCTGCATGACATGGAAGCTCCTATCAGGCATCATGGCTAAAATTAATAGGCACATGGAGCAGTACATGAGTAGAGCACAGAAAGGAATAGGCAACAACACCAGAAGAGGCCAGACACATGGATACTGGAGTGCCTAAAGCTGTATAACATCAACAGGACACAAAGAGAGTTCATCCAGAACTCAATGTAGCTATGGAACACAACTCTGGAGACCAACTCAAAGACAATTGCACAGGTGAGCATCAACTGCAGCTTATACTAAGGAGATGCCCCCCACCCCACCCTGCTGCTTTGAATATATATAGTTTACCCCCTCCCCAAACTAGATCATCAGAAAGAGTAGTTTTGGGTACTTCTTCCAAAGTGGAACAATGATCAGCCACCTCTTTTACATTGATGACATCAAGCTGTATGTCAAGAATGAACATCAACGCCTTGATTCATCTTACTCAGATTTACAGCACAGATATCGGGATGGCATTTGGACCAGTTAAACATGTTCCAATGGTATATAGAAGAGGAACAGTGATCAAAACTGAAGGGGTTGAACTAAAATCCGCTGAACGGCAAAAATAAGAGTCAGAGCACTAACACCTATGCCCTGCCAGTAATCAGATACCCCACTGCTATAATATTCTGGAGTCTGGAAAAGATACAAACCACTGATATCAAAACAAGAAAACTCCTTACTATGCATGAAAGTTTCACCCTAAGTCCAGCATCCTGAGGCTGTAGACAAAGTAAAATAAGGTGGATGCGGACTAGTAAGTGTCAGAGATACTGTCCAGAAGGAAAATGACAACCCTCCAGGAATATATCAGGAAGATGCCCCCAATGACCAACTGCAAAGTGAATGCTTCAGGCAACAAAAGTCCAGTAAGGAGGAGGAGCCAAAGGATCTATCATGGAAGGGCCCCACCAGGAAATCGAAAATGTGGCTGATATCAAAAAAAGATACCAGTGGCAAGAAAAGGCTGGACTGAACATTACTGCACAAGAATGCTACCTGAACACCAGAGCAATAGGGGCCAGGGTCTACCACACCAGACAAAAACCCAGGGGTAGGATGTGTAAAGAAGCCCCTGAGACAGCAGGGTGTAAGATGTAGGCAGGCAAGGCATACATGGAGCACGTGGTGGCAGACATAGTGTACAGGAACATCTGCACAGAATGGAGGTCCCAGGGTCTAGATGGAAAACACCCTGAATGTGACAAAGAACAAACAGCCCAAGATCACGTGGGACTTACAGATCAAAAGTGACAAGGTGATGATGGCCAATCAGCCTGAAAGAGTGGTGGTCGATAAACATCAGAAGACAGCAGTAGTGATAGATGTAGCACTCTCAAGTGATAGGAACATCAGAAAGAAAGAACACAAGAAGCTGCAGACATACCAAAGGCTGAAAGAGGAGATAGAGAAAATGTGGGGTGTGAAGGTAACAGTGGTACTAATAGTGATGGGGGCACTAAGGATACAGTAATGATGCCCAAGCTCTAGCAGATACCAGGAACAATATAAGAGATCTGTGTGCAAAAGAGGGGAGCCTAGGAATAGCTAAGATCCTGCACAGAACCTTCAGGCCTCCAGGTAGAGAACCTAAGCCCAAAAGAGACACAACACTGCCCAGGTGGGTGGAGCTTAAGTCACTGCCCATCCAAAAGAAAAGTCACACATGTAATATTTCACTTCATCACCTTTGGTTTTGATTAAAGGAGACATTTACTTAGAATTTTTTTTTGCCACATAATGCTTATGTAGTGTCACAATACGATTTATTGTATTTTTTTTTCATCCACAGTTGCATTCATTTTTGATTATTGATGATGATGATGATGATGATGATGATGATGATGATGATGATCATACTGCAGCATCAACTTTTTATCATCTCAAATTAGAGTCTGGACTTTTTTTTGTGTGAAAATGATGTCCCTGGAAGTATTCTCTCACAAGTCTGATGACCCTGATCAACCCTGGTGGTGTCCAATCTGTTAAACATTACAGACATGAGAGGACACGTACTGCATCAGATAGATTAAATAACTTGTCCCACCTGAAACATTATTAACCACTAAAGTATTTACCCAATGAAGGATCTGAACTATTAACTTACTTAAATTGAGTGTCAGTCTCCTGTAATCAAAGCCAAAGGTGGTGCAGTGGAATATATATATATATATATATATATATATATATATATATATATATATATATATATATATATATATATATTGATGATAACACATTGATGATGGTGTCCCTATCGGGGTTTTATTCTTGCATCAGGTCTGTGTTACATGCCCTTCTACTCCTACCACTGTCAAAAGATTAGCATCTTAACGTAATTTATCAATAGGTGTGAATGTGAGAGTGAATGGTTGTTTGTGTACATGTCACATCCAAGCTGTCTTTGCCCCATGGTAGTACCTCTATTGTCCCTGCAACTTTCCTGGGGATTAAGTTATTCAGAAAATAAATGTATGACCCCTACCGCTTACCTACTGTTTTCATCATGCTAAAATGTAATTGTGGACTTTATTATGGATCTGTGCCCAAGATTTAAGGTGGAAGTGACTTATTTATTGATGTTCACTTGGGGAGCACACATATAATATGTGTTGAAATTGGGCCGGATAATACACACCCTCTGACTGCGTACCAATTCTTCTATATGGGAATTTATTCTTGCTATTGTTATTTATTTATGGGGTTTTTTGTACTTTTTAAAAATTATACAATACATTACAAAGACTATGCATGAGACCGTTTTCTGAGATTTATTTTGGGAGCATGATATTAAAGTTAAAGTGATAGAATGCTTTTTGATGTGCCACAAAACTTATAAAATTTAGAGGGAACATCACATACTCCCATGTTTTTTCAATAGCCTTGAGACTTTTTTCCTGTTTTAGGTAACAATGTTTCTCATTTTAAGCTGCCCATTCACCAAAGAAAACACATTTTACATATTATATTATATTTCTCCAGATCCTCCTAAATCCTTCTGAATCATACACACTGAAGCATGAAAAGGATTATTTGTGCTTTTGTTTTGTTTTTTAATCTGCATTATTTGCTGAAAAGCTAATTTCTGAAAAGTCTCTGATTTATAACAAAAAAGCCTATCAGCACCATATGTAGCAGACTATGGAGTATAGTCTACCTGTTCACACACATGGGTGGAAGGAATAACAATAGGCAATCAAACTGCATGTACAGTATTTGTATGTTATTGGTCTTTACGGCTGATCCTTTCCCCAGAAATTCTATATATATATATATATATATATATATATATATATATATATATATATATATATATATAAAAATACAATTATATATATATATATATATATATATATATATATATATATATATATATAATTGTATTTTTTTTTTTTAATGGTGGTTTTAAGGGTGGTGCAGTGGTTAGCACTTGTGCCTCACAGCAAGAAGGACCCTGGTTCGAATCCCACACCAGACCTTTCTGTGTGGAGTTTGCATGTCTCCCTGTGTCCGCGTGGGTTTTCGCCGGGCACTCCGGTTTCCTCCCACCATCCAAAGACATGCACTGATAGGTTAATTGGTTAATCTAAAATTGGCCATAGGTGTGAATGTGTGAGTGATTGTTTGTCTATGTATGTCGGCCCTGCGATGAACTGGCGTCTCATACAGGGTGTACCCCGCCTTCGCCCATTGTAGCTGGATTAGGCCCCCAGTGACCCCCGTGACCCAATGAGGACAAAGCGGTTTCAGATAATGAATGTATTTTTTTATTTTATATTTTTTAATTTAATTTAATTTATTTTTTTATTAAAAATATACATATATTTTCCCCTAACATTTAATGTGAAAAGGATTTGAGATTTTTTTTTTTTTTTTGGTTTGTTTGCTTGCTTGTTTGCTCTCTAACTTGATGTTGTGGAAAGGTCATGGAAAAAAAAAAAATTTTATTGTTTTTTGCCAGACAAAATACCACCCTGCGTTTGTGTTTCCAAATAGCTGTAACTTGCATCTCTGTAGTCAGGTATGTGACTCAATGTTGAAGTAATCTAAAATATGTCACTTACTTTTAAAGTAGCATTTATAAATTTAATGAGGTGTATTCTGTCGTGAAGCAATTTCAAGACTACTCGTCATAAAAGTGTCAAGGCAGTAAAGGTCCACATTAAATTAACATTATGTGATGTTGATTTAAGGTGGACGGTGATGTAATCATTTACTTAGGTCGGAGATGTGATGCTATTTTCAGTCTTTAATTAGAAAACAGCGGTAAAACCAAAATATTCTGACCTCACTGTCCTCAATGAAGGGTTGAATAGTACATGTAGCCGGTACACTTTAAAAGTATAAGTTGCAGGAAGTTTAAGTATGAGGAGGTCCCCTTGTCCTCAGTATCCTCTAAAGTTTATTGCCTGCTTTCTTCTACAACCCACAGGCCCCCGCTGCTTATGAAAGTCATTCTGAACAATTTAGCTGCATCGTCCCTCAACCCCATTGTTCAGTACACTACCGTATGAATACACTGCCACCCAAGATAATGCTAGCACAGCAAGCCAATCTCCACAGAGAGACACCTCAAGCGTGAATCAATACCCCTGACTTCTATGAGACAAAAGCTAAGACCTTGCCAAGCCAAGAGTCACTGTGCCAGGGACACACACTCATGACTTTCACATGTATGGCAGAAATTCAAAAACACTGGATCAGCTACTGCATGAAACTACCACAAAGTCTTACTCACTTCACTTCTCACTCAGCCAAGTTTTTTTCCATGAAACTGACACAGAATGTTATTTATCTCAGTATTTATTTTCGCCGAATTTTGGGTGGTATGTCATCCAACCGCAACATTTTTTTTTTGTTTTAATTCTTTCTTCTCTGATCAACGCATAATGTTCCAGCTTGTCACCGTGCTATTTCTGACTTTCTGTTTGAAAGTGTATTGAACTACTGTCTCAGTGGCAGTAGACTACGCACAAATACACACCCACACAGTGACAGTGAAGAAGGCAGAGAGAAGAGAGGAAACCCTGCAAAACAGTGTTATAAAACAATGAAATCACTTCTTCCATCCCATGAGAATACATGAGGAAAATAGGAAAATAAAAAAAATAACAATATCTGAAAACACATGAAAACAAATAAATTGTTAGTTGATTTTCTTGAAAATGAGATAATGGAGCAATAGATTGCAGTTTTACTGTGGTTTGATGCAGAGAGAGTGGCAGTGGGTTCAGTTTTTTTCAGCTGGCGACTGTTTGTCACAAGTATAGAAAAGGAGAAAAAAAAAAAAGAAATACAGGAGCTAGGATTGTGTGGGTGGGTGCGTGGGTCGATGGGGGAACTGCAAATCTGGGGTGCTCTGATGAGTTTGTTTGGAGCCCAGCTGTGTGTTTGCCTGTGACGCCTAAAATCCATTAGAAATCTGCTGGGGGTCAGGGCTCCACTTCGACTGCGATGGCTTTGTGCCTTAGAGAGGCCCGAGTGGCCCACCTCAACCTCATTTTCTCCACTGAGCGGGGGCTGTGAGGCAATCAGGCTCCACAGGACAGACGCCTGGAGAGCCCTGCAGCATCAAAACATGCTGTCCAACTATCCCCAGAGAGTCTAACACACTGTGGCTGACTTGAAAAAGATCTTTAGGTGAGGGCTGATTATGTAGTATTGGGTCTGTGTGATACATCAATGGCTTTATAGAATATCATATTTGAAGCCTTTTTTTTTTTTTGTTCCGACGCAATTTTCTTTTAAGGGTTACTTTTTCATGTGCTATTTTTAAGCTGACAGCACTCCAACAATAGGTTGGAAGTTTAGCTATGCAAACATGTCTGGCAGCAGATCATATGACATAGTCATAGTCTGCGAGTGCATCTCAGTCAAAATGGTTTTATTCTCAGCTGGCAAAAATTTGGATGGAAAAACTTTATTTGTGTTTTTATTACTCCAGCAAGGCACATCAACCCCCCCCCCCCCCACACACACACACACACACACACACACCACTAATCATCATTAAACTTGTATCACTTGTTCATATATCTGAACATTTCAGCCAAATCCATCCATAACTGTTTGAGTTATCTTGCTATGAATCATACACATATGAAATATAACCCCCCCCCCCCACACACACACACACACACTTCCACTGACCACCACCAAAAATTAATCATTTGTCCCTTGTTTTAGTACAAATATTTCCTGAAATTTTCAGCCAAATCTGTCCATAACATCTTGCTAACTGACAAACAAATCCACAAATATATAAATACTGCCAAAAACATAACTCCACCAAGTAATTAGGAAAACAGCCCCAGTGCTGGAGGGGGGGGGGGTGGCCACGTGAATGCCAATAACATACCTTTGGACGTGTGAAAATTTTAATGTTTTGGAAAAGACTTGTTCAGACAATAGAGATTATTTTAAATTCCAACATTCCAGTGATTCCACAGAATATTTACCATAGACACCTGATGATGTCACAAGTGTATAGGGGGGCTGTGGTTCAGTTGGTAGAGTGGGTCGCCCAATGACCGAGAGGTTGGCGGTTCGCATCCCGGCTCTGGCTGTCCACATGTCGAAGTGTCCTTGGGCAAGACACTGAACCCTGACTTAGGCCCCCAGTAGGACTTACCGTAGACCTTAGAAACCTACTGGTGTATGAGTGTGTGTGTGAATGGGTGAATGAGAGGCTAATGTAAAGCGCTTTGAGCACCATGAAGGTGGAAAAGCGCTATATAAAACTGCAGTCCATTTACCATTTACAAGGAATTGGTGAAAAAGTGACCTTCGACCACAGCAATGGTTGAACACAGAGGAAATATTTAGGATGGTAAAATTAACATTTCATCTGAGGATGAAGATGGGATCTTTTAATCAAATGTGAAAAAAAACACATAAAACTCATGGGATCAATGGCAGTGAATGGAAATCCTTGTTTTTTGGTTTTGTTGGTAATATATTTTACTGAAAAAGACACTTTTTCTGGAGTTTTCTTTATTTGTGATATAATATACCTTGACTTTACTCTACATGATCATTCAGTTAATTACAATAAAATACATGATTTTTACTGAGGGAAAAGGAAAATACAGAGGATAATAGTATAATCAATATTGTTAAATCACCTAAGAAACGTAACATTGAGATACAACTTACATTAGGGAACTGCCACAAAAGTAGCACTGAACTTTTATGGGATAAAAAAAATTCTAGATATTTCTATCTTTAGTGGTTTTGGTTTATATAAGTATTGTGGTGCCAAAAACGACAGGAATCAAACATTCCACTGTGAACTCTGTCTTTTGGTTGAAGAAAATATTTTCATCTGTGATACCTTGTGAGTGTTTTCAGACAAGTAGAGGGGTTAAATACCTGAGTGACAGTGGTAATTACTGATCGCTGTTCAGATTTAGTCAGATGTGACTCACCAGATGTGTGGAACAGCATCAGGTCATTCTGTATTTAATGTTTTGATTTAAAACAGGAGGAGGGAGCAGTGGATGGCGGGTGTGTAATTACAAGTTCTGGCATCTTTTTGCCCCTGATTTAGATATTTGAAGTGTTGTTGTAATGACATATCCTTGTAACACTTAACAATGCATTTTCTTCCTCTGCAGCGGACAAGTGTTTCACAGTTTTACCTTGAAGAACAAACAAAAACAAAAAAACACTGCCCCCTGCAAAGGACATTCTATGTATTAAAAAAAGGATGTTGGAAAACCTGTTGCATTATGCCATTTGCAGTCAATGCATTTATTCATGTAAAAAAAAACTAAACTTTTTAAATAATAATAATCATAATAATCATAATAATAATAAAATAAAAATCTAAGCAAATGCCAGTTTTACTTTCCTAGCTCTCTGGAGGGTATGCTTCTATTATCAGTGAATGCACAGTGTATTTACAACATTATGTGCAAGAAAACCAAGTTGAACAACAATTTGACGACAAGGTAAAGTGGTGAATACTTTCCATATGTAGCATAAACATATTGATCATCTATACAAGTGTATTGTTTTCTCGTTTGTTCTGTCCTGCTGTGTACTTCTCTAAACTGACTGAACTCTTGTGGGTAATACACTGATTATAGATACAGTAAGTGCTTTGTAGAAGAAGCCTAAACTACCTTAGTCATTGATGTTCATCGTTCTTGCTTAATCCTACAAAATCAATTTACTTCTTTAAAGAGAAGTTTAACATATAAAGTTGGAATAAATCTACATTTTTCCCCTTTTCTCATGAAGTTATTCTGACAATCTAATTTATTCTTGATAAATAACATACACCTTGGATTCATGTAATAATTGCACCAGGTCAAAGGTCATTACTGATATGTATAAATAGGAATAAAAAAATATATAATTTGAAATGTAGAAATGACTCTGGACAACAGTGTATATGTTAATCATTTCTGGGCAGGGTTCAAGATGTTAAAGTAATTATTTATATGATTTTCCACAATGGTATATATATATATATTTGACAGTTATGCGTGGTGCTATAATTTTTTTCTTTCATATATGTGGCATAAATTATCTCATGGGTCTGTTCTATTGCAAGAAGAAATTCATCCAAAGCTACACTGGTTTAAAAAAAAAAAAAAGTATAAAAATAATCATGCTGTTATTTGGTTAAACTCATATTCAGAGATATTTACTTTTCTGTTAGTCTATAAAAATAAATTCTAATTTGTATCACTAACAATGACTGAGACTTGAGCAACAGTAGTTTGTCAGAAACAAATTATCACATTGATCTGATGTGTTGACATCTAATCTTTTCTGATTGATCGCATTTCCTCTCACCCCATGATTATTGGCAGTGCTGGTGGCTAATGCCAGGTTTTCATGGGCAGTCCTTGAGCCATCACAGGGACAAGTTGACAAGTGAGGGATATGTGCAGGAGCCAATCAGTGCCACCTGCTGTGCAGAAGAGGCAGAAAGCATTTTTAGGAGAGGCAGATTTACAAGGAGGCCTCCCTTCTGTGTTGAGAGCTGGTAAAATGACCAGGTCTTGACAAGACTTCAATTCACGGGTCACAAAACATGTCAGAGTAATGGCAGAAAGGTTGAGAAGCACACTTAGCTTGACAGGTTCCTTTTAATGCTAGCTGCCTCCAAGCTGTGATCCACGTGATACGGTGCACATACAGATTAACTTTCAGCGGACTTGGTTTGCATGTCAATTTCCACTCTAATGTCAATCTCTGACGCCTTGGAGGGATCCATGAGGAATTTTTTTATTTTTTATTTTCTTCACTCTGGAAACAGTCAGTGTACTTTTCTGAATCCTGTTTTTTTTTTTAACAATACACTATACAAATAACTCTGAATTAAAAACCAGACATGTGTTTTCTATCTAACAGGAGGTTATTAGAATATTTTTTATATATTAAAGTTTCTCATAGTTGCTCCACTTATCAATGGTTCTCCAGTACGGTGAGTTAGAAAATAATTTCTCTGCCATTTGTGACCCTTTCAGAGGTGACTTCATCATTGGTGCCTGAAAGACACGGTGCCCCTGAGTAACAAATGATTACCTCTGAATGAATCCCTAAAGTCTCGCTGCTAATGCTGAACAATAGGTAGTGAGAATAGGGAGGCTGTGCTTTGCTTCAAGATCTATTTTTTATACCCGGCATCATTTTTTGCTTCACTGATCTATCACTAAACAACAGCTGCTGAGCAGGAGCCAGAGAGACGCACTGCAGGGAGGATGAGGCGAAGTGGGAGAGGGAGAGACGTCGAGAAAGCAACAGAGAGGGAGAAACCGAGAGAAAGGCATCTAAAATTGGAGACTGAGGAGTTTTAAGAGGTGAGGTCACCGGTGATAGCCTGAAGCTCTTAGTTATGGTGGCCCACTGAGAAGTAGAGTGAGAAGAGGGATCCTGGCAGGTCTGCCTCTCTCATGACGGATAACAAGTCACCTGAAATGGCTTCCTGGGTGGCAGCCATTAGACAGACAATTTGCAATCATCCCTGGCCCAATTTCTCTCACCCCTCCACCCCCCCACCACCCCCCCACCCCCTCTTTCTCTCTCTCTCTCTCTCTCACTTTTTCTCATATTACTCGGCTCCTTGCTCCGGTGCCCCATAGACCTTGGCAGGTTGAGTGACAGGGACTTAACTAGTCTAGTCACACAAATGTGAGAGGGGAAATGAGGAAAAGAGAGGGGAGAATTTCATTCATCTCACAAATACCAAATAACCTCTACTGCCTGGCCAATTTACATATTCTCTCCACATTCTCTGATGGCCAGGTGCACCATCCTGTTTCCGAAGCCATCTCATCTGGAACTTGCAGACGCCGTATGACACCACAGTGTCACAAAGCAGAGGTGTAACTACAGTAACACATTCAGATGCAAAATGCTTGGACTTTTGTGTGCATTAATATATACAATATATATATATATATATATATATATATATATATATATATATATATATATATATATATATATAATACCAGAAAAAAAGTGCTGCCCTGCAACATGTAGCAAGGATGGGTTTTTGTATAAGATCTCTGACACTTACAAATGTTGTATGACCAGACACATGAACACATGCCATATGTTATGGCTGACAATTTCAGTCCAGTAACTGTATATGGAATTTCACTGCAACTTTCAGCAGTGATGTTGAGTAGATGTTCCAATTCATTGCAGCAATGTTGGACAGGGTTCTGCGTTGACCACACCAAACTGTAAAAAACATTTTTTTATGAGTCTGGCTTTGGACACATATAGTAGTCTATATAACTGCTGCACTATATATAATATAAATAGGGCTGTGGAAAGCAGACAGCCAAGAGGATTATTTTGAAGGGTTCATGTTTACAGTTCTGTCATATGATTTACTATTATCCACTATTATCCACTACAATTAGTATTGTTTTCCTCAAGGTGTCAAAAGTGTCTAGTGATTGGTAAATTAACATATTTTTCTATGTAAAATCCACTAATGCATAATGCTATACAGGCTATTTTTGTGTGATGTTTTGCATGTTGTTTCCATTTAAGTTAAGTCTTCATAAAATACCATTAAGTTACAGTTTGTCATGTATACACAACACATAATTCCTCTATTTTTGCAGTTATGTATAGATTTATCTGTGACAAAGTTATTGTAACAATGCTGTGAATGTTATGTCCTACCATTATTTATTTATTATTAATTAACTTTTTTGTTGAAGGGATATTTCTATTGTGTTGTTGCATATTCTTGCCCCATGAGCTAAATTGGTCCTTTGTTTCAAGACTCTCTGTAGTGGAGTTTCATTTACAGATGGATACATTTAAAACAATCTAAAATTTCAACTGTCATTGTTCACATACTTATAAATCTGATGCTGTCATTTACTTTGTTGGTAATGCTATTGATAGTGATATTCCCAACCCTGAATTAAAGAGATGAACACATTATTTTTAATAGATTTGATATGTTTGATGAATAATTTGCTGTGTAATCTAATGGGATATTTTATGTGGATTTTACCTCATTTCTTTTAGTGTGTTATAGCTGTAAAAAATTAATGACATTTTACTAAAAATATGGAAGTACAATCCACTCAACCAAAATGAGTGCAAATTGTGACCTCACTTTTATTGAGTAAATTCTATAGGTTTGTTTTTTACAGTGTAGAAAAGATAACAAATTAAGAAGATTTTTGCCATCATGAATATACTGTAAAGATAATGTTGCAGCATCTGGATGTTTCAAATTCTAATTTTATGAAATGTTGGGGTCCAAACACACAAATGAACCAAAGTCTCATAAAATATGAGTCCTTTAAAATAGTCTAGGAAATTAGCAACATAACTCATTAATCAATAAAAAAAAATCCATATATGTAAAGTATTTAAACTGCATTTCTTTGGGTTGATTTAAGTATTGTGATTATTTTTACTTCACATTTCTAAATCCATTTCCTTACTTTAGTATCTATGTTCTCAATATGAATTACTACATTTCAGTTCATCCAGATGGACTGAAATGAAGCTTTACCAACTCATGTGCTGCTGATTATATTTGATGTTGATCAAAGTAATATTGAATTTATCAGTCAAGTATTGAAGAAGCACTAACATCCTCCCGCTACAGACTGATTGAGAATTCCTCTTTAAGTGGAAAGACACTGAAGATCAAGGACCATTCAGAAGAGACTCTAGATGTATCAGGAAACATTTATTGGAACAAACTTATATGAACAGATTGCACAATACAGAGAACTGAAGAATCTGGTTCTGCATTCACATCTAACTTTATCTAGTCCTAGTTATGTGTCCAAATTAAGAAAAATATAGCAACAGATTCACATATGCAGATAGTTTTTGCAAAATATATTTGTGAACCTTGATCTGGAGACATGTTGTGTGCAGACCCAGAGGGTGGACAGACTACAGGGCAAAGCGTGCAGACAGAAGCTCAACATGACTATAGCCTGACCTCAGAACTGAGGGACAGCTAACACCATGGGTGAAGGTAGATTTTCTCTAATACTCTAACCCACTGCCTTCTCTGCATTTTACAGAAATGCACAAAGGTCGAAAAGTGTTGAATAAAAAACAAGTCATAGACAGTGCAGAGTTTAGCTGTATTTATTGTGTTATACTTGAGGCTCAGGCTCCTCTATTACCTGCATTTCACAACAATTGTACATGAGTTGCGGGGGTTCTACCTGTGGGGGTGGAATCTCACTTTGACATCTATACATAATCAAAAAACATTATACACTGACTACAATTCAGTCATTTTTCTTTGTTGCTGTTGTTGTTGTTTTTTTCAAAATGCACTTATTGTCCATTGTCTGTCTTATTTAATACTTGTCTTGTTTTGATGTGGGTGAGATAATTTGATACATGTACTCAGATGTTTTTCTTCTGCACAATTTATGGTGTTTTAAGCTTTGTTTGCCTCACTTTTCTTTTCTAATGTGCAACAAATAAATAAATTGGACAATAATTTGTAAAGTTTTTACAGAAAAGTTTGCAGTAAATATATGTGAAAATTGAATTCTCTTAACATACTATTATCACCTTGCTTTTCCAAGATTATATTATAATTTTACAAAGAAACACAGTATGACATCAATACAGTTGAGACTTAGAGTGTGACTATATATATATATATATGTGTGTGTGTGTGTGTGTGTGTGTGTGTGTATGTGTGTATGTGTGTATGTGTGTGTGTGTGTGTGTGTGTGTTCTTATTTTTCCTATTTTTAACAGGAACTAAGTTATCCTCGATAAACCCAGGACATGTTGCCCACAGTGTTCAGTCGACACCACCGTACTGGCTTCAGGTTTTTAAGATTCTCCATTCTCATTGTAGTGTAACATGAAATGTGATAGTTGAAAATTGGTTTTCAAGAGCAGTGGGAGTGCTATGTTATAAAGTGTCAGGGTACGGGTGCAGCCAGTGTGATGAGGCACACAAAAGCCAATTGCCTTCTTCTAGCTCGACGGTTGCTAGACAGCAAGTGAGAAATAAATTCTATCCATGACAATCTAGAGCCTCTAGTTGTATTCTCATTTTGTCATAAATCCTGCTTTTTAAAAATTGACCAACTGATATGCTCTGTGCACAAAAAGCTGAAACATGTTGGGAATCCTTGATGTGTCTAAAGGCTCAAAATCTGTTCTAATCAGAGGGTTTTTTTTTTTTTAATGGAGTCACAGCAGCATGAGGGTAGAGAAAAATCCTCTGACTCAACCAACGAGCCAGGTGTTGTCCTGTTATTCAGTATGTGGTAACACAATGCAGCTCACACTTGGCGCAGTGTTTCATGTTGTCGAAGTGAAGCTGTGTGCAGGGGGATTGCGCTGGTGGTCCTGTGTTGTACTAGCACCATGCTACAACAACAAGAGGCATGTTAGCAATGTGCACTGTACTGATAAATCTCAGTTAAAAAGAGGAACACATAAAGCTTTGACAGAGAGGCTTAGTAGCAGAGTAGCGATGATATCGTCTCCAGCGATGAAGATGTCTATGATGGTGACATCAGATACATGATAGCAGCATGTTTGATAGTCTGTTAAGTCAGGGGTGTAATGTGTTACATCATTCTTACCAGATACTGACCCATTTTATATTTAATAAAGACAGGCTGATTGCTCATATGCTTCACTTGGAAAAAAAAAAAATATCCAGCTGTTCATATGCTTCTCTCATTCTGAAATGTCAGATTGCCCTGAGACGAGAGTCAGTGAAGAAGCAGCTATCGGGCCTTGTGTAGTCTTACTCCAAAGGTTCAGCCGTCTGTTGCTTCCTGCTGTTGCTCCCCCCACACCACAACGATGTGCCCCAATACTCCTATCTTAACACAACAGACATGCACACATGCTTGCTCGCAGTGATGGTAATTTCTAGAGAATGGCAACAAATGTTAGGCAATGAATTAACACATCTTTAACCCCTGACCTACCGGAAACACTGTGCAGTTGAAGCCATACTTTTTTCCATATTATATTTGTTGTTTTCGAAGGTCTGCCACATGTCATCATCCTCCCCCACACTGTGTTTGTCATTGGAGAAATGCACTTTGTTACAGACTGAGTCATACTCATTCAAAACATTTTGTAAAGAAGCACACTGCGCTGTTTATTTCCTTTAACAGTACTTGAGCTGTGCAAAGTAGTGAGTATGAACACTACACAGGAAGCAACTAATAGAACAACATAGCAGCCAGCAATAGGGTTGACAATAACAATAAAGTGAGAAAGATAAAGAGAGTTTGATACAGGAACTGATTAGTAAGTTTTCCATTTGGAGTGATTGGTCCACTTTTCATTGCACAGGTTTAAATGAAACTATGACAGTGATTTTTTTTTAGACTTAAAAAAAACAAATGTCTTCAGCAATGCTGTGTGGACAGTAGGAATGGGAAGATTATCTGATACCGGTGATGCACTGTATAAACGACCCGCAACCGACCGCTTTTTTAACTAAAGTGCCCACAGCTCGGACCGCAATAAATATATTTGAAAAGAATGGACCCGACCAGCTTCTCGACCCACATTTTAAAAATGTAATCAATGGTCTTTATGAACATCACATGACCTTACTCACATACCTGTATTTATATCTGTGTTAAAATCTGATTATCATTGGGGTCGTCAACCTGTAACACCCAAAGAGACATTTGAACCCAGTTTCCACACTGGGAGCCGCTCATCATCTTTAAAAATCTCATTGAATGTGTCCCAAACCTTAACTTCTTTTGGTTTGTATGTTTCCTCAGCTTCCGCTCTCCCAACTTGACTTTCTCTCTTGCTCCCTCCATACTGTAGGATACTGACGACGTTGTATGTCACCTTCACAGACATTCAGTTAATGAAGCATATTTACCAGGTTATTTTAATGTTTATCTCAAACGACAAATGACCGCAACCAAAATATCATTAAAATATTTTTTAATGACCCGTAACTGCGGATGACCGCGGGCACCTGCATCACTGTCTGATGTGTATCGATATGCCGAAATGCACATGTACAATCCGAGTGCATCGGTAGAGAAGCTGCTAGTGAATGAAAAGTTTGTAATGATATCATGATGCATCGGTTACTGAATGTTTGTAGCGATTAAATTGGATACGTTCAATGGAATATAATTTTAGTTGCATTTAAAAGTGTTTCTCTTTCTTAGAGTGAAGTTTTTCTTTTCTATGTGTTCACTGTACAGGACAGTATGAGCTCCATAGATGCACTGTGGCAGAAGCTTATTTGGCAGGAGTGCTGTGGATAAATACTATAAAGCCTGTATGTCAATGTGACAGAAGAAGGTTTATTAACATGACTGAAAACTGCCATACATACCATAGCTACTTCCTTAAACAGTGATATGTATGTCCAACAGAATACCTTGTGCATGTCACAGAACCTTTATCTATATCACAAATACATTACATTATCTGTATAAATTGATTCGGACCAAGATATTTTTTTAATTTAATATTTTTTATTTTCTCTGAGCAAGTTGAGAGATGACTAATGACAAAATTCTAACTTTTTCACTGGCTGTATGTGAGGCCCGTGTTCTGAAACTGAACTAAAGACACTTTCATGGAATAATTTAATAAATAAATAATCCAGCTCATTGAACTACACTGTATGTTTTAAAAAAAAATAAAATGAATGTCTTGAATCAGAATGGACTTAATTGCTCTCATGATTTAGGTGTAAATTATAACACATCGTGAGATGCCACTCACATATCTTTAATATATCGATGCTGTATTGAGATGTGTATCATATAGTCCTTACTACTAAGATTCCCATCCCTATAGTGGATAGATATGCAGTATGTGGCTCAGCACTATTTATTTATTATACTTAAGTGTGACATTATGCAGAAACTCGTAAAAAAAAAACAATTTTATTAAAGATAGAGAATGCACTGTGGTTACACAAAATGGGCCAACTTCATAATCTTTCATCAGTTTAAAAGTACTTCAAAGTGTGGAGCTTTACTTCATGCAATTTCTGAAAACTAATAAGCAAAGCATCAATCTGACTCAGCTCCAAACAGCACTAAGTTCCAGACCTGCCTGTTTAAATAGTGTGCAAGTACACACACACATCCTCTCTTTTTGTTTCACTTAATGAGTATTGGGATGTTGTTTTGTACTATATTTTTAGGTGTACATAAAGTTACTGTTTTAAAATGTAAGAGCATTATTTATGCCCTAACTCATCTATGGTGCATGATCTGTCAATATACATTATGTTCTGCTCTTGGTATCATATGCTAATGGATTATAAATCACATCATCTCACTTTGTACAAACAGGAGTAAAGGAGCATTGTGTGACTGCAACAGTTTGTAAATATAGTGTCTGGAAAACATTTTATTACACCAATCACAAAGGAAACAAATGAACATTAAAACCCCCCAAAGACCTAAACAGCCTGCAGCGACTAAAAGCATCTACTGATTTTAAATATTTAATAAGTTTTGAACCACTGATCCCATCAATATATTTAAATAAAGTGGCTAAAATACAGTTTCTCCACAGCTCAAGTTGTGACCCATGTGAGGTTTCTTTGTGAATACTGAAACACATTTTTTGCAAGACTGACTTACCAATAAATTAATGACAGAGGCTGTTCATGCTTGTTTTTCTGCTTGTTTAATGATGTTTTGCAAAAAAAAACCTTTTTTCAGTTTTTTTTCTGTCTTCATGTAATAGTTTTCAAATCAACGCTGAACATCTATTCTACATTATCAGTAAATTTATTCTGCATTCCAGGCAAGTTTTTAAGTCCATAAGTCATGACTTCAAGCCACAACTTTGTAGCGTTAAAGGCAAGTCAAGCCAACCTGCCTGAGGGCAAGAAATGGTGGTAGTTAGATGTAAACAAACCAGTATGGTGGACCGCACAGGACTGGTGCTCATTTACAATCATTTCTGTCACCACAAATGCTTGTGCTTTACTTATTTGAAGGAAACAGATGAGGTGGACACAGCAAGAGAGACTGTTATACTTTTTATGTTAGGATAGTTGTATATTTTCACATGTATTTGTTATTAATGTATTTTTGACTGAAAACTAGCTCATTAACTAGTTCTAATGCATAACATTAGAGCAATACATTGAATTAATAATAAAAAAAAGTGTGTAGAAATTTGACCTCTATGGAGGCCGCCATTGTTGTCACTATGTAATGTCAGAGAGCAGAAGTGGGAATACATCCATCTAATACGAGTTCAGGGGTGGGAATTAACAGCTACTGCTATTTGAATGCATTTTCGCTGGTATAAGGTTGGAAAAACACAGGTTATGGGTTATCTGGAATACAACATAAATGTAGGAAAATACCAGATTCTCAGTTCAAAATGCAGAGGATAATATTATAATAAATTGTGAATGCAATTAGTTAAGATTAACGCAACAAAAATTATTATCCTACTCCTCAAATGAGAGATAATGGGTATAGTTTTTGGTTAGGTTTGGGTATTTGTTCGTTTGTTTGTTTGTTGACTATTGACATGCTGACATTAGCTGGTTTGATGCTAAATAAAATTATGTGAGGCACAGGCTTTGTTGTTCCTGGCACCACTTGTTATAATTTCTTTCTTTTTTTTTCACAAAATTACAAATTGATCCCAAAAGTTGTTCATGTTGCAGATATTCCCACAGACTCATAGGCTTAATCATCAATTTGAGAACATTCTGTCTAGGATTGTTTTTATTTACAGAATACATGGTGCATTTCATTATATAAGTCTGGGTCTGTGAATTTTCTATCATAATCATGTGAACAGATTGAATAATAGAAGCAGTGTTATATGTTGCCACACCGAAACATTGTTTTGAGGGTAATTAGAGGTCAAATACCTCATTGGATCCTTTAATTATTATGAAGGCTCTCTGCAGTGTTTGGTGTGTGTGGGTGTTTGATTGTTTGGTAGTGAACAGTCCAAAGTAGGCCAGTACACATTTGTTGACGCTGACACTTTAATTATTGCCTTTTATTTCAAATGTCATATTGATAAGTGTGAATGAAAATTTAATTAGAGTACAAACTTACTGGACCAAAAAAAACCATATTTTTCTATTTTCCAAATAATTGGACTCTATTTTCTGACATGCATCTTTAGCTGTCATCGATATGTCTGAGCATCTAAGGCAGTGACCGTGAGCCACTTTGTGATTGCCAACCAGACATAACCGGAAGATGACACATTGCACAGATATTGCTCTTGTCTCGGTTCAATTTGCATTCGGTGTCTTATTTGGAGACCACCCACTGCAGCACAGGCAGGGGGGGGGGCTGCTTCCCAGGAATGTTTAGTGAGCATCTGGCACTCCCTGATGTCACTATACTATTTAGCCATCTTTCAAGGACTTAAACTTACACCCATAATGCTTTTAATACCACCTTAATTAAAGTCAACAGTACACACTGATGCTCTGCTACACTGCGGTATCTAATGTTATTTTCCAATGGTGTGATTCAGCCTGTTGTATGGTACGATGCTGGATGCCTGGTATCTTTTTTTTTTTTACTCTATCTATAGTTTTTCTTCTCATTGATTGTAATTTTTACTGCATAGTTGTAAGTAACATTTCAATGAAGTGAAAACTTAAAATTGTGTGTTCAGGGTTTCCCCCAGAAATCTTGCTAATCCTGGTGGTAGGGTTGCCCACCATGTTTTTGTAAAAAAATAAAAAAATAAAAAATAAAATTAATTAAAAAAAAAAATAAAAACCAAATAAAAAAAAATACATAAATAAAAAAGTTGAAAGTTTACAAGAAATATGAAATTATACTGATTATGTGTTACTGTTTAACATTTGTTTACAATACTTATACCAACTGCTCACAAAAATGCACACTCTGAAATACACCATCATCACCTTTAATAATAAGTAAATAAATGTCAAAGTTGGTTAATTAGAATAAATATTTGTCATATTGAGGCTCAATAATGATTTATTCAATAAAAAACAAGGTAGTGTAAAGAGTACATTTACATTTTAGAATACAGATATTTAAATCTACGTATATCCAGAGTTGGGCCAGACACATTATTAACATTCAAGTTAACATTATCGTTAATTTCACTAGTTGTAATGTGTATACATTTCTTAAATTTAAAAAAAAATAGCGATGCTTAGTCTAGTGGAGGTCTAAGAAGGCCTAGTGGTCCACCAGGTCTATAATGCACTGGGGGAAACACTGCTGTTATGTTTACTGCTGACAAAGGATTACATTTTTTAATCAGGTTAATTAGAGGGTTATGTTGATTGTTTTTTTCATCTTTTTTATTTGTCATCATATTTCCATGGTGGTTCAGTGGTTAGCACTCGTGCCTCACAGACAGAAGGACCATGGTTCGATTCCCACACCAGACCTTTCTGTGTGGAGTTTACATGTTCTCCCCGTGTCTGTGTGGGTTTTCTCCAGGTACTCCAGTTTCCTCCCACCATCCAATCACATGCACTGATAGGTTAATTGGTTAATCTAAATTGTCCATAGGTGTGAATGTTAGAGCGATTGTTTGTCTATATATGTTCAACCCTGAGATGAACTGGAGACTCATCCAGGGTGTACCCTGCCTTCGCTCATTTTAGCTGGATTAGACCCCCAGTGACCCCTGCGACCCTAGTGAGGATGACGAGACGAGACAAGACGATATTTCCATCCAGAGACCAATGTGTTGTTCAGTGTCTTCCATCTTTATGGGTTCAGCTGCCTGTCACTTTGTTCATGCACACATTAATTCTACTTCGACAAACGGCCTGAAATGCATTGTCAGGGTTATTCTGTGCTAATTGCCTTAAAATTTTTAATCAGATTAAACACATGTTGAAGGATAAACGCGTTAATTTCGACAACCCTCATTCTATTGGTTATTCATTGTAATTAATGCTTTTTTATCACAGTCTCCAGAAAGTTTCATGTGAAATAAGCAGGGCTGAATGAAAAGCTAACTCTGAGCTGCTATTTGCAATCTGTGTATTTTTGTACCGAAAACCAATCATCGCCAACTTTCTTTCTCACAAACTTTAAAGCCACAGGGCAAAATCTACTGCTCACTTTTATCAAGTTAGTGATTTATGTTTGTTTTTTTAGCAATTGCTGTTCTCTAAATGAAAATCAAACCAGAGTGCCAATTAATGATGAAATCGCTTTCAATATTGTCATTAAAGTTTCAGCCTCACAAAGACTAGCTTTCGCCTCATGATCTTGATTCATATTGATGCCTCCCACACTAAAAGTCCATGTGCTTCCAGTTCTGTAAATGTAAAGTGATAAGCCTCTGCAGTGTAAAATGGCAGATATAAATGCATGGGAAAATGTGAATCTGTAGTAACCAGGTGATATGTGCTTATGATGAGCTGTTTGATGGCTCACGGCTCCACTCAGCACATTATTAATCATATCTAACGACTTCAGATACTGCTCTAAACAGTTTGCCCTACAGGATTTCCCCACTGCTACAGCCAGTGCTCGATATGCTGCCCAAGGCATGACTGTGTTACACATGATGAGATGTGTGAGTGCTTGCATAGCAGAAAGCCAAAAAAAAGGAAAGATGGTGAGAGAGAGAGAAAGAGAGAGAGAGAGAGAGAGCGCTGCCTGATCTCAAGCGGCAAATTAGGGCCTCTCTGAAATCGATAACAGGGGAGCCATGCACAGATTTCATTAGTTGGCAAACGTGTGCGGCTAAAGGGATGCAAACGGATATTGATGTCTGAGATTGATTGATCTCTTCTTTTCTCAAAAATGTACACACTGAGTTGCAATGCAGAGTTTGTTTTGGGTTTGTTTGCCTGCTGAGTGAACATTCAATCTTAAATACCACTTTGTCCGTGACCTTTTTCCTAGAAAAACACTTTTTATTCAACAGATGACTATCTGTTGAAAGGTGATACCACCGATATCTAAAATGGACTTGCTAGGTCAAATGACAGTCATACCCCACTTATACCGCTGCACTCATATTCTCCACTACCAGCAACAAAATACATCTTCCACAAGATTTAAAAATCAATAAACAAAAGTGACATTCAGGCCTTTTGCATTTTAAGCAGGTGCACCTTGTCACAGAAGTGGCGTTTTAAAATACATCTAATGCACCTCTGAAGTAAATGTAACAGAGAGCCTTACATGGCTCAAATTCTATTTGCTGTTACATTTTAGCCTAATTAGGTCCCAGATGGGTGTGGTTGACCACAGAGGGAAACGAGAGGGCTACAAAGGTTAGGCAATCACAGGAAAGTCAATGTAGGATAACGTTAAGTGATGGAGCGCTTCCTTGATATTATCTGAATTTCTAGATAAATTAAATCCCACTCATGTGGTAGTAAGAGCAAGCTGAAAAAAAAAAATGCTAAAAATAATTTGCATGGATGAGTCAGCAAAGGACTGGGGGCTGACAATTCTGCAAGAGCAACACTTCAAAAGCAATGAATGTGGGATTTATAGATTTTACTGCATATACAGGCACGGTATGATGTCATCATTAATCAAAACATTTCTATGGACTGTAATAATTTATGTCAGACTTTTGAACTCTTGTGTTGTGTGTTACTGTATGCCTAATTTCACAAACTGGAGGTATCACCATTCATTAAAATCTCAGTGCCTTTTGTCTCAGGAGCATTCACGTCACATGTTGTTTTAAATGCTCAGTGGTAGTGATCTATGGGGCTTGGCCAGGTGCTGCAGAAATGCTAGTCTGATCTTAATTTTTCATCACTCTTTGATTTCCTGCAGCCATCTGATAAACGTGGCGTTGTGATAGCCTTAAATGATTAATCGAGGTTGAATATGTGCCTTAAAATTTCCATTCATTATGCTGCGTCACATTTTATCTGCCGCTCATTTAATCATATGCCATATGCATATTAATGACTACAGTTGTACCTGTGTAATGGGAGACAGTCACTTGATGTAAGTGTCTGCTTCTGTACAATAACACTGCCCACAGCGATGTGTGACATATACTCCCTGTGCAGAGAATTTTCTGCTTTATTGATGGCGTACAGTTACAGTAAAATGACTAATATTGCCATGAATATTCCTTTATGCTTTTATTAAACTCCTAGAATTCTTACTTTCTGGGGGAAAAATAACAAAGGAAAAAAAGGATCTGTGGTGCTTTAAATGTTATTATATTTAACTTTAATGCTTTGTTTCACCCAGAGCACAGTTGTTTGAGCGGCACATTTGTATTTTTCATTTGTGTGTGTATGTGTGCATTTTTGTTTTCCCTTTTTTATTTCCTTTGGTAAGCTAGAGATTATGAGCAAAGTGAGTCACTGGCTGTGTTGGTTCTGTTGCCACCTGCTCAGTTCTGAACAGCCTTTCTCCACTTTATGTCCAACCACAATTTCTTGTTTTAGCAAGAAATTAGTTGAATTAACAGAAGCATGAGACCATCGTGAAAGCGATTAAAAAGGATGATGGCTAAGTAAGGCAAACCTGTTTACTTATTAGAAAAATGATTGAGGCAGTCATTAAGAAATTAGGCCAGATTTTACCTTCTTAAAATATAAATTGCTTGTTATTTTTTTGTGGATTGTGTTTTTGCTTTGGGTGTGTGAGGTATGGATGTATGTAACAGTCTATCTGTGGGTGTAAATTGAGGATGTATGTATTTATTTATTACTTTTCTGATAAGTCTATATAGGTGTATGTATGTGCATGTGCATGTGAAGATAATTAGTGAGGTTAACTGATCTAAGGGACTTTTCATATATCACGTTAATGGAAGCTAAATGATAGACTGTTGTGTGGAAAAATGGGTAGGGTTAAATAAATTATAGTTCCTCCCACTCCTTTTCAAATATGCAAATGAAGCCATACAAAAATACTCTGGTACAAGAGCAGGTGCTGTTTCAATTCTTCTACTCAAATGCAAGTCAGAAATGGCAGGGTCATTTTGCACACATTATTTAAGTGTTATTTAACTTGTCATTTTACTTGCTAATCTTTTATGCTTTTATACTGACACTTACATTGACACTGGTCTTAAATTGCCCTTCAAGATAAATAAAGTATTTTGAATTAAATTTAATCATATCATTATATATTGTAATTTTTTTATTTTCATTTTTTCCTGTTACATTATCGTTGTCTCATTTCATATTTTATTTCATTTGGTCTCATTTCATCTTTTTAGTCATTTTCATTTTGTTAAATTGTATGTCCTCTTTTCTTTATTTTTCTGTGAGTTTATATCACACTCATGTCCTTTATTTTGACTGATGACTTGATAACATCTTGTTATGTCTTTAACACCATTTTTGTCACATTTTGTCTCTTGTGTCATTTTTCATTGCATTTGTTATGTGACGCGCATTGATGGATACACCATGTTATCATGTTATTGCTTTATTTTCCTACCCATTTAGGACTGATTTCATAAGCATGAAATCGGTCATTCATTTGACTGTCCTAGTCACTGCAATTCCACTCACATGTCCATTGATGTAGAAATAAAATAACTGTGCATTCCACTTAAATGCAATTAAAACAATGTAATGAACCAGTTTCAAAACTATGACTACTGTCAAGTACAATTAATATAACTGTATTAACCCTAACCCAATTAAATATTTATACTTTACTTCCTGTCTCTGTTAATAAAGACATTTTAA
Source organism: Siphamia tubifer (assembly GCA_020466265.1). Classification (NCBI taxonomy): domain Eukaryota; kingdom Metazoa; phylum Chordata; class Actinopteri; order Kurtiformes; family Apogonidae; genus Siphamia; species Siphamia tubifer. The sequence goes on from CM035785.1 coordinate 11,881,118, forward strand.
TTAATTAATTAATATTAACAATTTCCTAATTGTGTGATTAATAAAGTACATCTATTCTATTATTTTATTCCATATAAATAAGGGCAGCTGCCATAGACAGATTCCTCATTTTGTATTGTTTTAAGAAAATATATTTTGACTTTCCTAACCCTGTAAAAAAAAAAACCTATACAAAACAGACTAATATTAACATATTAAGCCCATCCCCCTTTTTAAAATTTCTCAACATGCTAAGATCACATGGCATGCCCTTTCCCCGAAGCCATGAAGATCTCACAGAGAACAGCATTTTTTTTTGTAGACTAAAGCCATCCCTGCACGTCTGACTCTGTGTTCGCTCTCTTGCAACTGAGATTTTTCTTATTTCTAGGAGAGCACAGAGGAAAATAATTGATGGTGACATGAAAAACGGTGTCTGGGAATAGAGAGCGGCAGGGTCGTTGCTGGGGTGTGGGATAGAGGGGATGAATACCTAAGTATTTAGCCGCTGCCACCCTCACCCAGAAGGAGAAAATATTTCACTGTGGGACATCAATCCCATTTCTTCGTGTCTCCTGCTGTGCACGGGTCAATTATATCTTTATTACAGTAAAATGCAGCTCATTTTGCTGCAGAAAGTAGGTGCAGAAAGACAAATGATGGGTGAAGCTTGCAGAACCTTTCATTTTCAGGATATGTGCCGTTTCTACAATAAGCATGTTGTGAACGGGAAGTTCACGGTCATAAACAAAGGCAGGATTTCACTAATCTAATTGTGACCTATTCTGAAACCCGGCCATAACCTTAAACCACATTAGTGTGGATTCAGGTTGACACTTTGAAGCATCAGCACCTTTGCCTGGGCAGGAAAAAGGTGTTGTTTTTGGCACCAAACACCATAGGATTGATGCCAGAGCTCAAAAGCTTGAGGTTTTTGTTTCATTTCACACAGTGTTTAAATTGTGGGTTGGCTGCATATTTTGGCATCATGATTTTCAACAGAGGATAACATAGAAATAGTCTTACAAAAAAAAAAAAAAGAAAAGAAAAGAAAGAAAAATAAGAAATTTACATAAGTTTTAATAAATGTGTTGCTAAATATGAACTCTACAGTGTGGTACATTGAGTAGTTGTTAATGCTGTTATCTATTTCTGAAACTGACCCTTTTCTGCAGCAGTTTGGACATTTTCAGAATCATGAAAACTGTGGAAGATGTTGGGAATTGTGGGTTGTTGGAAAACCAATCAACAGAAAGGTCATGACTACGTGTAAATAATCTTTGTTTGCATCCGTGTTTAATGTCAGCCTTGTCTATTACAAGATTTAATTAGTCCGGAAGGAATAATGACATATAAACATGTTTCTATTTACAAAACGAGGCAACAAAGCTGCAAACATTCATACGCGCTTGTTGAAAACAAATATAACTAATGGACATTACACTTCATGTGTGGTAACACTTATGAAAAAGTCAATTACTTTCAATAGCCACTCTGTGTAGATTTTGGACTAAGGGGTCATAAAACTATGGAGCACTCAGTTGTTATTACTGGCCAGATTTATTTTCAACACCGTCTTTTCCTGTTTAGGGTTGGACAGGGCTCTCCCAGTGCACTCTGGGCAGGAGGCATTGAAAACCTTTGATGGGTCACATTTAGACAGACAAACATGCTCACAGTCACATGGGAAATATAAAGTTTTCAGTTCACCTCACATAGAACTTTTGTAGAGGCTGCACAGTAAGGCCAGTGTTTACCCTGGTCACCTCTTGTGGCCTTTTTTGGGGGTGACTGCTTGACATGTGTATGTAGACTAGAGCTGTGCATGAGGTGTTAAAACACAACTTTGTTACTCAACATTCAACAAAAGAGTGTAGTTTAAGTCTAGTTCTTTTTATTTCTGACTCAAGGCTGATTCGAGAGTAAGGACATGTTCTTATTAGGGTTGAGTACCGAAAGTCAGTATAGGTATGGAACTGGGGCAAGCATTAACGACAGTGGCTGATCTAGACGGCTATTTTTAGAAGTGTGTGTGTGTGTGGTGGGGTGTATAACAACAACGTAATAGCATTTCCGGAATTGAAACAGAATTTTTTTTTTTTTTAAATAAACACAAATAATTAAATAATTAAATATACATAGTTTATTTCCATTGACATTTGCAAATAAATAACTATATTAAGGATATTGATCAACATCAGTTTGATGAGGCAACGAAAATCGCTCTAGAATTCTGTTTCTGAGCTTGTGATTGGGTGGGCACAGTATGTTACATGTCAGTCCAGTTCAAATCTACACAAACTGCAGCACCGATGCTGACTTGCCAAACATTTATTTATTCAAAATTAACAGATTGCCACCTACAAGAGATTAGAAACGGTAAATACATTTCCTGAAATACTGAAAATGTCATATTTGTTGAAAGTTACTTGAATTTGTTCCAAATGTTAATATTCTTTAATTTTTGCATTTAAGTATACAGGTGACCAGGTAGTGATAAAATAATGATGTCTGTAAATTATTATTCTCTTATTATTAGTGAAAACAAGCAATACAATGATGTCTGTATATTCTTCTCCTATTATACTTTTATCTACTGAATTCTCATGAACAACTTAACTTATGTTACAATCATTTGAAGTGTATACACCCTTTCTATTCAGGCACAGAAACCTTGCTTAGAAAATTAATTAGCAAAGAGAAAAGCAAATATTAATAGTGCAATTGCTATTTTTAACAAACAGAACTCAACAAAGCTTACTGTAGCCGAAACATTCAATTACTGCCGCCTAAACAACTCCAATAATGTATGCATGACTACAACATACTTATCTAAGTGGAGGTGGCTTAGCAGCACTAGTGGTACATAGAGCTGTGCCACCATGCGATGCTGTGACGTGTTTCATCAAATTGTAGTTGATTGACACAGATGCCGACAGAACTTTGTTTCCAGGGCACAGTTTACATCGGACGTAAACATTATTGCATTTGACTTCAACTAGTGTAAAACGATTTCAGTATTTCTAGTTGTAAAATGAGACTGTATGACTTGGTGCTGCCATCAACTGTGTGTGTGTGTGTGTGTGTGTGTGTGTGTGTGTGTATTTGACTTGTATGCATGCATGGGTGAAAGACAGTTGAGACCCCACCTATCCAACTTCTTTTCTTTTGATGTAATTTCATGGTAATAATGCTTTTTTAACCACTTATTGCAAGCAATTTCCATGCAGTTTGCAGTGCAATTACTCTGCATTTTCTATGTAATAGTGATGCATTAATGTGGGAATTTCTATGGTCATTTTGGTGTAATTTCATGGTATTAATCCTTTGTAACCTTTTATATCAAGTAATTTTCAATTTAATTACGCATTTCCAGTATAATAAAATTATAATTATTTTAAATCTTTGAATCTGTAGTTATTGGAATGACGAGTCCATAATTTACTTATTGTTTTTGTTCAATTACCTGAAAAACAAGGAGGTAATTTCCAGGAAAATACACAGCATGTAGAGTAATTGTAATAAGCAGTTACAAAGGTACTATTATCATGAAATTACATCAAAATTGCCATAGAATGACCACTTTATTTGTGATCCATAATGTAAAGTGTTCGCCTAAAATTGCATCAGAGCTTTGATGTGATTTTTACCAAATATTGCTGGTGCCAGGTGATGTAAACGGAGGTGAGTTCAGAGTTGGAGAATATCAGTATATGGCATCATGAGACGTATCATTCTTAGAATCAAAAGTCTATGAAAGTGAGCCAGGTAGGTACAGAAAGAAGACAAACCCTTTCTCTGGTTAAGGAAGCTTTTGGGACTTTCCATTGACCCCTGGCCATATGATGTTCTACATCGATGCTGTCAACGTGAATTTACTGCAGTGAACTGATAACAGTGAGTCTGAAAGTGCTTTAAGGGAAGTTGATGATTTTTTTCACCCTCCATATATACCCTCTAAATATCTATGACATAGCAAACAAATATCAAGTGCTGCCAGTGAATACCCCTCATCTCACCCTCCCCTATGGTTACTGTTAAAACACATAAAAGTAAGTCTGTCTTTGGAGACGGTTTTTGTTTGCCGGTTCTGGATTATATCTTTAAGGGTTAATCACCTCTGATTTGGTCAAACATGTAGTAGGTGGCAGAAATGAACTTTAACTTTCTACTTGTAATAAAACAGAAAAAGAAGCCCGTTCTCAGCTACTGTGGAAATGTCAAAGGACAATGTGGTGGAATGTGTGGAAGACATGATCCCTCTGTGGATTCATACTGTTCACATGAAGGCAATGAAAACAACAATGTATGTATTCAGATGATTATGGTATAGTAAATGCATCAATACTATAACACTAATAACTTCATTCATAGAGAGGGAGAGAGAGAGGGAGAGGGATTCAAGTTTTTATATATATATATATATATATATGTGTGTGTGTGTGTGTGTGTGTTATATTATATTTTACTGTATTTCTATATGTAGATCTCCTTAAGTTATATACACTTTACATTTAACAGTTACAAACAGATCACGTCCACAATAGGAGTTTATTGGCAGCGTAACATTTTGCTAATCAGCGTCATTAATGCTCAATAGATCTGTTTGTAACTTAGCTCAGCCAACACATAAAAGTGTATTTAACTGCATTGATGAAGTTTTTAGTGAAAGGTTGAATTTTTCTGAACTAACTTCAAGGAATATTTCAAAGTAGATGTAGCAGTTTTACTTGGTGCTTTTAAGCAGTGATTATAAAATCGAGTTTACCCTTATTTGTTGGGTATAAAAATATGAAGTACATTTTGAAGTAGTTCAATGCCAGTGCTATTTGACAAATTAATGCTGACAATCACTTAAAATTATCCTGAAATGAAACATAACAGTGTCTCCTTTTTGCTTTTGGCTGCCAGAAAGCCAAAGAGTGAAAGCTTTTAATGCTATGAAATATAAAAAGGTGCAGACTTTTTTGTGTGTACTTGTGCGTGGGATATGACTCCTACAGTGCACTTTAAAATTGTTGTCTTTATTCACAAGCTCATTACATTAATCTGTGCCGTTGACCCTCAGTTCCACATTGTCTCTGTGCTGCTGTTTCTGCTTCCTTGTCCTTGTTATGCCAGATGCCTCATGCGCTACAGATGTTTACTGAGCACGTGTGTCAGCCTCCCCATGGCGATTGAGCCGGTATGAGGATAGATGGAAGATGGGAAAAGAAAGCCTGCTTCCCCCTCCTGCGCAAGGTTAATCTCGTCCTCAGCCGCAACTAGCATGTCACCCTAATGAAGCCCCAACAGACGAACACTTAATAAGAGTTAAGAGTAAATTAACCTTGAAGACTTTACGTGCATCTCTTCTTTTTTCCTACACTTTACGCATCCACTTCCCATGATCAAGGACAAGCGTTCATTTAGCTAGAGGAGGTCAGAACAAAAACATTCCCTTGACGGTTGCAAATTTCTCTCTGACATCTATGTTCCAGACAGAGCAGTGAGAAGAGGATGAGCCTCTGTTTCCCTCTTTAATGTTGTCTGAGGTAGATAAAAAGCTACAAGCTGCTCCCCCACCCACTCACTGGTTTCTCTTCTAGCCGCTGATCAATGTTCTTAATGATGGTAATCAATCACGAAAATGAAAGATTTACTTTCCGATATTAATTTTGCTTAGCATCGATTGAGGAGCGAAGAGTATTACTGCCATTAATGCTTTTTGAGGTGCTGTATTGAGTTGCTTGCCTCTAAAAACAAGTCGTTCATCTTTCATTTCAACATTTTTATTACACCTTTAAACATAATTAGAAACAGATAACAGTCACCTGAGGTGATATTTAGTAAACTCTTTGATAATCTTGTTTTGTCTTTCTTTTATGGTAATTACGCTAAAATCAGGTGTCAATTCCCAAGTGTGATTCTGTGCTTCTGCTGCACTGAGTTTGTTCATCTGGCTAAAATATCTTTAAGCCAATTACTATACAGATTTAGACTTGACTGCACATGTAAAAATATCTACTATCTAACATATCAGCTTTTCACAAACTATGAAAAGGAGTCCTGGCCATGCATTTGATGACTTCTTTTCCTCTGACAAGGTGTGAAAAAGGGTAAAGTGTTGCAAAATTGTCATTTTGCTAAATTACATGACAATAATAGTTTTCCATCTTCACCAACTCATAAAGCGCATGTAGAAACGCAATAATTTCAGTCTGAGGCTCGAGGTATAGTGATGACAGCCGGCACTAATGATACGCCACTCATTGAACCACCAGGGGCAGACAACATGCCAAACCCACGAAAAGATTTATGCCACAAGCCGATTCTGCCTCCGATATGGTGTCATGTTATCGTATCAAGTGATCAAAGCCTGATAAGAAACTTGAAAGCTCTCTGCTTCTTTTACTGGCACTTGCACACATCTTTTTTAACCTGTCTTGCATTGTGAATGGCTGTGAAGCAACAATGCCACTTTTAGACAATAACATTGGTGTCATATGGTCACATGGAACATTATGTTATGCAGCAGGAGGATATGCTATGACACTTTCTTTTTTTCTTTTTTTAAGATGATGATTATGATTACGGACATTTTCTTTGTTATCTTGACATGGATAGAGCACCTTTTTTTCTCTCTGTTATTCATTGGTATAACAGAGCATAATGCTTTTAAGCCAGGTTGCCAGGGTGTCTTCTTTATCCCCATCTTCCCTTTCTTTTGTCAGTAGTATACATGCTCCTCAGCCAGAGTGAGAAAAGTGGAGCAGGTTTTTGTTGATGACTTAAGGGATGGAAAGCACACCGGGACTTCTAATGCACCTAGTATTTAAATAATCCCCGGGTCTCCTTCATCCTTTTGATGCCTTTGTTCACTTTGAAAAGTTATCGTCATACAGCCTGTACTGTTGGGGATGAAGAGCGAGAGAGAGTGTAAGAGAGCCAGAGCAAGAGAGAGAGGGAGATGTCGAATCGCACCAGCCATACCTTTTCTTCTGCATCCAGTTCCCAGAGCGTGAAAGAACATCTGAATACACATTCGAAATCTTATCTCACTCCAGCTGTACAGCCAAATTCTCCTCTTTTTTTTTTTTTTTCCAGGCACTCTAGAAAGCAAGGCAAAAGGGAACCCAGGAATAATCAGCCATGCTTATCTTTCTGCAGTACTGAGGGGAGCTATAATGAGACTCAGTCATCCATAGTAGAGAGCTTAATAATTCATTGTGGTAGCTTTGCAGGTGAACCCTATCACATTACAATTTAAAAGCTCTAAAGCTAGTATTGCTGAAGGGGAGAGCGGCTAGGATAAATGCTAGGCTGAAAAACCCTCTCGCATACAGGTACATGGACTTCATTGAGCGCGCACACACACACACTTCTATCGACACACACAAACGTACACTCTTAATGAGCTCCAATTTTCTCTAAATAGACTTGTATTGCAGTGTGCAAGCTTCCTCACAAGACTATCAACACCATGAACGACAACCAAGTGGTACTTTAAAGCGGTAAACACAAACAGCTTTTATTGTGAAGTGCCCACCCCCCACCCCCACCCCCCTTTCTCCTCCTAATTTGAAAACCGCTCATCATATTAGCAACCGTAAATCAGTCATCCCCCTGAGAACAAAAGTTAACATTCTGGAGCCGCAGAACCTGAGACAGAAAAAGAAATACAACAAGCATTTTACTTGTTTTTGTCTCAAGGGCAAAGGAGTTACAGTCCAGTCTTTTTATAATGTCAACCCCCCCCACCCACCACTACCCGTTGGCACGTCGCCATAAAAACTCTTGCAAGAAGGGGGGGACATTAGTATTTCTACGCTACGACATTCTTGTTTTCATGTGAACCTTGCTCTGATTAAGGATCTTGAACAGTCCGCTGGCATTTTTTATTCCCTCCTAAAACTCATTTTCTCACAGGGAACCTTCAGACATTCTACAAAGATGGGGTCGGCTTTGTCAGTGACCTCTGGCACCAACTGTCTGTGGAGCGCATCCCAGATGGGTTGGACCGAGGCCCACACTTCTTCTAACTCACACTCTCTCTCTTTTTGTGTCTCTCTCTATCTGTTGCTCCCTCTGTCTTTTCCTTCCCTATAGGACAGACCAAAGAGCTTGGGTCGCTTGGCACAAGGACTGCATACTGGAGTGACCTTGCAGGGCTCCCTAATGGAGAACTTGGCGTTGTTCCACAGTTTCTCAGCCAGCAGACATGCACCTCCCCCCACCACCGCCTCCCTCTCAGTCTATAGATCGAGGCTATGCTCACCTCTAACCCATCCTCCCCCCCCTCACATCCCTATCCAAGAGCTGAGACACATCACATCACTGACATTAATTGTCACCAGCAACGGCAGCTGATAAAAGCTTCCTGCCCTGTTTCACTGCAGGGATACTGTTGAGTCACGTGGGAATTCATTCCGCTCTGAGGAAGCTATACAATAAGATGACAGAGTAAGCATTTGTGTATGTGTGATTTTCCATGCGTGTATGTGTGTGTGTGTGTGCTTTCCATGACAGTGTTTGCACATACTATGGTTAGAAATGTCAAAACACATTGGAATCACATTAGCCCAATATGCCCCTGTGGAAATAAGTGTGATGGGATTAAGCGATAAGCAGATAATTCACATCTAAGAGTATTATCTCAGGATAAAACAGTGCTTAAGTCATCTTAGATGATACGCCGCTGCAGCACAATCTATTCACAGTGAACCAACAATAACGTTATAATGTAATTTCTGTGAAGATGAACGTTCAAAGCTTGTATTTAATGTAGATGATGAATGACAAGAGAATGAGGTGAATTAGTATTAATATTTGATAATCTAATTAATCCAAATACACCTCCGTTGCATGGCTCACCAAGATTATCTTCAGCAGGACTAATCACTATACTAAACATTTATCTGACTGCAAATATATCAAAACCACCTTACTGGTATCCATACTGATTGTTGTGGATCAGTACATAAATTCTAGCATTAAAGCCAGACCGAACTTTTTTTGTTCCATTTCTCACATGTGTAGTTTACAAAATATAAATTTCTTCCTTTCAATCAAGACTTTGGAACAGCCAAAAGAGTCCTGCCTGAGGATCACAAACTTCACTCCACCTTGCACAGGACTTCAAGGATTGTGATATAGCCATGGGACACAGCCAGCTGAGCCATGAAAGTAGAATCTTAAAAAATCAATTCTGAAACTCACAGGTAGCTGCTGCAGAGATCATTTCTCCTTTAAGCATTGCTGCAGCATTTTGGGGCAGTTGTAAGGTGCGAAGAAGCACTTTAAGAAACTGCAGAGAGGAACAGAGTGAGTCATAGTATGGTGGAGGACTTTCTCCAGGTGTCCCTGGGATAAAACGGCCTTAGTTTAGATACATTTCTACTGTTGGCAGGTGGTATACTTGAATGTGCAAACGCTCAGCCAAGTAGATAAGATATATCTCCAGCCAATTGACAATGGATGGAGACCATAACAGTGGCATGAGGAATGTTTAAAGAGTCAAATATTTGAACAAAAATGCTTAGTGGTAAAAGATCCAGTTTCCACTGTTTCTCTGGAAAGTATTTGAACTTGGAGTAGGAGTGTGACAGTTATGCAGAAAGTTAGAGAAATTGTGTGAGAAACAACGTGTTTTCCTGGGGAAAATGTTCCACCTCACCGTTAGCAAAAGAAAAGCAAAACATGTGATCATGTCCAATGCCCTCACATCAACTGGCAGGTGAGAGCTGCTCAGTGACAAGTTAAACTTTAAATGTCACAAACTGCTCTCAGATATTTTTCAAACACTCACTATGCCTCATCTACTCCTACATTAATTAAAACATCACTAAGAATGAATAAATAGACCTTGTTGGTGTTTAAGAAGGTTTTTAATAGTAGTTTTCTGCTGAACTAGTCTGAATCTATTCATAGTGACCAAATGTGACTGGTTTAATATCTTCTGTGAATATCAATTGGCTGGATTTACAGAGGACATTTTAACAGCAGATGTTTAGGAAAACTTGTAACTAGGGGAAAATGATCAAGTTCCATGATTAATTTGACCAATATCATGATTATAGATAAATAGTATTACGCCAGGTCTGCGAGACTAGAACCCCTAATGTTTTCTCTATGTGTGACAGTTTAAAATGAGCTTTTAACATGACATCACTTGACCTCACAGTGTGACTGGTGTTTAAAAAGTGACTGAAGCGGTGCATATGGCTGTGTGTGTGTGAGCCGACAAAGCAAATGTTTTCTTTTCTCAGTGACCGACTTCAACCAGTTAATGAGGCTCAGTGAAAAATTTCGTCATCCCCAATCCACATCTAGTCATGTGATTTCCTCCTCTGCTGCTGCTTTGTTTTGGTGTTTTTGTTAGTGACGTTACCATAGCAACTGATGCGATACAATGCCGTCACCAAAAAGTTCTTATAAGGCCATTTTTCTATGGAGACACACGCCTGAGAGGACCAGGCTAAACTCATGGCCCAGTCAAAAGTAGTTCCCCCATAAAAGTTTCTGATAGTGGAAACATGCCTGGGTCTTTATGTGTTAAATGGGCCTTCTACTAAGAGTCTGGTTGATTCATCTCATATCTGCTTCATCTGAAGTACCTCAAAATTCTCAAAAAATTTCTTCTGGTAACCCTGACATGACATTTGGTTCAGCTGTGATGCAGTAAATCATTCACTTGCTTTGACTGTCCTAGAGAGGACTGCAGCAGTCTGTGCCTTTTGACAGCTGGCTAGGCTCAGTGCAAAGTTGTTTTCAAGTGTCGGCCAACTGAGTCAGCAAGATGTTGTATCTCAGAGCCTATGGAGGAGAAAGTTGGAAACAAAAAAGTTGCAAAGATACTGCTGACATGACACATGAAAATTTGCTGTGTGACTAAAAGACAACAATAAGCCTTTCAGTCTGAGCGATCTCACAGTCATCTGCCCCTAACCTCTAGACGACTCATATGAGAGTGTCAGGAGCTGGAAAAATCCTCAGAAATACCACAGATAACACTAAACTGTTAAAAAAAAAAAAAAGTCACAGTTCCATTCATTTAGTTGCAATATTGTAGGATAATAAAGCTTTGGTTAAGTTTAGATGTGAACTAAAATCTTTGAGGGTATTGTGGTTGTTTATAACATGTATTTTTATACGGTTTATCAATTATTATCCCAAAATACAAAGGTTTTTTGACACACTGATGTATTATTCTTGACAAAAGTTGGTGGAAGTTGTCAAAGTTACCTCTTGTGTCCTCAGAATGTGTGTGTGATATTTGAGCTCACAGCACTTGACAGATCACTATGTCTATGTTCCTTCCTGGTTTTCAAAGTCCAAATATGCAGTTTCAATGTTTAAATTAGGGTGGTCAAAATGAATGTGTTAACACAAATTAATCCATCATCATGATTGATGTGATAAAAAAACATGCTAATGGAATGTTGAGCCGCATTTTGTAATAACAGTGAATTTTGTAATAAACATCCAAAATGTAATAGGTTTTTCATTTCATTTTGTAATAAACCACCACATTTTTTAATACATTTTACCCCATTCTGTAATCACTTATTAAATTTTTCAGCAGCAGAGCGCTTTGGTGGTGTGACATTAAAACTCAAGGAGCTGTTTGGGAAACATTCCAAATGGTTTATGTCTTGGCTGGTAATTAGACATATTAGACATGGACAATTTGAAATTACGGAAATATTTTGGAAATACAAATTTTGTTGTTTGTTCAGCCTTTTGAGGCAATTCATATTTGTTTAAAATTAATCTTAGTGGTTAAATTATCTTGTCACAGCAGCTCTGTAAACAAGCAGAAGACATTTACGTTGTTTAACCTCTTAAGCCCCAAGGAGGTTTTCTGGCAAATTTTGCCAATTAACAAACAAATAAACTATGCTTTACAATTGTTATTATTTCTAGAGAACAAAAAAGTTGCAAGTGCATTTTGTAATAATCTTCTCAAAATCTAATGTACATAATGCGGTAGAATTTATGACAAAATGTGGCTTTAATATGAAATTAAATTAAAAAGTTATTACATTTTGGATGTTTATTACAAAATGCGGCTCAACATGGACTTAACCCATTATCACATTTCAGACAGTTTGTCCAAGTAGAGCTAATGTGACAAATGCACAAATGGGCAGCTGATCCAGTGACAGGCAGTAGAACCAACCCATAAAGATGGAAGATGCTAAACAGCACATTGGCCTCTGGATAGAAATATGAGGATGAAAAACACAAAAAGGAACAGTTGACTGATATAAAGTATTACACGCACTCTGCTGGAAGGATTTTTTATTTTCACTGAAGCATTTCTATCTTAAAATATCACATAAACGAGGAGTATTTGTTTCTCAGGGATTCTGCTAGCACTTTGGCTAACGCATCACCTAGCTAACTCCAAACGTGTTACATGAATATTCCCTTCTTTCTAGAGTCTGTTTGCTCATACAAAATAAAACTTGATTATTATAGATTTAAAATGAATGATATTTAATTATGATTAATCAACAATCTGATTATTAATTTTAACTGTTTGACAGCACAAATGCATATGAACTGTTACCTATGCAACCTTACTGTTATCACATATATTGTATACTATCATGTTGATGTCATGGCAAATCCCGCCACTGCCACATAGTGGTCCTGTAGGGAACTCTATAGGTGTGACTCCATGACACATTTTCACATGGATTGCTTCAAGACGACATTTCTGAAAAGGGATGTTAATGCATCTTGATCATTTAACATCATTTTCAGAGGCACAAGACCTTTTTTTTATATATATAAAAGAATAAAAATGGAAACCTTATCTCATAATGTGCCCCCTTTCAAGATCAAAGTATTTGATTTTAGGGCATGACCTCCAGGTGTAAAGCATCATAATATGATGGAAATTCCAGAGGGGGGGGGGTGAAGTGAATGAAATTAAATGCATAAAGGAGTACCGGGAGTGATGTGTCTCCCTCTCTCATTCACTAGTGCCATGAGCAACAACATATGTAATGATAACTATTGCTTGCCGTTAACAAGTCTAATGTAATACGCTTAAATATCATTTAACATGCACATTGCTTCATAACATTCCTGAAATGCATTTTTTATGCAACTCTGAATACAACAAATTAGTGCATGCTTTAGGACAGCTTACTTAATGTACAAATCACATGAATTTGAAGACACCTAGTTATTACTTCAAGTGGAGTGTTTAGTATTAAGTTTCCTGTTATTGTGTGTAGTAGTACATTATTTTGAAACAGTTTTAGCCTTGCTAGATGCTCTTTTTTAATTATTTTTCATGTGATACTCAGTTGTCTAAGTTCATTGTAGATTTGGGGGGATTTCGCAGCTTCTTTTCATCAAAGCATATTTTAAGTACTAAATCATCAGTTGTACATCACAATTATATCAAAATTGTTTCATAACTGGCCACTCGGATGACCAGCCCATTCAGTCAAATAATGAGAAATGAAGGGGTTTTAGAAGGGTTTTGTTTTTGTTTTTGTTTTTTTTTTTATACACATGGATGAGACTGAATATAGACTGTGATAAGCTGATTGATGGCCATTGGCTTGTAGCTTAACAGGATTTCTAGTTTTACCTATTAGCCTTTCCTTCCCATGGAGTGAAACACAACAAGCCATTTGCCTGCAGCACTGTTAATTCCAATGCAGGTCAGTAGAAACCAGTGTGACAAAAAAAAAAAAAAAAAACAACTGTGTGCACAGAAATAAAAACATGTGCTAAAACCAAACATGTCCATGAAGACGTGGTCATCTAAATGACTTTGCAATGGAGGGGATTTGTGGTTGAAAGTGAAACTTTATTAGATCAATAATGTCAGGGGCTGTCAATAATGACCTGCTTACAAGTATTGATATGCTGACAACCCAAAGAATGGCTTGTTTGTCCAAAGGCTTACTACAAATCAATAAACTTGTCTAAGTTCAGTGACATTATGTTCACTAGCCATCATGGGACTTAATGATGTGTTGCTGCACAACTGTATATCTTAAAATGTATTTCCTTTCAGGCATTTGCTGTTGTGCATGTGAGCCAGGGTAGTGCTCTAGCCCCAGTTATAGCCGCCATACCGTCAGATTTATTCACAGCTGGTAAAATGACATTCAAATTAATGCAATTAATCAATATACTGATTAACCTGACATAAATGGGTAATGGGAAATAGAGAATATCTGATGGAAGCACAAACACTTCAATCTGGAACTTGTATATCCCTAATGTACCTGATATTTTCTGAAACTGAAGTCTAATTTCACTGTGCAGCTATTTGACTCAAGACACCGTTGGCATAGATGATTTTAATGAACTTGAATGATGTCTTAAAATGTTTATTTGCATTTCCTTAAGACAGATAAGTAAGGCTTATTAATTTGAATCATCTTGAATCCAGACATATATTACGCATACAGCAGATGTAATGCTTTTTACCTGTGGACCAAGAGTGAAACGTTGTGTACTGTAATATACAGGGAGACTTCTATGCCATTGCTCTCCACTAGACAGAGTGGTTGTTTTCCTTTCCTCCATCTTCCATCAATATATTGCTTGCAATGGCACTAAATGTCCCTCAGCTGTCGACCAACCAATAGCCCAAAGTAAGAAGACAGAGTGTTGCAGATTGCTTCCTCTCTGTCATCTACTTGATCAATGCTACACTGGTCCAGATAATGTTGAGGTTACATCTAGCTGGACGAGCAGCTACTATGTTCTTTTTCCATATGAGCACATTATCTCCTGAGGCCCTGAAGAAAGTCCCAGGGGTCTCTGTGAAGAAAAACCTCCCTGTTTCTCCCTGAAACACTTTGAAAATAGCGTTGCATTTTCCAGAGCAGGCTTACTAAGCCCTTTGGGGGCATCTCTCCAGGTGACGAAAAAACCTAGATCCTCTCTGCATCATCCCACCTCATGTTATGGAGGCCATTTTGAATATATACAAATCTGTCAAACATGGGAAAACCAACAGGTTACTGTGCTGCAGCCCAAGCAGTAAGTGATGAGGAGGAGAGCTGACTATTTTCTCATTCTCTGCCCCCTTCCTTATTAATTATCCTTGGCATTCACAGCTGAGAATCATGTAAGCCTCTCCAGCTTATGGCTGGTGTTTCTGGCGTTGTGAGCCTTAGTATTCAAATCCATTATTAAACTTGTTCTGGTGTGCCTTTTTAAGGACTCACACAAGATATTCTGCAAGTGCCAGAAGAACTGTGCTTTTGAAAGGCAGCTGGTGGAACAGGAATGAGGTTTCAACACACCTGTATTAGCCTCCAGAAGAAAAATCTAAATATTTACAAATTTATATCACACTACTGTATGAGAGATTTGGTGTCATTGCCATTGAACAGACTTTTTCAGAAACATGATTACACCACTATGTGCAATCACATTTCCTGGAAAGTATCTTCATAGACAAATTAACTGCCATGTTTCATGGACCCAAACAATTCTGAGATCATGCTCAAAGGTAAAGAAAACAGCTGCATGTTGTTCTTCTAATGCACTAAAGAATTAACCTTTTTCTTAAAAATTAACCAAGTCTTGCCAATAGCTAAAAGCATATACTACAGTATGTAAATATATATATATATATAACATTTCTCATTTTGTTTAATGCAAGCCAACCAAGAACACATTTACTCCTATTATTATTATTATTATTATTATTATTATTATTATTATTATTATTATTATTATTATTATTATTATTATTATTATTATTATACACATATATGCTGGGGAGAACAGACTTTGGGAGAAGATGTCGGTCAATATTTCATGATTCCTGACAGAAAAATTGTTTCGGAAGTCAGTCTTTAAAATTTTTAACTGGGACTGATGTTAGTAAATGCATCCTTCCTGTTTTTAACTTCATTTTCTATCATGCAGTGTGGCACTGTGCTTCCTGCTAACCATCATGGGCATAGTAATGTGAGTGTAAGTCTAGTGTAATCTAAAATTACTAATATCTCCTAAAATATTTTTCCTTTCAACTTGCCATTTTTGCCAGACTCTTCCTTCACCAAAAATATCCAATAATGCCAAACTGCAGCAGGCAGCTCTTTCAGGATTTAGTGTGATGTCTGAGACATGCACAAGCACACACACAGAGTCCATTCATTTTATAATATAGATAAATATAGTCTCTGGGAGAAAACATTAGACATTTGCCTTGTTTAAAGTCTCTCAAAATTCAGCTTGAAATAGTGTAAATAAATGCTCACCGAACTGAGTTTTTCATTTACTGGTCGAAATATCGAAATATTGTGAAATGGAGTTTACAGGGCCTTTGAAAAACAAAGAATAAGCTGTGTTGAATTCAATGTTATGTCTGCAAATATAATAATTATATATCTGTGTGTGTGGTTTCACTGTGGCAAGTTGCCTTTTAATTTCAATTCTGAACAAACTCCATATCCAGACAGATTTCATGTAAATATACACTAGAAATGAAAATGTTAATTAGGATTTCTTGATAGTATTCATTGGGTAATATCAGGCTAAAATCTATTTAATCTGCACTCAAATGCCAGCTGTCATAATTCATGTCATTTTGTAGATACACCAGGTTTTTCTGTCTTGATCTAAACATATGCCAGGATTAGCTGAGAGAGTCGCGGGCAGATATTACTCCCTGTCACATGATTGTTCCCCTGAGTTATGTGGTGAGCTTTGCCAGACTTAATTATAAAGCTGTGAACTTCCAATGGGAGAAGGCAGACACCATGTCAGTTTAAAACTCCTTTGTCGTGATTGCAAAAAAAACTGGGGAGAAGGAAAGGAGGGAAGGAAACAGGAGATGAAAGGAAGGAAGAAAAGAGAGGGAGAATAAAAAGGAAGTGGCTCTCCACGGATGGCTTGTCATCTGAGGTGAGACTGAACAGAACAGAGGTAAACAATGGATGTTTGGTAAAAGGCAGAAGCAGTCAGTCACGCAGTAATAATAAAAAAAGAAAAATTGGAAAAAAAAGAGTTGTAAAAAAAAAAAAAAAAAAAAAAAAACAGCCGCTAGTCTTTCTGAGGGGAAGCTGCCAGACTCCATTTGTCTGAGCGTGCAGCACACTCTGTCACCTGCCATGACTACCCATCAACCCCCTGGATTTTTCAGCCCCACCAATCCTCTGCACTTGTGTTTTAAGTGTATGTGTGTGTGCGTGTGTGTATGTGTGTGTGTGCTTGTATTCCTGTCTTTGTGAGGACATTGATCTGTTTACACACAGTGACGTCAAGGTAGCCTCTGACACCATGGGGACCAAAATTCAGGACCCCATAGAGGTTAAATATATATGTGGGTCCCCAATAGTACAATATAAATCTGTATAAAGCATGCAAATGATGTCCCCTATAAACACATAAAGATTGTCGTTTCTGGAAGTCCCTATAAAGCATGAGGGAAACTGGAGCAAAGCAAAACATGTATTTTTTCAAAGGTTTGAAGATGTGATTATATATATATATTTTTTTTGTTTTTGTTTTTTTTTTGTTTTGTTTTGTTTTGTTTTGTTTTGTTTTGTTTTGTTTTGTTTTGTTTTGTTTTGTTTTTTGTTTTTTGTTTTTTGTTTTTTGTTTTTTGTTTTTTGTTTTTTGTTTGTTTTTCCTCAAAGATTTTTATGAATAAAAAAATGGATCATGGATGTGTTTACACAGTCATGTCATTTATATCTCTGAACCATGGGACCAAATTTTAGGACCCCACAGTGGTTAAATATAAATGTAGGTCCCCAATAGTAAAATATACATCTGTGTGAACTATGCAAATGTATGTAAATGATGTAGCTATAAACACATGAACTTGTTTTTTCTGGATGTCCCCATAAAGCAGGTGCAAGATGAAACATGTATTATTCAAAGGTTTGAAGATGTGTTTATTTTTTAATTTTTAATATATTTTTCAAAGAGTTTTTTAAAATGTATTTTTTTTTCTTTCTTTCTGTTTTTTAAAGATGTTTTTACGCTAACTACTCAATGGCTACTTTACGTCCAAATGATGATTATAAAGTTGGTTCTCACGAGACATAGAAACCAGTGTCTGTGTGTGTGTGTGTGTGTGTGTGTGCGTGTGTGTGTGTGTGTGCGTGTATGTGTGTGTGTATGTGTGTGTGATACATTGGAGACTAGTGTGAGAGCTTGTTTTGAAGTATAAGAGAAAGACGCGAGCACTGATACCAGATGACAGTCCTGACTGTGTTGTAGCGCTTATGTCAGAGTTGATCTAGACCTCTATTACTTTGTGCTAAAAGAAATAGCGGAAAAGAACAGAAGGAATATTTTCATTTTCCTTCTGTGAAAATCATGGGGATAAATTAGCTTAGCTTAGATGAAATGAGAATAATGATTACACAGTATTCTAAACAAGAACAAGAACCATAGTCATGAATTTTGTGAAATGGACATCAATAGTTAACTCTAATTACCTGCTGTGAAAAAAATACTATAATGTATTTCAGCCTTTGGTCATTTTGAAACGCTTCTTTACAATGAAGACACATTGAACAGTTGAGCACTTATTCCGACAACAATAGACATGTAAAATCCTTCTTTCACTTTTTTTTTTTTTTTTTTTTTTACAACACAATTTACACTTATTCAGGATTATGAACAGAATAAAAGAAAGGTCAAGAGCACCCAATATAGCAGATTTATAAATGAGAAGAAATGCTCTTAGTACTTCACTGTCTTCCAGACCTGCAAAAACATTCATGATATTTAAGTTCTGTCTTCTTCTTAATATATGCTGGCACACTGCATGTGTGTTTTTTGTTTAGTTTTTGTTTGAGAAAAATCAAAAAATCATCTGTTTCCATCTGATCTCGTCACCTCCTTCATCCTCCATTCACATCCATCCTACGCTCTAGGCCACAAGTGTCAAACATAAGGCCCAGGGGCCAAATCTGGTCCTCCAAAGGGTGCGATGCAGCCCTTGGGATCAATTTGTGAAAAGCAAAAATTACACTGAAGATAGTTTCAAAATGACTTTGGTTCAACACACAGTGGATCAGACCAGTAAAGTATTGTCATGGAAACCAATAACTCAAACTTCAAAACTTCAAATGTTCTTTATTTTAGTATTAAAAAAAAATAAATTAGCTGAAAATATTGACAATTACATACTATCATTTTGCAATGAATTAGTTTTGTCAAAATTAATCCATTTATTTAAAAAATTTAACTCAATGAAGCGTTGAATGAAGAAGTTAAATGCATATATATATCCATATTTTGCATATTTTGGATATTTTATCACATTTTTGGTGGAGTTTTTTTCCTGTATTTTAGAAGAATTCTTTAATTTAAACATTTTCATCACTTTTTTGTGAATTTTAGCATGCTTTATTATTTTTTTCTAAGCGTTTTTGTTTCTTGGTGTATTTTTATGTATTCTGTGGGAAATTTGAGTTTAAAAAGAACAACAGTTGATTGACATGAGGTGTTTTGACCATGATTAATCTAAACTAATCCATACTAACCCTGATTAAAAATTATAATAATAATAAATATGAACATCCTCAAATGTAAATATCATTTGAACCACATCCTGCCTGCTATAAATGTTTTGTGTATTTATTATTGGTATATACATTGTAATGCACATGTGTAAATGATAAACTGAAGCAGAATATTATTAACATCACACTTATTTTGTATGGTTTTTCTGGTTGTTCGTGTTATTTAAGGAAAATCTGAAGATCTAAAAAAATGTTTATAATATAATTTTACATCTGTCAGTTATTATTTGACTGGTCCAGTTCAGGATGAAAAATCAATACACAGATTCAGTTAAAATACATGGAGAGAACCAGTTACAGTAAAAAGAAAAGAACAGAAAAAAAGAAAAGAGAAAGAAAAGAAGATATTCCTCAAATAAAAACTACTAACTATTAGTATTTCTCAAGCTCGAATAGTGACTTTACATGTTTGTTTGTTTTTTTTTATGGTTTTAAAATTTAAAGGAAATGTCTTCCATAAAGAAATAGCTCTATATACAACAGTGCTTTTCATTAAATTCACTTTTGGACTCGGTAATGTAAGTCAACCTTGAGCTGAGGCTCTTTTACTGTAGTGATGAAGATCAGAGTTACTATAAAGTCACAAACAGACAAACAGATCCATTTGCAGTACAGCAGCATGATAATAAAATGATGTGGTGTACTGTATTTTCTGTGACAGAAGATGTAGTGAGTACTGTGGGTGTGTTAAGGCATGAATAGCCTCTTCACTACAGAGTCATGTTCTGAAAAGGACATAGAGTCACACAATTAACTTTCTTTCTCTTTGCAGGTCTAAGTTAATGCCAGGAATTCTAGGGCCACATCTCAACACAAATACAACAATATTGGTCAAGTTGTGTTAGAGTGTTATGAAAACATGAGCCATTTCACATTCATTCATCCCTTTAACTTGTTAACCAAGCTTTCATTCCCATTTAGTCACTTACGTTTGTTAATACAACCAGGGCCGTTCATAGCTTTGGATGGGCAAGGGGCGAAATAATCTGAGTGCCACCCAACCCCTCATTTCACAGTCTGTATTCCCTCCAACCCTTAAATAACAGGTTTTCCAAACCCATGATGACAGTCAACTATTTTATTTCAACATTTCATCATAAAAAAAGCAACAACAAAAAAAGACCATTCAAGCAGAATGTCTCGCCCTGGATTCAAAGAAACCAAGTCATCGTCCTACTCCCTAAACACTAGGCTATCTGATATAGTTGAAATAAAGTTAATTTAAAGACTCACTCTAAATGTTTTATTTTCTTAAGTTTTGTCCTATATCTATATATCTACCTCATATCCTCTGAGGCTCTTGGTTTCTTCATCTCTTTTTCTTTTCTTTGCTCCTGACTTTTGCATGTTGGTAAACAGGCTCGCACACATATTGTCTAAGTTATGATGGATCTCTATGAAGGGCATTAAAATAACATGAAATAGGAATAGGTAGAAAAATTACAGAGGCAGCATGAGACAGACCTCTTGTGCACGGTTAAATATAATTCATTTTAAAGTCCTACATTGTTTGCACTATAGTAAAGCTAAAATAGCAAAAATATACGCTAATACAACTGTTGTAAACAAGTCCGAACAGACCTCTTTCATATATTTTGGTCTTGTCCAAGATGTCAGGACTTCTGGACATCAGTATTTAATACATTAATTGAAGCTTTTGATTTAAATCTACAAACAACTTTCATAACAGCAATACTAGGGGTCACAGGAAATGGAGATTATTTAACACCTAATCGCAAAGAAGATATTGTTGCCTTTGCTACTTTAATCACAAAGAGACGTTTACTGTTGGAATGGAAATCAACACAACCACCATAAGCTTCAGCATGGCTCTCTGACATGTTGACATTTCTGAAAATTGAAAAGATTATATTTACCCTCAGAGGGTCAACAAACAAGTTCTTTATTGACTTACTTTGAAAAAACTTACCATATTGCCCCCTTCATAGGTTAACAGCAAAGTGGAAACTATAAACTTTCATGACAGAGCCCCACCTCCCTCCACCTATAATAATAATATATATATATATATTTATTATTATTATTATTATTATTATTATTATTATTATTATTATTATTATTATTATTATTATTATTATTATTATTAGAATTAGTATTATTATTATTAGTATTATTTTAATTGATTTATTTCTGTGTTGTTTTGTTTTTGTGATTGTGTTTTGTTCCTTTTCCCGGCTGAAATGTTGTGGGTGGGATATTGGTTATAAGGATATTGAAAGAGTGTAGCACTGTAATGTGAAATACATATCTTTTGAAATAATAGAAATACAGTTTTTTTTTAAAAAAAAGTTATGATGGAATAATGTCATGTTATTTGGTGCCTTATTCAAAGACTGAACCATTTCTGTATTATGGGTGTTACTTGAATTCTTTATTCAAGACAATAAAGGCAAAAGAACAAGAAATAATTTATTGAATGCAAATGTAGCACATTTTGCCCCCAAATCAACACATTTTGAAATTAAATGATTAATGGCATGTTCATGAGGAACCAGTTCTGGTTCAACATACCCGTTTGCCCCCCCCGCCCCTGTCAACGGCCCAGAATACAACCATCAACTGAACATTTTAAGGAATTGGCCCAAAGTTTGAGCACATTTTGAGTTTTTGTTCCAATAACTACTGCTAATAAACAATTATTGCACGTGAAATATTTGTCAAAAGTCTTGACTTTATATGGCATGTGTTGATATAACTAGTTATTAATGTAACAAAGCAGGAATTACAACTGCAGAAATCCACTAGATATTTGAATGAATTTAAAAATGGAGGGTTCAAATTCAAACTGTATGAACTTTTATTCCAAATACACAAATAAATGATCTAGAGTCTAATAAAAGTGGGTTTAGTAAAATATGACCCTTTTTAAGTTATTTCCCTGAGCCTTTCATAGCCATTACCTCAATGTCTTACATCATCAAAACCCACCATTGAAGCCCTAGTTGTTGTTGTTGTTGTTTTTTCCTATGCTACCAACA
Source organism: Siphamia tubifer (assembly GCA_020466265.1). Classification (NCBI taxonomy): domain Eukaryota; kingdom Metazoa; phylum Chordata; class Actinopteri; order Kurtiformes; family Apogonidae; genus Siphamia; species Siphamia tubifer. The sequence continues at coordinate 11,903,610 of CM035785.1, forward strand.
ATATTTTGTGTCTGGTAATTTAGGAGTGATGTGTTCTATATTTTAGCACAGCATTAAAACAAAACTATCATCTTTTACCTGAATAAATGAGTGAAAACTCCAGTGGTTCAGGACCTGTAGTAACATTGGCAAATAGAAAAGTTGAATTATTAAAGTAAAAGTACAGCTAATTGGTCACTTTTTTTGCATTCAAGATTGTTCTTTCCTCCACTCTGCCGAAACAGTAATGAGCCATGAATTTTAAATACCTACCGTATATACTTTAAGAGCATAAAATGATCCGTAGGGCTGATTACCATAACCATCACTTACTGACGTTGTTCTGGGGATCAGGAGGAGCAGGTTATAGGATATGTGAATGCCTTTGCCATTTAAAATATAGACTAAGTTTTAACAAGGTAAAATCCAAATATACACTCTCTGTCTAGGTATGATACTTGTCTGAAAACTACATTCAGAGTGGGTTTTATTTTATCAGTGGACTTTGCTTTCTTAAAATGTACACCTGACTGATCTGCCCTTCAAGATAAACGAACAAGTTGTACTACAGCGTCACAAATTAGAAATAATGTTAAGCAGTAATTGTCTCTAGTAAGTAATTAAAGGACACTTTCCATGAGGTCAGGTTGATGAAAATATAAAACACCAATCTGTGTCTTTCAAGCATTTCATGAAGCACCTGTCTTCTAGAGGCTAACAACAAGCATCGGCAGAGGGGGGGCTTTTTTTTTTTTTGATCCTGTAAAAAAAACAAAAAAACACACAACCATGTAATACGCTCCATATAACACATGTTAAAACTGATATATGGGCAGCAATACTACATCAAAACCCAAATTTCCCTCATTCTTAAAATGCTCTTATGCTCTTATGTGACCATCCATGGCCAAGGAATATTAAAACTGCAAGCAGTCTCAAGGGCCTTCGCCATCCCTCGCGACTGCCTCCCCACATGACGTCCGAGTCAAATTTCAGCCAAATCAGTGTTCGTATGTCCGAACTACAGCCATTTTCATAAAAATAATAATAATGGATGGCTTGGTTTAATAATAATAATAATAATAATAATAATAATAATAATAATAATAATAATAATAATAATAATTATTATTATTATTATTATTATTATTATTATTATTATTATTATTATTATTATTATTATTATTATTATTATTATTATTATTATTATTATTATTATTATTATTATTATTATTATTATTATTATTATTATGTGTGTTTGTCTGGTTTTCTGCTGGTTGGCTACTTTATCTATATTTGGCCAAAATGGCTAGAAATGAACCGCACCCCCCCATCAACACTCCCCATCCCCCCAACCTGCTATAGGACATTTACACATCATACTGTCCATATGTTTGTGTCTCTGCTCAGTCAATGACCCACCTCAACCTGACCCAGTTAATCCACACCTCACTTTTCTATGAATTGGATTGTGAGGAAGATAAAATATATCAAAACAAAACTAATACTAAAACTAAACATTCAGGGAAAAAAGATGGCTAATAAAAACTATCAAACCGAAAACGAATAAAAAAAAATAAAAAAAATTTACATTTACACTAGTGTTATTTTTAACCAACAGGTGCAGTGTTTACAACTGTTTCTTTGTTTAATGTGTGTGTGTGTGTGGGTGTGTGTGTGTGGTTAATACATAGTCAATTGTGTGTAGGTATTATAAAGTGTTACCATTAAAACTAACTGAATTAAGAAGGAACAAAAAGTTAAAACTAACTAAAATGAAACTATAATGGAAAAATTCCAAACTATTATACCTCTGATCCTTAGTTGCCATTTCTATATTCTGCTATTGAATTTATAATGTTGTGTTAATATTCACTAAGTGTTAAATATGTACATTAATATGTACTCATTTGCAACACGTTGTCTTCCCATTAAACAGAATTGCCTTGTGGGAAGGAAACCACTCAGTCTCTTCATTTAAAAAATGTCTATTTGCATGTCATGGGGTCACAGATATAGAACACATTGCATTGACCACCCCTGTCTATTGGAATGAATGTCTCAATTTAATCAGTGCTATCTTTATTTGGGGGGTAACGCTGCTTGCACCTGAGGCTGATCATTCTAAAAAGCTCATATACTGTAGAGCAGGGGTCTCCAAGTCATTACTTTGAGGGGCCACATTCAGCCGGATTTGATCTCAAGGGGGCCAGACCAGTAAAATAATAATAATAATAATAATAGTAACCTACCAAAAAAAATAGCTGGGCTGAGGGAAGTCTGGGCTACTTTGCTGAGGCTGCGGCCCCAGTGACCTGGACCCGGATGAAAAAAAAAGACAATTGAATTTTTAATATAGTTGTTTTCATACAAACAAACCCCATTACCTTATGAAAATACTTACTTATTCTTTTTAAATAAACTATCCAACATGAAAGATGTGAATAACAAAAAGAGACAAGAAAAAAACATGAAATTCTAACAATATTATGCCTCAGTTTATCATTCACACATGTGTATTATGGATCAGATCTACTACAAAAACACTAAATTGTTAAAATTGTGCTTCATTTTCTTTAGAAAGTTCATGTTGTTCATATTTGTTCAGGTTTATCACATTTTATTGTTACAGGATAGTTCATAAGTATAAATATTTTCCTAATTTAATGTTATTTTTTGCACTACAACAAAGACAGAAATTTGTCATCATTCATGGGCATAATGTGAATTATTTTCACACTAAAATGAGGAAAAAACATGGAGTCATTCTTTTTTGTTTGTTATTCTGCTATAATTTGACTGTAGATCACCTTGGTCTGTATATGGAACCTGGACTAACACCAGTTCCACAGCCTTGACTGTGGTATTATTACATTACATTACCATGGACCACATTGGAACCTTTGGTTGGCCACATTTGACCCCAAGGCCGCATGTTTGAGACCTCTGCTGTAGAGTGTTCTATATCTATGTCATGGCGTTAGCATTTGTCGAACAGGTCGCCCTAAAATAGACTACAATACAGGAAATAGCATCTAAAAAAATTATTGATTTTTTCTTTCTGGGGGAGCCCTCCTTGCCCCTCAGTTCAGTTCAGTTTTATTTAAAGCACACAGTGATCAAAACATCATTGAAAATGGTTAACAAAATGTTATAAAATTTTTTTCTTGTACACGAAAAGGAGTGGGAAGAAGTCAAACTTATAAACTCCCACCCACTTTTACAAACCAAAATCCAAATAGATACTGCATTAACACACATTATAATTCTTTATGTCCTTCATATCATTACCACAAAACATCCATAACCATTTATATTATTATTTATTATTTATTATTATTATTATTATTATTATTATTATTATTATTATTATTATTATTTACAATTCACCTCATACAATCTTATATGATCAACTAAAGTACTAGAAATAGTAAAGTATTAATTTATAGTGAAAGTACATTCACTTTCACTACAAATCAATTACATAAATAATAATTAATGGATATGATCCATAGATATATACATAGATATATCCTAACCATGATAGTCTTATTGCAATATAAGACTTTTTCACCTAATAACTAAATATTCACTTATTCAGATAATATTCTATATGTTGTTATTATACTAGTTTTAAAAATCCTTTTGAATACACAGAGGCCCCTCTCTGGCCTAAGTCCCAGATCTACACAATGTCTGGCTCCGCCTCTGCCAACAATTATATACCGAAAAAGGCATATTTCACCAGAATGTGCTGAGAATCTCTTCAGAATCTTTACTCTAAACTCATTCTCTTTTGCACTAGTGTCCTCTTCTGGCCTGTTCTATTTTATTCTATTCTATTCTATTCTATTCTATTCTATTCTATTCTATTCTATTGCATTCTATTTTATACTATAAGACATCCACAATTATGGTGCTCAGTACCGAATGTTTAATTGTTAATTTATTGAATCTCTTTTTCTTTTGTGCTGGTTTGGTTTTCTCCTGTTTTTTTTCGATTTATTTATTTATTTGTTTTCATTGATGGACAGTTAGTAGTTGGGAATAACACACCACCTTACAATCTTTAATTACAATAGCACCGCCTGTTAATTTTTATCCCCGTTCGTCCTGTCCAGTCTTTATTTCCTCCACACATCACTTATAATAGGGAGTTCTAAAAATGAGAAAAGAAGAAGCAGAAATAGCAAAGGAAAAAAAAAAGAAAAAAAAAAAGGAAAATAGAAAAAGAAGGAAATTTAAAAAAATAAAATAAAAAAAAAGGCATATTCTCACCCTTTTGTTTTTCCACACATCAGAATGGACAGCATACGTCTGGTGTGACACAATACTTCCTGGCACAAACTTCAGATTTTAAATAAACAGAAAAGTTGAAGAAAAGTGTCGACCATAACTCCGTCATAAGTTCCCCCAGCTCCACACATCATCATTTCTTTCAGGTACTTCACACCTCCTGAGAGGATCACAATGTGAAAAAGTTATCGATTTCACCTTTAAATAAGTTAAACTTTGTTGATATCCAGTGCTATGTTTTTTTGTCAGTTGTTGGATTTCTAGATTTTTTTTTTTTATGTAAAGGCAACCTGTCCATTCCTTGAAGACACTATATTTCATTGTCAGCCTGACTGTGAAAACATGTCCCATAGCTCGACCTTATTCTTCAAGGATAAGAAAAAAAAAAAAGAAAAAAGAAAAGAATAAAATAAATCTCAAAAGACCAGCCTTAAGTAACAGATTTTTTTTTTTGTGTGTGTTTTCTTTTTCCCGCGTTAACTTATAATTTTAGCCGTCATGTCGTGTTCACCCACCTGGTTTTGTTCCTGTGAAGGACAGCAATTCCAGGTGCGGCGAGAGCCAATGCAAATCAATCATTTTATTCTGAAAGAGATAATTTATGATGTGCTCAGAGGGTTACGGATTCAATCTCCACCATGTTCCTACTGTCATGTCCCATGTTTTGGGCTGTCATCAGTCTTCATCAGGCACCCCACTCCACTCCTGCCACCCCGATCTCTCGAGTCACGATTTATCCCACAAATAATTGATTATGACAGGCTGCATGCAAACAGAGAAGGAGCTAAATGTGATTAATCACTTTGTTCGATTAATTACAGCTGATTATGCATTTTAAGCACCAATCTCACAGCAGATAATCACTGGAAAGGTACTCATATATTTATTACACCTTACACCAATACAGCACATATATACAGCACAACACCATACAGTCACACAATGTGGATTGTGTGATGTACTGTAGTTTAGGATGTGTGTATCTTTTTAAAAGCTAATGTAATTTTCCTCATTTCACTAAATGAAGTGGAAAAAAAATGTGAACATATTAAGGCCCCTGTTTTGAAAGGGACAATGTAGCTCCCTTTTCTTGACAATTATAATCCCCGACTTCTTTAAAGTGTGTTTTGTGCCATTAAAAGTACAAGAGCAAATTGTGGAAACCTTGTTGCCCTGTCTGACTTTCCTTCATATCAAAACGTAATACAAAACCATTCCCACTGAAAATTGCAAATCAGATCACATAAGCAGTTTCACAAAAAAGCAATTACGATTCAGTGAAACATGTAATTTAATCAGAAAAAAAAAAGAAATATATTAAGGTTAAGAGTAGAGTATTCAACCCTTTTTTTTTTTTTGCCTATTATTCAAATGAAGTCACTGTGCAAATGGTGGTTTTGACAAGCACACACCTGCTTAGAGTGACAGACAGTGCCAACTGATCAGCAGACAAGAAAATAACTGGGGCCAAATGAGAGTCGAGATTCAAATCAATGTGTCTCCAATAACGCAATCGTGAATAAGGATGTAAAAGTCTGATTGTCGAGCATTTACTTCTTACATTGCCTTTTCATTGAGAATTCTGCCGCAACGCTTAGCATCAATTAAGCTTGTCTTACAGCAATCCATATCAGTGAAATGTTTTCTTGTTGGACGAGGCATTAAGTCGATTCTATCCAAATTACAACAAATTAAAGTAAAATGGACAACAGCTGCCGATATGTAAGGAATAGCTTCACTAACTTCTAATTGTAACAATAGACTGCAGAGGACAATTCATTTGATGAGCGTCAATTTTTCAGACTGGATTTGCATCCTATTTGATTCTTCAGAGAGTTGTTCCTTTAAAGATGAAGCAAAACAGTACTGGTGTGTCTATAAATAGGATTTCTAATTCATTTGTGTTTTCAGATAATATCAGGAGTCGTGTATTATGTATGCCTGGTGCTCTCTCTTACTGCTGGAGACCTTGTTGTACTGTAATGTCCCCGTATAGATCTGTGTAGTTTTTTTTTTGTTTTTTTTTACCATTTCTTTAACACTTCTCTCATTATGTCAACACATTGAGCTTGTGAGGGCACTGGGAGTTCAGGACATGGATGGACAGAAGCAGCAGCAACAAATCGCCATTCGCAGAAAAAGGAAGCCCTTGCACTATAAATTAAGAGGTTGTTGAGAGGATAAGGAAAAAGAAGCTGAGTGCCTGTCGTCTCTCGTGAATGCTCCAGACTGCTGATCTAGTGAGTCTGTGAAGTCTGTCTTGAAGTCGAGTCCTATTCCTCAGAGTCTGTCACAAGGAGCCAATACTTAGTCCCATCACAATGATAGATGGAGGTATAATCACACGCTGACACTCTTGACTGAGAATCTCACTCGTAAAAACACTTGAGTCAGCTCGATTGATCATGCGTTTTTTTTTTTTTTTTTTTTTTTTTTTGGAGGCTGGATATTTGAGAGAACTTAGTTTGTGACAGTTTTCCTTTGTAAGGTCAGAGCGTTCAAGCTAATAGCCGCTTCATCACAAGTGTGACCCACCTTGTAGACAGCTGGCTGTATGATAAGAACAAGTTAAGGTTAAAAGGATTTTGTTAGATTGACCTTATGGCCCACAGTTGCATATATATGCCAGTTCCTGACAGAGTTATAGATTTAGCAGAGACTGAAAAACCAAATAATGGAATGACAACTCCAACTCTTGAGCCTTTCCCTGTGAAATATTACAGCCTCTTAAGTCATGATTGAAAGGAAATGAAAGATTCAAAAGATTACACAGAGCAAGATGACGGTTGTGAATCATTGTTGTTTGACAATTCGGCATCGATCCATCAGTTACATTTTAGCAATAAAGCACCTTTTCTTCACCACTGGAATCACATGCTCTTAAAAAGTCAAAGAAATGACCCTTGTACACTGTGTAAGGCATTGTTTTCTACAGAAGCCATTTCCTGCCAGGAATAGTAATCAGGGAAAGTAATAGACCATATTCACACAACAGTTACAGTTATTTTCATTTGACTTCATGCTCTTTGAACATAGCATATTTTCATGGAAACAAAGCATCTTTGATTTTCTATGAATTTATGTTAGTATTTTCCAGTGGTGGAAGTAACTAAGTAGAAGTACTTCCATTACTGTACTTAAGTAGATTTTTTTTTAGCTATCCGTACTTTTCTTGAGTATTTATTTTTCTGGCAATTTTTGACTTTTACTCCCTACATTTTTGCATAAATACCTGTACTTTATACTCTCTACATTCTCAGAAAAGACTCATTACTTTTTCAAACTAAACAGATGTGACAGTATGAAAAATAAGTCACTTCAGAGGGAAAATCAGTGGAGGAGAGAAACTGTGACTTTATATATTATATAATATAGTATACTATACTATACTATATTCTCATAATTTGTACTTTTTATCTCACAATTTTGAGAATTTGAACGTTTTATGCTTACGTCATCGTTATGTTTTAACTTTTTCTCTTAAAATTGTAGTTTTTCAACTCATATTTCTAACTGTAATGAGGAATTTTTATCTCAATTGTAACTTTTCCCCTCTTAAATGTCCTACCCATACCCACAAACCTGAGTACTGTGACTCAATCAAACACATTATCTACACAGTAACTCAATTTTAAAGGCTCTATTTTTTTCCTGGTTCAATAATTATTATTGCAGTCATGGCAAAAAAAAAAAAAAAGCAGTTTTACTGTTTACTTTTGTACTTTATTACAATTGAGAAATTGTACTTTTTTACTTTTACTTAAGTAAAGGACTTGAATCAGTACTTCTACTTTTACCAGAGAATTTTATCACATAAGTAGCTGTACTTCTACTTAAGAACAGAACGTTAGTACTTTGACCACCTCTGTTATTTTCTAAACCAATATTAACCTCTGATAATGTTGTGTGATGCAATAGGTGGGATATGAATTCATTCTGAACACAAACCTATTTAATCTAACAAGAAAACATCCAGATAAGTAATAAAGAATTATCAGGCTAGTGATTAATCACAATTTCCTGGTCAACATTATTGTTTGATATGATGAGGAATTTATCAAGCAATCGTTTAATTTGGCAGAGACATTGTTACTCTATACCTCTTTGTGTTACATTTAGCTTGTAACAAATTATGTAAGCCCCCACCCCCTCTCTCTCTCTCTCATTTTTCAAACAGCCATCCAATTGCAAGACAGCATGAAGATTGGACAATGCCAGGGATCTTCAGGCTCATCAGGCTTCTGAAAGACTGGTTCAGGGAGCATGAGTTTTCATTTTCACACATGGATTGGTCACCACAGACTCTAGAGATTAACACCATTGAGAATCTTTGGGATGTGATGGAGAAAACTATACAGTGGTCAAATTCTACCATCATCAATACATGGTCTTGGTAAAAAGTCAATGCAGTGTAGATGTGACATTTGTTGTGACACTGAGTAAACACTGTGTGGGACATACTGTAAGATACCATAGTCAATATAATATAATCAAAGCTCACATGGCAGGGTTTACATATATGAACATTTTTAATCATGTGAAAAGATGAGAAAGAAAGAAGGTGAATGCTAGCTTAAAGCTGTTGGTAGTCAATGGAAGGTCAAATACATTGTTTTGTCTTTAATTGTGATATGATGTCCTCTTTCACTTTTTTTTTCCTCTGGGTAAGCAGCAGAGGTGGAAGTAACAAAGTAGAAGTACTTCCTTTACTGTACTTAAGTACAGTTTTTAGGTATCTGTACTTTATTTGAGTATTTCTTTTTCTGGCAACTTTTTACTTTTACTCCCATATATTTTTGTATAAGTATCTGTATTTTATAGCATTTACATGCTAAGAATAGACTCATTACTTTTTCAAACTAGACACAATGTGACAGTATGTAAAATAAGTAATAAAACAGTTCATCTGAAATTGTGACTTACATATCTCTGACTTTTTTCTGAGTTTTTTTGTCATAATTTTGAATTCTTTATCTCGTAATTCTGAGGGGTTTTTTTTGTCATAATTTAGACTTTTTTATCTCACTATTTAGATTTGTTTATCTCATAATTATGCTTTTTTTTAATCTCCTATTGATGACTTTTGAATGTTTCCTCAATGTCCTGTCCATATCCACTAACTCACTTTTAAAGGCTTTATTTTTTTTTGGGGGGGGGGGGGTATTTTAGAAAATTGTAAGTTTTTTTCCTGGTTGAATAAGTATTATTTCATCCATAGCAAAAGAAAAAAAATGCAGTTTTCCTTTTTTACAATTGAGAAATTGTACTTTTTTTACTTTTACTTCAGTAAAGAAGTTGAATCAGTACTTCTACTTTCACACAAGTAGCTGTACTTCTACTTAAGTACAGAATGTGAGTACTTTGACCACCTCTGGTAAGCAGTTAGGGTGGTTTCAACTTGGTATGTGAGTCTGTATCCAAGTACATTGGTCCCTGAAGTCCATTTAATTATATCCCCAAAGGGAGTTTTGGTCCAACCACCAGTGCCACCAGATATCCTTTGTGTGAAAGCGATATGCCTCACATCATGACATCATAGCTATTTGGTTCAAAATTTTGCCCCACTGGCTCCATCACCACTGGATATCCTTCATGTTAATGTGATACATTGAAAGATAGAAAGATTGGTTTAAAAATTACATGTTTTCCATATGTATAATTTATGGAGAGGAAGAAGTGATTCGATTTTGGGTGATTTTCCATTTCTACATTCTTGATTCTCTTTTGTTCATCTCTCTGGAACTATTTGTCTGATTGACTCAAATGACTAGAAATGAGTTATCAACTATTGTTAGTGAGTGTAATGGTTGTTGTTGGTGTTAGCCTAGCCACGGCCCATTGGTTTTATGTGGAGATGCTCATTTTGACAATATTGATGTCATCTTTATAAAAAACTGACTAGTGAATTACATTCCTTAGCTATGAGTCATGTCACTGACTTTGTTTATTGTGTCTTTACTATTTAATATTAAAAATACAATTGAATTTGCTGAACAATATTGCACATTATGTATTTCAAATGTAATCCAATAATTTCATCTTAATCTGGTATATTGATCAATTTAGTATAGTGATATACTGTTATTGAACAAATGTATTACTGACTGAACTTCACTAAACATTTAATAGAGATAATATTGTTAATGTAATTATGTGCACACTACATTAAGATTATTGTTGTGTTTAGTAATTTGGTCCTGTCCTCTACACAGGCCAGAATTTTATAGAATCAAATTTTTTAGGATAGATGGATGGATGGATGGATGGATGGATGGATGGATGGATGGATGGATGGATGGATGGATGGATGGATGGATGGATGGATGGATGGATGGATAGATAGATAGATAGATAGATAGATAGATAGATAGATAGATAGATAGATAGATAGATAGATAGATAGATAGATAGATAGATAGATAGATAGATAGATAGATAGATAGATAGATAGATAGATAGATAGATAGATAGATAGATAGATAGATAGATAGATAGATAGATAGATAGAGCGCTTTACATTAGCCTCACATTCACCCATTCACACACACTCATACACCAGTAGGGTGACCACTGGCATGAAAGAGGAAAGGAGGTTACCCTGGTTACCCTATACACCAGTAGGTTTTTAAGGTTCTGTCAGTCCTACTGGGACACTAAGTCAAGGTTCAGTGTCTTGTCCAAGTCCTTCAACATGTGGACAGCCAGAGCTGGGACGCAAAGCGCTGACTTTCCAGTCATTGGATGACCCGCTCCACCAACTGAGCCACAGCCGCTGACATAGAGCTGTTGTAGAGTTGCTGCCTGATAGAAGTAATATAGTGCAAAATAAAGTAGTGGAGAATGTAATTACAGTATTATTTATTATTAACACAATGATTGTCTTCAGTTTCTGGACCATCCTCTACGACGGTCTGAAAGGTGTCCAACCTCAGATCTATAACCAGTTTTCTTGAAGATCTTATCCAGTGTAATAGTGTCACTGGCTCTGATGCTAATACTCCCAACAAACAGTCGCAAAGAAGATGGCACTGCCTGGTGGAACATATCCAACATGTTTGTGCATACACTGAAGGATCTGAGCTTCCTCAAAGTACAGTCTGCTCATCCTCTTCTTGCATACAGCCTCAGTGTTGGATCTCCAGTACAGTCTGTTACTGATGACTAATATTTATAATAATTTGGTAGATGGCAAGTTATCAAAGTGGACTTCCAGACTACTGCACTGAGCATGTGCAGATCCACTCTACTGCTTCTGGGCTGGCAGGGGGACTCCTTACAGCCTACAAACCCACCACACATACTCATCCCCCCCCCATATACATGCTGTTGCACTTTCTGTACACTTATACCCAGTGTGAGTGGGTGGACCTTATGTTTTGTCAAAACAGTTATTGAATACAATTGTATTTAGTTGAATTTCTGAACCATTGTGATGAACATCCATTCACTGATGCACTGTTTTTTTTTTACATGTTATTGTTTGTCTTACTTTAAATATGGTACCAATTTAAAATCACATGTACAGTCTGTGCATCTCTGACTTGACCCTAGTCTTGTAGTCATTAGCCTTTTAACATGTAGTACTGTTACATTGCATACACCTTTAATAGTATTCACACATATTGTAACACATATGCTACACTACTGTAGTTTACTGAGTGACAGGATGGACAACAGGTTTGGAGTTTGCCAGTTAGAGTCCAAAGTCCGTCCTTGTTTGATACCTGGTGGGCCAGCCTGGGATCAAAATGCTCATGCCGATTTTTTATTGTCCCAGTCCAGCCCTGCACGAGACCATTGATGGTGCTCCTGTTGTCTCCTGAACAAGCCTTGGATTCCGCATCTTATCGACTGAACTATATATATCAGGGACAGCGGATGTAAGACAGAAAAGTATTGTCAGTGAACAGAACAGTTGCTTTGTTGATGATGTCAGGGTTTGTCACTTCCACAGTTGTTGGATAATTACACACTTCCTTCCACTTTTCTTACTGTTTTGGCTCTTTAACACCCACCCCTTCTCAGGCATGAGCTGTGGTTCATGGTTGTGATTTCAACGTCTGCGGGGAAGGTGTGAGCGTATCCAGGTACGGCATGGATCCAAATATCCACTGTGAAAACACCTTTATATGAAGACAATTTCTCAGATCCCCTACATTTATATGCTGTGAATGCAATAGTATGTTATTATCCTATTAATAACAGTATTTGAGTTTCCCACCCTGGGTGAAGAAGACAACTACGGTGTCAATTCTGTCATATTACTTTAGTTTACTTGAATTTTTTTTTTTTAATATAGTGCCAAACCGTAACAAGTATTATCTCAAGGCACATTGTGTAGCAAGGTCAAGACAAAAACACGAACAAACAAAAAAAAAAATCACTAGATAATTTTGGTGGGGCTAGTTACTGCATATTTGAACCATATAGCTCCAGAGGCAAGGAGACTTTATCTGCAGAAAATAGAGATGACACAAAAATAAATAAAATGTAATAAAATAATATAAGTGAAGTGGAAGAGAGGAGGGTTGCTCAGTGCATCATGGGAGAATAGGCCTAGATCCACATAACTAAGAGAGAAGAAAAATGTTAACAACCGGGTAAAATAAATCAAATAGTAAATCAAAAATCACTCTCATCCTGTTGAAATTATGAGATGGAAGCAAAAATCCACCCCTATTCTAAATGACTATTAAAATGCACCATTGTTTCAATACATCTGAATTGTGATGTTTTTTAACTATAAGGTAAAATACAGTGGAATTATGTGTTATTCCAAATCTATGAAGGAAATGTCTTGCACAATTGTGAATACAAATGTCTCAAATGCATTGCATTTTCTCAGGCTGATAATTCATACTGCCTACAACAAATTTATTTCCACTTGCTTGTTTCCATCTTAGCCTTGTGTAGAATTACAGTGTATCTTTACTTTTTTGATCCTACATTTAGCACCTCATGTATGCCACAAAGTTTGAATTATGCAAATCATCTAACAAAACAGCCACACTGCAGTAACAAGTCATGCTAAAGTCTTGAGGGTACCAGGAATATTTTCCATAAACTAACATGAACTGAGCCCACTCTCTTACACTTTTTGCACAAATTAGACAAGGCCTCAGAGCCTCTCAAGCAGTGGCGGTGATATTTTTTCTAACATACAAACAGAGTTTGTATGACTTCTTGTAACTGTTATTATGTTTAAGAGTAGGCTGAAAAGTTCATAGGTGGAATATGAGGCTTGTGTGGCATAAGGCCGCGCATGGGTTATTTTTCAACATAGTCCCCTTTGAGGATCCACACACTTCTTCCAATGGAGCTGCAGTTGTTGAACTCCTTTCATAAAGAAGATTTCATCTTGAAGGGTAAAATACTTCTCGGCCATAGACTTAGCCTCGAAACTCATTTCAGTCAAAATGTCAGCCAAAAGGCGGAGGGGAGGGGGGGGTCACGGCCTAATGTCTAAACCACATTAGCATCAGTTAAAGTTCTCTACTGCAGGTGCTTCCAAATAAAAGTTCATTTTATAAAAACTGGTTACTTTTCAGGTAACTGGAGAAAAAAAGGGAATTTATGAAACTTTCTGTTTCTGTTATTATTATGTGAATGTGAATACTGGTTAATAAGGTTAGAGCTATTTATTATTATTATTATTATTATTATTATAAATAATAATAATAATAATAATAATAATAATAATAATAATAATAATAATAATAATAATAATAATAATAATAATAATAATAATAATAATAATAATAATAATAATAATAATAATAATAATAATAATAATAATAAATTATAACACATTTTATTTGGTGGTACCTTTCAAGTCACCCAAGGTCACCTTACTACGAATATTAAGTATTAGGTACTAAGTACTAAGTATTAGGGCCATATTTTTGATATGACAAGATTAAAGTCTAATTTTAAACTCATAATGTCGAGAATAAAATTGACTTTAATCTTCAAATTTTGACTTTAATCTTCAAATGTCAAGAATAAAGTTGAAATCAAATGTGGACTTAAATGTCGTCATTTCGGAGAGCGAGCAACCGTACCGTGGCTGCAGGGTCCGTGTACCTTTTGATAGTTTAATATTTCTAGACTTAAGTCTGGAGGCTAGTTTTCCAGATGCCAAAGAAATTGTTTCTTTCTTTCTTTCTTTCTTTCTCTCTTTCTTTCTTTCTTTCTTTCTTTCTTTCTTTCTTTCTTTCTTTCTTTCTTTCTTTCTTTCTTTCTTTCTTTCTTTCTTTCTTTCAAAATGGTGTTTCACTACTGTTTTAATCCATAAAGACCAGAAAATCGAATCTGACTCATGCCATCTGGCTGCATTTCACCAAACTCCACACTAGGCTCACACAACCATCTATGATTATTGTGTAATTCAGGCTTTCTGAAAAATGAAGGAGCCAAACAGTGTCTTGCGGGGACTTCCCATGACTGGGCAGTGTTGTTGTTGTCACATTTGAGTGTGGCTTTCTGTGCCACAGCTGATGTCTACGTCATCTGTTCATCACTCGGGTTCTCTTCAGCTTTTTGCCATTCACTTATAGTAGCCAGAGTACTCTGGTGTCTCCCTACCAAGTGAAGACCTTTCAGACTGAGGATTTTTCTAGAACCTCTGACACATTAAGACAAGTTCTGCAAGCCACTGGTCTACCCGTTTTCCAAAGGGAAGTTCAAGGAATATCCACTGGCTGTTGCCGATGTTGCCTTTTATCCTCGTATTTTCCTACACATACAACAACGGTCATTTACAGACAAGGCAGGGGTGTGATTAGGTGCAGCCATACTGTGTGTCTTTGTTTTGAATGTCTGCTTACAGTATGGCTCTTCTTCCTGCTGTTTCTCTAAGCTACATCACAGCTTGAGTTCTACGTGAGTGGCTGAAGCAGCGCGTCAGTCAAGATAACGGACAGATTCTTCATCTAATCACATGCAAGTATTTTAGATAAGGCCCCTCCTTTGAAAACCAGTTGGTTCTGGAAGGGTCCCAGATTGCCATCGTGGCACCAGTGGTGACAGTCAGGTTATGAAAAATTCACTTTTCAGCTGAATCATCGACTGATGTAAACTTTTCAATACCTGTTGATCAATTCATCCTATCAAATAAATAATAATAATAATAATAAACAAATAAATAATTACAGTAAGATACAGTTAGGGTGGCATGGTGGGGCAGTGGTTCGCATTCGAAAAAACTCTATGAACCTCAGGAAATGCAAAGGAATAAATCTTTTGTGTGGACTCTGACAAACTCCTCTAAAATACCTGTAGAAATATTTGAAATCTACAATCTGTGGTTTCAGGGTAAATAGTATCTCACTGGCTCCTTGTAAATAAAAAAGGAAATTTCATTTTATCACAGCAAATGCTGCTATTGTTCAGCTATAAATAGACACTGGTTTTTGTGTATTTACATGTACCTATACATATTTTAAATATCTACACACATCTCTATTCATTGTTTTGTCCATTGGTTAATTGTAATTATATTTAAAACAAGATCCCAGCAACAATTTGAAACTTTTCCTTCACAATTTTCACTTGATTAAGTGAAGTGAAGACAGGCTTGTGGGCAAAGGTCAAAGTTTATGGTCACTGGCCTATTGCACAACACATTCATTACCTTTTCAAACTCTCTTATGAACTCTCTCTTATAAACTCTCTCAAGCATTGTCACAGCCTACATGCAACAATTATTTTAGACATTTTTACATTATCTGTTTTACTTTTGCTACTTCCTCTACTACAATGTATTTTAATGCCTGTAGGGACACAACACTTACATGTGCCATATCAGAGAGTATAAATAAATTACATATTTTCAAGTTGGAGGACTTGTTGCATACATATTAACAGTGCGATTAAGTATGAAGATGACTGTGTTTCAGATTTCACAGTGGTGGTGGTGGTGGTGATGAGGGCTACTGTGGGCATTTTATCCTTAATTAGAAATCAAAGTGCACTTGTAAAATTAAATAAGACACCGGAGAGCATTGAGATTAGTAATAAAGAAGCACAACATGATGAACATGGAACACATGAACACAGCATCTTTTAATTTCTTTACTAGTCTCAAAGCATCATTTTGTTCTATTTTCCTATTTGTTCACTATTTGTAATTTGTACCTAATCCTAGTCAAGGACAAAACAACTTGATGAAAGCCATTTAAGACAGATGACATATCACTGAGACTCACGACATAAGCATTTGACTCATTGGATTAATAAAATCATTAAACAGCATAAAAGCCCTTGCCATTCAACTCGGGTCCCCACAGTGTTTCACCTTGTCTGCTTGGCAGCGAGGGGCCCTCTGTCTTGTTGAGAAATGAGAGGAGGTTAGGCTCGGCTCCTTCAGCTCTCGTCGAGCCCCCTCCGTCGGCCCTCACGTCTGCCTTGCTCAACGCCATTGATTACCTGATGCAAGCAAAAGCCAAGTTTGCTGCTCTGATCATTAATCCTGCAGCAGCCTCCTTCTTAAACAACACCACCCCACCCCACCCACTTTCAACTCCACCCTTCACTTCTCTCTCCCCTTCTTGGTCATATCTGGCATTTATTGAAGTTACGTGGGCATGGGCTAAATGAAACCTGAGTGATGCCTCTGTATAGAGGAATTTCTCACATGCAGAGAAGGATGGACTTTGCCTTCAACTGATACATGCTTGAATTATATGAATATTTTACTGAAGGAAAACAATGCACACTCGATAATATTATGTCAAGTGAGATTTCCCTCTGGAGCGTCTTTGCAAATGAAATAAGTATCAAAAATGTTTATGTCTCTCTTCAACAATGATAGAGTTGCTGTAGCAGCTCCCGAAATCACATCACCACAGCATTTGTTTTGGTGTAATATATTGTCCAAAACACAGGTTTCGACACATATCAAAGTCTGAGCATTTCCTGAGCCATTATTTTTAGATTTTGTTCCTTTGCACCAGGGATGGGACCTCCAACTTATACATCAACACAATAGCCTTGTTGCAGTCGAATATGAGTTCTGTGACACCCACACATCATGTGGTGGAGACACTGACTGTGAGGAAATTTCACACCAGGTAATTATCTACTGTTTTTTTCTTCGCCTTTGGGGGGGAAGGTGGGCTGTGTTGGGAGGAGGTTGCGGGGCACTCTCCCTTACAGTCTTAGATGTGATAGTGAAAATTACACAGCCTCCTCCCTGGGCTTGGAGAGCCACCAGACCTCATCAAGCAGCAGGTGACTGCTTTTTTGCATCTCTCTCTCAATGTCGCCTCATCCAGTATAAATAGAACAGTATGGTGGCACAAGTCACATCTCATTTGGTGTGTTGTGTTTCAGAGCACCTCCACTGAGACACCGGGCACTGAGGGCAGCTAGGAGAAAGCAGAGCTACGCTAATGGACAGGAGCCGGGCATGGAATTTACTATCCCTGCCGAGAAGCCATTCTCCGGCCCCTTCAGCGGTATCCTGGTTTGTACAAACACACACTGAGACATTCAACGCATTTTCTTTTTCCTTTTGTGTTAGTGCTATGTAAGCAGTTTCTCAACTGTCTCATCGCAACCATTTACAACAGCATCCCAATTATTTTAAGGGTTACTGCTTGCAGAGACTTACTGCATGCGAGTGTTATAAAAAAGCAGACAAGGGTCTTTTATCAACAATCAAACGAGTGGACATGTTTTAACTTAAACAGCTACAGTGCTGCCTACCTGCAAAGTCAAACGTCACACTGTTAGACTGGCTTCAGTGGTAGATTTGTTAATGAGAAATGAGTATAAGTTTCATCTTAAGCATTCAATTGAATAAAATGTGGGATAAATGTTAATAATCTGACTGTGTGGATGTCATTTCGTAAGGTCAGATTTGACACTAAAGTAATAGATTTGTCACCAACTTGAATAATTGTGTCGTTTCTATGTTCTAGCATTTCCTTCATTTAGTCTGCAGTCTTGACAAAACAACACACTTAAATAACCCTCCGTTTCCTTTATCACTGTCTCAACAAACAAACAAAAAATGCAGCAACCCATCCTCTGCCGTGTCCTGTTTGTCCCTGTAACGTTTCCCTCTGGCAGAGTCATATAAATTAAGACCCATCATCTCGCAGATTCACAACCTTTCAAATAATACCAAATAAAAACCTGTGACCGTGATAGAAATAGTCATGGTTTATGTCCGGACACATCCTCTGGTACATACCTACTGAAATTGATGTTCCTATAAATGCCATTGGCTGTTTTTCATTTTCACAAGCTATACATATGTGTGAAATCTGACCACATCATTAGCTGCATAAAATGCTGAATATAATGCTTGAGGGTGAGAGGAATTGTCCGTGGTTATTATTTTTAGCATTATTTTTTACCTAATCAGACAACATTACTTCCACCTTTATCACACTGAATTTTAAAAAGAAATTGTGTCAACACATTACTGATATTTTTGAGTTTAAAGGTCAGTTGTGTATTGGGGTTGTCATCCAACACGGGTGATTGGATAAACAGTAAAAATTAATCCAATTACATTCTTCTCAGCGTATATATATATATATATATATATATATATATATATATATATATATATATATATATGTCATGATTTCATACAGAGTCCAAATTGTACTTTGTCAGGAAGAAATCACATTGTCACAATAATTTCATGAGAAGAGGTAAAAAAAAATCTTTCATTTCAACGTCATGCTCTATAAACCCAAATAAGTTCACAGAATTCAAGTAATTATTTTAAGTTAATGAAACTTTAAAAATACAAGTTTCCAGAACTTAAAATTTAGATGATTATTAAAGTATACTTAAATTAAAACATGACTTATTAACTTATTATTCTAAGGTTCTGTCAGTCCTACTGGGAGACTAAGTCAGGGTTCAGTGTCTTTGTCCAAGGACACTTGGACATGTGGACAGACAGAGCCAGGACGTGAACCTCTGACTATTCAGTCATTGTATGAACTACTCTACCAACTGAACCACAGCCGCCCCTGAATAAAATGACTGTGTTTGTGATTGTAATTTCTTTGGTGTAATAGATATTGGTGGTTATTTGGAGTGTTCTGAAATTGTATTTCAGCATCTACTACATCAGTTAAGTTTATTTTCATGCTTATTTGAAACAATAGAAATAACAGTACAATATCATTCTCAGCATTTAATGACTTAATTCGACTAATCCCACCTCATCTATGTTTTTAAGTTATGTTCACTTATATCCACAATAGTTCCCCTTAAGAAAAAAAAAAAAATTAGTTGGAAGTACTTAAAAAGAAGAACATGTCACAGCAACTTAATAGATTTGAGTTCGTAGTACTATTTCTGAAACTTTGAGAATTCACAACTGAATATATTTAATTATTCAGAACATTTGAGTTTACAATGTGGTCAGCAGTTTATAAAGACACAACACATCGACTAATTTATTTCATTCATTAATTTGTATTATTTGAGAAATGTAACACATTTAATAAATATTAATACAAATACAGACATTGAATATCATAAAATGTCAGTGTAGAATAATTAGCAGAAATTGAATGCAATCTCATTTCTCTTTGTAAACGTCACTTCACTAAAAACACAATGAGAACAAATGCAGCACATTCGACAACGATCAAACCACCGTGAAAGTCTTCTTACCAAAGAGCTTGTTCTGTCCTTCAGCCTTAATCAGAACATTGCAGCACGTCATCTTAATGTACAGCTACGAGGCACCAAGGGGTTAAAAATGTCAGTCTTCTTCATTAAATATACAGTAAATGTAGGAGAGAACAATAGAGGACTAGTATCTCAAGGGGTTCCCACCAAAACATGGATTAGATGGAGATTATTAAATGTCAGCTCTTAAGACGAATACTTTTGACTGCCTCAAAGTAAATCAATACTACTTATCTTTGATAAAAGAGGCAGAGTAGATGTGCCAGCATCACGGTTTGACAGCTCTTTGTTTCTCTTGCTTTAAAAAAAAAAAAAAAAAAAAAAAAGCCCTTACGTTTTTTTTAAATACATTGCCATGCACTCCTTAATCTTATATGTGAGAGTAGTTTTGGGTTTTTTTTTTACATTTCACTTTCTTCTCTGGCTTCTTTTACTTCTACTTCTGCTTGTTTGTCTTTGTTTTGTTTTTTATACAGTACAATTAAATCAAATGTAAAAGCTCAGCTGGTCTGTTCTCAGTGTGTCACACCAAGCATTCAGAATTTTCATTTAAGGGAGAATCAAAACTTTCAGGATATTATTTGGCAGATCATAATATCTCCCTTCATCCCATCCTTTCCATGTGACTCCCAGACTATAGATGTCAATGATATTTTAGGTGAGCTCCAGGTGTACCACATCTGTGTGCTTTTCTATATCTCTACCTATTCCTCTGTATCTGGCGGCGCTAATACCAATACTTTCTCCCAACATTCTGCTTCATGCTGAAAAATCCATTTTCTCAAAGGCGCTTGGATTGACATCTGCAAATATTGATGGTAAACAAACCAATCACAGCAGCTCTGTCGATAGCTGTATGAAGCCTTTTTGTGGACCTCATCTCCCTGCTTTCAAAACAAGTGCAAGATTCACCGTGCTGTGTCTGATCCCAATTCACGCCTGCGATAAAGCGAGCATGGGCAGTTTGAAGTTTCAGGTGCCTCCACCCCAAACTGTATGTGCCATAACTGTACCTTTGCACCACATATGCAGGATGTTTTTTTTTTTTTTCTACATTTTGTACCACACATTCACTGCTTTCCCAGTCTCTGCATACAAATCATAATTACAATGTAATATCACGCGTAAGACAGTGGCCCCGCTGTTGTTTCACTTTCTCCTCCTCTTTCCTTCCATGAATATCAAATGCTCTCACGCTGAGAGCTGAAAGCTGCACAGCTCTTTCCCAGACACACAGGCATTTGTGTGTGTGTGTGTGTGTGTGTGTGTGTGTGTGTGTGTGTGTGTGTGTGGAAAGACGTAGTTGGATAGTACCTTCCTCCACTGGCTTTGACAGGAAAAGCCAGCAGTGGGACCTCCATTTTAGGAAATACACCTCGTATCCCTCTGGTCTGTTGTTAGCCCTGTCCAAGCAAGACAACTCTACATCCTATTCCGTTGTCCTCTGACAGGTGTGTATGTTATGTCTTATTCATGTCACATAACCAAGGGCTATCTTCGATGCAGTGTACGGGTATATGCCAAAGACTTGGCATGAGTGTGGCATCAAATAGATGGAACTGTAGTGATGCCAGTGGCTTAGAAAGGAAAAGAGGACATCTGTCAAACATTCACTCAGTAGAGCCTTTATTTGTGGACTACAACTGGAATAACAGTTATATGATTTTTGTTCTCTGCAACATAATTATCCAACACATGCTATTATTTGCACGTCATTAGCTTTTTGTTTTCTCCCCCTTTCCATTTTCTCCACTTGATGCAAATTTTCTTCCTTTAAATTTCAGGGGGGTTTTTTTTCCTCCCTTAGAGAATAGATTTTTTTTTTTTTTCATGGGAGCATTTGACAGATGTTGTCTTTTCAACCCACTAACACAGTCAAGAAGAAAGTAGCACTTTCTCCACTTCTCAGTGTTTATTGAGTAAAACACTAATTCAAAGCAACTGCCTGGAGCAGTAATATAAACAGATTATCCATTCAACTCAGGATTGGGGGTCTCTTTTATCTATGAATCAAAATCGACAAACACATAGTACACATTCTGATTGTCTGCTCTGCAGGAAACAAACAGATGCAAGCGCAAACAATTTCAATAATGTTTAAGGGCTAGATAATATCAATTTGTGGAGAATTGAGGCATGTTTAACTTTGTTAAGGTGGCAACTGACTGACAGAAAAAAAAATGTTGGTATGAAAGCATCTCATCAAACACAGTGACAATTGTTAATGTTTACGCGTTCAGGTAGTTTTCACAAACAGTGATGAAACCACTAGAGGTAATTCGATGTGATTTGATTTGAGGTAGTGGTAGAAAGGCATGAGAAATATTTTCAGCTATTATATGGTGAGTATAATCTATCATGTGTGAATGTCACAACTGGGAAAAATACTGTAATAATACTGACTGCATCTCCTAGTTTGCCATGTTCTTGGCTGTAAGACATAAACTAAGCATTATAGGAGGCATGCGGTGGCGTAAGTCAGGATCCATTTGGCTGCGATTCAATGTAAAATGCCAGAATATCGAATCAGATTCATCTAATGAGGGACATTATGAAGGAAAACATTTAAACTGTACTGTAAACACACTGGCTATACTTCATCACTCAACCTGCTCTTACTTTATTATGACCACGATGTCAAATCCACCCTTCTTAAAAGCTTAAAACTATTAGAGCAGCACAGAGTTTGCACAGGTACGTAGTCTTCAGTCATGGCTGGCATTAGCATTCTTCATTAGATATGGAAGATATGGAAAAATAAATCAATCCAGCAGCATTCTCCACATTAGTGAGGTGCTTCTGCCGCATGCTGTCCCATGGGAGTGAGTGAGATGATGGCTGCAAATTAATTTGTGACACTTAGAATTGATTTTCTAATCCCACATGGTATTTGATAAATAACCCTTCAGAAAACGAACACCTCAGACGATAAATACAGTTATTATCTCTTAGAGGGATAATTAGTGCTTCCTGCAAAGACAGAGCACCCTTGGTCCTCTGCTCCAATGCTGCAACCCCAAAAGTAACACAACTAATAAAAGTTACATCATTCAGCGATCCACAAACAACGGCAGTGTTATATATCATTTTGTGGCTTCAGGTGACACCGAGACAACGGTCACAGGTGGAGCGAGATGTGGATGCATAAACCACAGTAGCTTTCCCAGAAGGTAGAGCAGTATCTGCAGTAATATTTAGCCAATTATGTGTGGTTTAAGTGAAGTTATTAAACTCACCCGAGGGCATGTACTGACAATTAAATACGGTTTGGAAAACTGTTGTCAGACTAGTGTTCTCCACCTCCGCACCATCATTAATGGACCCACTTATGACACCATATCATCTGTGTTTTAATTTAGACTTTTGGAGCTTTAATGGTTCTATTAAGCTTAGGCGAAGTCCAGAATTGTTATCTACCAAATCACCAGCATGTTTTATTTATGGTATGAAACTGATTTGATTCACATCCCCTATAGAATTAAGCCTTTGGTGTGTTTTTTGATAACACTTTACATTACAGATAACTTATAAACTGGTAATTCTATGGTCATTTTGATGTAATTTCATGGTAATAATGCCTTTGTAACCACCTATTGCAAGCAATTTCCATGCAGTTTCTCAGTAATAGCAATGCAAATTAAGGTGGTAATTTCTATGATAAATTTAAATGTAATTTCATGTTAATATTTCTTTGTAACCTCTTATATCAAGTAACTTCCATGCAGCTTCCATTGTAATTACGCTGCAGTTTCCAGGTAATGCACAGTGATGCACACAGCTTTCATTGCAAGTATAATAAAATGGTAATTGTTTGAAATTAATCTATAGTTACTGAAATGTTGAGTCCAGGATTTACTTGTTTTTTTTTTTTTCATTACCTGAAAAACAAGGTGATTCTCAGGAAAATACACAGCATCATTATCACTTGTTTACACCCAATTCCTCAATTATTACCAAGAAAGAGACAAAATCAAGTCACTGCAGTAGTAAGACGGTAAAGAAAATATTATGTGCCTGTCACTACACTGGAACAAGTTAGGTAATTTAATGGAAATTACATGGTATCAGAACTGTAAAATCACCTCTTCCTACTTAATTACCGAGCTGTGTTGATAATTATTACCATAAAATGACATTGAAATCATCATATAAATTGCCACATTAATGAAAGCTGTTTGCATCACTATTACCTAGAAGCCACAAAGTAATTGCACTCGAAACTGCATGGAAATTACTTGTAATAAAGGCATTATTACCATAAAATGACATCAAAATGACTATAGAATTGCAACCTTATTAGCGATCCGTAATTAAAAGTATTGTTTTGTTTTGTTTTAACCTGCAGTCAGAACAGTAGTTAAGTTTGCAGTAAACTCTGTGCTGCAAACTCTCCTCAAATAGTCTTTGTGGTGTAATGTGACTGTATTTACAAGGTTTTTGATGTGCGAAGGCTTGAATACCACTGCACTAAAGTATATAGACTGCTGTGGCTCCTTTTTAAAATTCATAGGGAAAAAAAAAAAAGTTCAATTTTGCCAGTTTAGACACGCTGAGATTTAGTCTTCTCAATCCACCTTGAAAAAATAATACTTATCATTCTGGTAAGGACTTTTGCCATGACGCCAAATTAGTGTGTCTGATGCCTCCCATCATGACTGACTATTGTTTTAGTCTCTGTGCACAACCAAGTAGGAGGCAGAGAGGCTATGAGGATCTTTGTCCAAGCAGAATGGAGCCTCACTGACAGTATGGCATTCACTCTAAATGTAAATGAGCAGGTTTTAGGAGCATGGTGGTCAAGTAATATACGCCTACAGTAGAATGTGCGCCTTCCAGTCTGGTCTGAAAGATGACAGATGTTGTTAGCAGGCGGAGGTCCATGAGTTGCGATCACACTCCAGTGCCATACATAAAATACATGTAAATGGAGGTGGAGTAAACATGAGTGCATGTGAGTGGAGACAGAGAGGCCAAGATACACACTTGAACACAAGGAACAATAAGGTATTCATCAACACCTACAGAGCAAGTGTACAGACCCACACAAGTGCACACCTGCAAATACACAGGGTCTTCAACTCAGTGTGAACACAAGAGAAAAGCTAGATTTCAGGTGAGTGACCCTCTTATGAGTGTTATTTTTATTCCTTTAATGCACATGTGTCAAACATAAGCTCAAAAGATCCACTCGGGGCCTTGGAATAAATTTGTGAAATGCAAAAATTACTCAAAGATATTAACCCTTTGATGCATGAATTATGAGAACCTTAGTCAAGATTTTTCTCCTAAGTGCTTTTATTCCTCTTTAGGTGTGGAAAAAAAGCAATGTGATTGAAATCTTTTTAATGAACCTATTTTTTATGGAGTTACAAAAATGTCCACTCAGCTGGACAACATGAGTTTAATCAGGACGCTATGAAATAAACCATTTTTAATACAGTATTTATTTAAGAAGACTTAATTATAGTCTAATAAGAAAAAGCAATTGATTTACATACATGTAAATATGCTACTGCAGATCAGGTATTAAGAACAACCAAGTTACAGTAATGGTATGAACTGATTTATATGGAACTAAAACAATAAAACCCACGAATATACATGAGAACAGCTGTAGAATAATAATAATTATACTTCCATATTGAATTTCAAGCTGGTTAGACCAGTAAAATACTGTCACACTAATCTAGAAATATGCACAATACCACATTGAATCCCTTTGTAAATGTAAATATTTCCATCTATCTACATTAAAACAAAATATAATTTCATTTAAAAAGTAGCAATAACATGACATTTTTTAAGAGAAGTGCAATTTTTAACAATATTCTCCCTGATATTAAACATTGAGTATATTACCTAGAGTACTGTGACTTTTACATTACAATAAAAATGTTTGAATGAGAAACTGAAACATAATATTAGTAGAATTGTACTGATTTTTTTTTTCAATTTGTTAATGTCATTCATATTTTTTGAATGGACAATTTGTAGACACAAACATTTTCATTGTTGAATTTGACTTTTTTTCAATCAAAAACAGAGGAAAGTTTGGAGTTGGCATTATTTATATTTTATTATTCTTATTATTTTACTATTTTGGCCCAATTCCCATCAAATTGAGTTGAATGTGGCCTCAACCATATGTTTGACACCCCTACTTTAATGGAATTGTTTACCAGTAGTACTGTAAGTTGCTCTTTGAGTATTTAATCTGGAAGTTTGTGTTCTTAATTATTCACAAGTTTAAGTGACCCAGCAAATGCATTAAGAATATAAAAGCTTTTCTCACTGATGTTCCAGCACTCAATTTTAAAAAAGTAATATTGTATAACATTTACTTAAATAATTCTTGCATTATATGAAATGTTAATATTGAAAAGAACTGGGGGGAAATGATCTCTTAATAAAGATAGCTTTGTATTACATTTGCTTTATCCTTTTTGAGGCACTCATTAAAATACTGTGAAATTCCAAATTTAAACTTTGGAGTCCTATTGGACATTGTTATCTATATACCTCCTTGTTGCCATGAGAACAGCTTCCCATCTCCATATAACATAACAACACTTGCTAAAAATTAAACATGCAATAACACAACTGTTCTAAGGTCATAAAACTGACCAAAATAACTCACATTCACATGGATTTAAAGTTTTAATGTTATGTTATTTACTATGTTTCATCATGTTATATATCTTTTATGTTAGAAAAACCAACATGCCTGGATTGGCACCATATTTAATACTTGCTAAAATGACCAAGAAATAGTCACTTGCCAGAAAAAAAGAGGTTAATTAAAGGCTGCACAATATTCTACAACATACTGTGGTAGGTGTATGACATGGGAAAATACTTGGATGTCGAATAGTGGTGATAAGAAATCTTATTATCTCCGTCAAGGGACGGTGGAGGTTATATTGTCACCAGGGTTTGTTTGTTTGTTTGTTTGTCTGTAAGCAAGATAACTCAAAATTTTCTGGAAATGTTGATACTGGCACAAAGAATAAATGATTACATTTTGCTGCTGATCAGTGTAGAGGAAAGCTACTTATATTTTCTCTAGCACAACATACCATAGCAAAACCTTACCAGAGGAAATGTTGCATTATTATCAGTCACGCCATCGTTTTTAAACATCCAGGAATTTTTTGTTGTTATAAATTAATCATGGGGGGGATTGATCTGTACTCTCCAACTGCTTTTCTAGTTTTCCATTGCAGTGCATGTCTAACTAAAACAAGGGCTACCTCTTAAAAAGTCATTTAGGAAACAATCTATTAATAGTGTGTCAGTAACACTTCTTATGTGCAGGCAGCAATCCGATAAGATGGAAGTAATGTATTTAAGTGAATGACAGATGAAAGGAAAGAGGTCATAAAGAGAGCAGGACTAAAATGGAATTTAAATTATGGAAAGGGATATTTTCTTTATTGTATTTATTCTGACACATGGGGCTCCTTTTCCAACAAGAAATCTTTTTATAGAGTCAGTGTGATGACACACAATGGAAGTCATTCCTACTGTGCCCTAATGATGCTCTAATGTGTTTGGCCTACTGTATTTGTATTGTTTACACATTTGTGCTATCTGCAATTTCACTTCAATAATTATACACTCAATCACAGAAATGTTATTACACGTCCATTCATTTGCTCAGTTTCTATTCCTCCTCGTCAAAGACAGTTAGAGACTCAGCAGGATTTTTACACGTTAAAAAAAACAAAAAAAACTGCAATAATAATTTGTTGCTAGGTTAACGCACGCTTATCACCAACATTAAAGGCAATTTGATATCATCATTAAAGTAAATTAACATTAATTATTGTTGTATATTGGCTATATGTTGAGACAAACTTTACTTTGTGACAGCTTTTCTGAAATGGAAACATGTGGGACACCAACACATTCTCTACTTTACTTCAGGCTATATACCTACTGCTGTAACATGAACCAATTATGTCACCACATATGAAACTCATCTCTTTTGGGAGTTCACTTTTTAGTATGGACTTCCTAATATAGATGCAAATGCAAACTCATACAAAATATGCAAAAACTATTATTTATGTTTGCCTCTTTTCTTGCTAGTTATGTTGTTTTATGAATACAACAATTTTCAGAGACCTGACCTCTAATTTCACCTCCTAATTGACCCCAATACAAATTTAATTTTGTTGTTTTCATGATATGTTATAGTTTTCTCTGCTACTTTCAGGCTATTACATAACACAGCATATTGATTAAGCCCTCACTCATGAGGACCAAACACAAAGGCTTGGACACTAACCTTCTAAACCATTTCTTTTTCATGCTATGTGCTCTTTCTTCACAGCCTCTCACTGGAAAATGGCTTCTTAAATAGTTTTCTTTCAATAACGTTTTATGACAGCCCTTTGACTGTGTAAATGATGAAGATAAGAATGTGCCTGAGACCGAGGAGAGTGTTGAGGAGCACCATGATCATGAAGCATCATCTGATGAGAATGAGACCTTTAATTTGGTGTCTTTTCAATCGCCAGCTGACACATTACCTTTTCAAAATGTAAAGGTATTACGATCCATTTCTTGACATTAACAGTTTAGTCTAGTGCTGTGCTAATGCCATCAAAATGTTTCCAGGTCTAAGAATATCAAAGAACATCAGCATTATCATTCACTATGTAATTTTTGAGGTTCACAACACAATTGATCCCTCATAGAATATATATTTATATATATATATGTATATATATATATATATATATATATATATATATATATATATATATATATATATATATATATATATATATATATATATATATATATATATATATATATATATATATATATATATATATATATATATATATATATATATATATATATACAGGATGTATACTTCAAAGGAATGTAAATGTCTGAATATGGTCTTTTTTTATCATTTCATGGAGAGTATTAGGAGAAGGGAGAGGCATTTCTATATAAAGAATTACATAGTTCAACAAAATACAGTCTATTATTATACTATTTCTGCAGATTTAACTTGATCCTTAAAAGATATTGATAATTTTGAAGAGAACACAAGGGTTACGTTGCCTGAAATTAAAAAACAAAAAATTTGTAAAATTTCAATTGGGTAAAACATATGCACCGTGGTTGAGGTCGTGCCAGGCTTGGTAGATCAGAGCAATTGTATTCTCTGAAAGGTTTGACTGATGGTACATTCAAAGCAGAAGAATTTTCTGTTCTATAAAATGGGATCTTGGGTGCAAACAAATTATCAAAAACTAGAGCAGTGTTTCCATCCAAAAACCAGAGGGGGGCTTTAATGCACTGAAGCATTGCTGGCAAGCAGGGCCATGACCTTAACTGCAGGTGTTTTCCTGCTGAGGGGAGGGCGGGGCATAAGCTGGGGGGGTAATGAAGGGGCTAAGCCAGGTAGGAGGCCGGCTTAATACCAGTGGGACGTGGTTGTGTATTCTTTGTTCATGTGTGTATGTTTGGATTCAGAAGAATGGGCATCCCAACACACACAGAACTTCCCTGGAGGTAAGCAGATAGTAGGGGGTTGAGTGGCAGTAAAGCAGCTTTCATTTGCCATTCGAGCACCACCTGCAGGTGAGAAACTTTTCAGTATACACACATACACACACACGCACACAAATAGATTTTCAATCAGCGCCTTCCTTTTATGGAGAGAAAGTATATTAAAAGATATCCTACTGGAAAGTATGATTTTCAAACACATGGGCGATGACAAATGCATCCAACTCACACACAAATACCAACATTTTTAACACAAGAAAAACTATTTTATAAATGCAAATCATAATCAAGCAGCAGCATCAGTCTCTGGGTTTGAAAGATGAAGTCAATATGGAAGTGTAGTTCTTTAAATGGCCACTATTTTACAACAAAGTCCTAGAAAACTGTAAACAAGGTTCCAACCAGTAGATGACACATCACATCAAGGATGTCTTTTCTACTCTTTATTTAGAGGTAGGATTCCAGCCTGAATAAATAACATGCAGCATGCAGATTTTTAATGCCATCCTTACAGATTAGATCATTTTTGCTTTTGAAACACAGCTAAACAAACAAAAAAAAACCCACACACATTGTTGGGCTTATATTAATTCTAAGAATATCTTTGATCCATCAAAACACAAATGTCCCACTTTTCCACCACCACTTGAACACACTTCAGTGTAGAGCCAGGACTACAGTGTCAAACCTCTATATGCAAATGAGACACAATCTGTGCCTGTGGGTGCAAACACATTTGACATTCTGTAATCTGTATGCAAACGAATTGAAATAACAGATATTTCATTTATTTATTTGTAGCATATGAGGTTGACACGGTGGTGCAGTGGTTAGCACTCGTGCCTCACAGCAAGAAGGTCCTGGGTTCAATTCCAACACCAGTGGGTGGGATCTGTCTGTGTGAAGTGTGCATGTTCTCCCTATGTCTGCGTGGGTTCTCTCTGAGTACTCTGACTTCCTCACACAGTTAAAAGACATACACTGTTACGTTCATTTATTACTCTGAAATTGCCCATAGTAGGTGTGAATGTGAGCCCTCTGATGAACTGGCTACTTGTGTGCCTCATCTTTGGCCCCATGTGACCCTGGTGATGATAATGCACATTCAGAAAATGGATGGATGTAATGTATGATTTCTGATCCGTTTTATTTATTGTTGGAACAAATTCTATGCTTCTCTGTGGGTCAGGTCGCTCTTGGAGAGGAGAGATTATTCTCAATAAAGGTCCTAACTTTTTAAATAAAGACTATAATACTACTAACAATAATAACTGTAGCAAAATATTAAATAAGGAGAGGCATCTAGAGAAAACAACCACAGCAGAATGTACGTAAGTAGAAAGAAAAATGTTATTATAAACCACAAAGTCCAAGCTTAAAGGTTATTATCAGTGTCCTTTGAGTATCTGACTTAACCACGAGCCTGCTGTACCATGTTGTTAAATGAGAAATCTGTATTAAGGTAGTACTCAGAGGAAATTAATGAAACTTAATTTATATGCTAAAACCATTTGTTGTTCACGACTTGGTTTGATGTTGGCCTGCAGTTCAACAAGTTTCTAGTATGGAAGGGAATAAATAAATAAATAACTGATACATATAACTGGTATCATCTTCAATACTTTCCAATAGCACTGACTGTTTATGTTGGTGTATAGGTCCAAGGCTACAGTTGCAATGGAAAACAAAAGAGTCAAGTCCTCTGGGTACCTTTGATGGGGAGGACGTTAATCCAAATTTATGCAGCTCAGGTAGAGCTTGGGGTCAAGGACAGTGTAGGCTTGGATCCGTCGGCCATGTTGTAAACAGAGCAGCCACTTACCTGTCAATCAGAAGCCCATCGCTGGAGGACCGGACACGGATCTGCAATATCCACAGTCAGCAGGCAAACAAGGTGTGTGTGTGTTTCTGTGCGTGTGTGTGTGTGTGTGTCAGAAAGAGCTCTGCATCCATCCAGAGTGCTTTTGACCTCCAGGGTGAGACAATTTGGAGTTCCTTCAAACAGTGCGAGTGAAGACAGAGTAGCAGACCTCACCAGCCCTGTCCTCCTCTATCACACCGCCGGTTAGTCCTAATCAGAACCGACATATTGTCTGTCTGTCAGTTCATTCAGCGGCCATCTTGGCTTCAAAGTTAGTGCCATTGTCAGAAATTGGTTTCTGTACTGTTGGATGAAGGACAGAATAGGAGTTAAAGAAAGTGCAGCTACAAATTGCCTTGGCTGTATATGGCTGCTTTGTGTCAAACCATAATCATAATGCTAAAAATACACATGATACAGAGCACACAGAGCCACCGCCATTACAATCAGCAGTGCTTCCATGTTAAATTAAAATCAGATGGAGCTCTCTCCATCTCTTTCTCTCTCGCTCGCTCTCCTTCTCTTTCAGTGCCCTTTCGTCTGGCCCTGATTGGTTGATGGTATTCATTAAAATGCCCAAATAAGATTTGCCGTGCATTACTTCTCGGAGACACAAGTGAAAATGACTAAGCCCACAGTAAACAGAAAAAATGACCCAGATGTACATGCAATAAAGCCTTGAGCTAAGCAGGGGCTTTTAAATTATTAGGTGAGTACTGGGCACGGCACTTGATGATATTTGCATATTTATTTTTGATTTAAATTCTCAGAAACTTAATCATTTCATTTCTGCAAATGTGGGTCATTTGTAAAACTTCAGTATGATGAAACTTCCCAGTCTCTTATTAACATGGTAATAGCAGACTAATGAAATCAGCTATGTCACATTCAAAAGCTTTTTTTTTTAAGCAGATGCTTCCAGTCCTGCAAAGGGTGGCAAACTCCCAAATGTATCAACAGTCACCATACCATTGAAGATCAATACACATGAGACTGACACAGGAAAGTTAACAAACACAGACGAACAGCAAGTACATAACAGATGAAGTCACCACCTGTTGTAAAAATGGGAACATTTAAGTCAAGTTCATTAAAATACATAAACATTCTATGACAATTCCCGCTTGGGGGAATAGTTCCAAAATTGTAATGGAATTTATAATAACAAGAAATAAAATGTTCCTTACTATGATGATATTACAAAGAAGTTTTGAAGTGCCTTCTTTGCTAGAACTAAAATAATATTAGTCATATTCATTTCAGTAGTCATTTTTGTGATTTACTGGATCTAAAATCAAATTGAGATTGCATTTTCACATAATAGATCTAGTCATTATTACCATGGAGAGACATAAGGATTTGCAGTTCCATTCCTCTACAGCTGCAGTACAGCTTTCATCTGGTTGTGATTGCTCAATTGCATGTTTATCATCCATGACATTGGCGAAATGTTTCTTTCTCAGAGTCACCTCATAAAACCCTCATTTACAAAAGTTTAGCTGAGATTAGTCCATTAGCCAAATTACCTAGCCAAGCAGTTGATTTCCAAACGCAGTGTCTTCAATCTGCAGCACAGCATGGGACCTCGCTCCCACTCCAAGAAATGAGAGCGAGAGCGACAGACGGAGGAGGAGAATCTCAGAGTACACAGGAAAGCACTGGTGCCGGGGGAACAATTTCTTTGCTCTGCAGCCGTTCATGAGTCACCCAACCTTTACCTGTTCCACAGGTTCAACACTTTGCTTATAATGTCAGCTAGCTTCATAAAAGTCAGACCATCTACCCCCATTACATATCCTGTTCACACTTAATTGAAAGATCACTGCTGAGGTAAGAGTTCATTCTGAGTGTCCTTCACAGCCACAGGTAAACATCAGAATGATGTGCCGCATGGATTCATATTATCTCTCTGATTAGGAGTCTGATTCTTGACTTCTCCATAAAGTGAGATGGAACTCTTGAAAACAGTTTCTTACAGGCTCTTTTCAGAAGACACCTCAGTTTTAGTTGCCGTCAAATTAGGTCAGGATGTTGGTCTGTTCACAAAAGCACATCCTTAGCCTCACAAACTCAACACTGTCCTTACTTTGATATTTTTCCATTATCACATTGGCTGAGGGACAGATTAAAATGCATGAATTCAAAGTGCAATTGCTCAGTTTTCTTTCTATAACACACTCCTATTCTACTCCCTCTTCCTTTTCGGCTTTTTGGGACAGGTCTGGTGTCTAAACCATGACTTGACCCCCCCATTTGAATAAGTTAATGCGGTGTCCTGTTTGTGAGGAACAAAATGTAGGGGGAAGCCTGTATCAGTTCCATACAGTTGGCTCCAGGGAGAATTTGATTCCTTTTCATCTGTCACTCTCAAGGTGTCATTCTCCACCCCAGGTTGTTATCTGGCGCGGGCTCTGACAGCTTCAAGCCGCTTCCTCAAGCAAAAAAAAATAGGAGAGAAAAAATGTTGCAAAGCTCAACGATGAATATGTTTTGAAGGGGACAAAAATGACATATCATTTATGCACAGACGTGGATTGATGCTGCATTATGTAGCCTTTTAATAGACACAGAGAACCAAAGTACGTGTTCATTTTGTGTTATTCAAGGGTAATTCTCGGATTAATTTGTAAGGTCTTGTTAATACCATTGTAATACCTATAATAGTATTTTGTTATGCAGTAGAAGCCCAATGTAAACAAAGCGATGCACAGCATGGGTATCTCAGTATGCTCTGGTAAGTACTGCCATATGCACTTACAAATATCAATATGGCAGCTCTGCACTGAAAAATGAGGTGATGTTTCAAGCCATGTTTAATCCACTGAGCCATGAGAAAATATACATCGATGGCTTCAAATAATAAGATAATGACCTAAAAATGAAAAAGTGTTCTGTAGAAAGATTAAGTGATTAAATGGATCAAGTCCTATCTTTAAAAGATATTTTTGTTTATTTCTTCCCCACTAAAACATTTGTTGTGCTTGCAAGAAGTGTGGGTTTCACTCTTTTATCCTGTTTTAACTTGTGGTTCATTGGTCCATTCTGGGGTTTTTATTTGAGGGCATATTAACTCACTACACTTACCCACACGTATGACAAAAGCACATTCATGCTTAGTTCTGCTTGTTATAAACTAGAAAAAAGAAGAGGAAAGTTAATTTGGAGATGGAATAAAAACACTGTGGCATCTGTAAAAGCCATCCTGTTCCCTCTGTAGGTATGAATGACTCATTTTTAAGGCATGAAAATGCAGCGACTCGTATTTTCATGTGATTATACACTAATGAAAACATAATTATGAGTATTATAATCCATTTCTGCAATTAGATCCTCCTAATTCCACCCAAATCTAACAGAACAAACCTTTCAGTGATACAATAAGGTACCATCTCATTGAGAGTGAGAAACTTTATTTTTATTCACATAATCCAACACATCACCACAGGGGCTGTGCTGATCATAGTGCAATATATTGCATCAATCACTCCCGGGAATCCTGTGAATTAATTCCAGCTTACTAAATATGCAACATATTACATTCATTATTGATAGCAACAGCCAGCTACCTGCAATATATTAGAAGTCTACTCTTAGAAGCAGCCTGGACAAGTAGTCTGGAACTGCTACAAACATTTACTGTACCTGTGATCATCAGGAAGTCAGTGTCATGACACCATTGCAGCACTGCCATTTTGCAATCAGATTAATATGATGGGGCTAATTAATTTGGAGAAAATGTTTTGTTCAGATCCAAATAATAAATATGGATCCAACAGCCTGAATATACAGTATATGTGTTCAGTTTAAAGGTAAATGATTTCTGTAAGGATA
The DNA here is from genome assembly GCA_020466265.1 of Siphamia tubifer. NCBI lineage: Eukaryota > Metazoa > Chordata > Actinopteri > Kurtiformes > Apogonidae > Siphamia > Siphamia tubifer. The sequence continues at coordinate 11,938,771 of CM035785.1, forward strand.
TCAACTGAGATTAAATTACCTATACTCACTACTACTGTATGTATTTCATTCATTCATTCCCAAGGCATTTAATCCTTAAGAAGGTCATGGCTAACAACTAGTGACCCCTGCTCCTGTAAATGTACTTTTGGTGAAGATATCCTAAAAATATAAATCAGGAGTCGGCAATTCTGGTCCTGGAGAGTCGCTATCCTGCATGTTTTAGATGTTTCCCTCTTCTAGCACAGCTGACGGTTATTATTAAGCTTCTGCAGAGCTTGAAGTTAGGCCAATCATTTGAATCAGATGTGTTGGAAAGTGGGACACATCTAAAAAAAAAATCCAGGATAACGGCTCTTGAGGACCAAGGTTTCTGACACCTGATAATGATGTTTCTGTCATATTGACTTACATTTTGTACTTTCTTTGTAAATAATAGGTTTCTTGTATTTGGTATGTACTGTGATCTGTCATAAAGATAATAATGGTGAAATCTTGATGACTGATTTGTTAGTTTGACTAAAAATTTTGGTGTATAATTGGATTTACCGATCCTGGTTTAATCCCAAATATCAGACCTAACCTGGTATAAACTACCTATTATTGATCTGATCGGGCAACACATGATGACAACATTAGCCTCCCAACACTTGGCAAGTCTTTTGTCAATCTCACAATATCCACTGCTCAGATTAGAGTGTGCTGTCGTGTGCAGAGAATCCCTCTTCTGCCCTCCCTGACACTTGCATTCCTTCTTCATATCTTTCCAAGAGAAGAAAAATAGAAACACACAGTGGCGCGAGAAATCCCCTGACACCCAGAGATTGTAATAATCTCTTCTTTTCTTTACGTTCTGCTATTCCTAATACATTCGTACAAAAAACAAATTTATGGTAATCCCTCCGTCGCATATCCATTGCTGTTGTCAAATCCACATGAGGGCAGCCAAACATGCTTTTTCCTCTCCGTTCTGTATTCCTAAGTATGGAAGCACAACAGCATTGTGCTCTGTAATAATTACTTCAAGCATACTACTTCAATTCACGTGAGTTTGGAGCCCTATTTAGAATTCAGATTAGTGTATCACTGCTGTGATTTTGAAGTTCACATAATTCAAACTCACAGGATCTACTGCTTATTTTCTAATACTCCAAGATGAGCACATGCTAATCTGCTTTAAAGCTGTATGGATGTACATAATGTAGACATGTATAGCTCTCATACAGTGGACTATGATCACTGTCACAGTCACAAGCGAGCAGCCTATAGGGAAATTAACATACGTGGCTCGAGTTGGCTGTTCTTAATAGAGTGATACTGCTGTTGGCTTGGCAGATTATGATTACAAGCTCAATGTACTTGTCTCCACTAACCACTGGCAGCCAACTGCTTGTAAGCCAAAGTGTTAATGTACTGTATCTGTATGACAATGGAATGGCTGTATGTTTTCATTTTCTATGGCAGTTGTGTGTGCATTTTTACACTGTGAGCATTTCTGCATGCGTTTTCCTCCTATATGTACACACACATACATATACATACACAAATATATAAATATATATATATATATATATATATATATATATATATAATTTACTGGACAGAGTGCCTTGCTGCATATAATGATGGATTTCAGAATTACTGTTTATATGAGCACAATGTGGATAATGTTTGTGTTCATATTTGTGCATAAACAACCCAGTTCAATACATTAAAAGCACACAAGTCGCCTTCATATATAGCTAACTGTGTGCAGTTTGCCTGCAGATGCCTCTACTAATAGGTTTCATGTGAGTGGCCCTGTTGCTGCTCTCTGAAGGTAATATGTCACAGTCCAAGTCCCCCCGGCCGTGCGGTCTGTCTCACCACCATCCTGCCCCACTCCATCAAGTCGTCCCTCTGCACAGACTAGCCTCTGGGGGAGATGCCTGCCCAGGAGTGTCTAGAAGTCTTTAGGTAATGCTAGATAGAGATATAGGACTGCAGTGCTGTGTGTTTGTGTGAGAGAGAGGCTGTGAGGCTTTGATAGTGTGCTCTGGAAAGGTGTGTGGTTAAAGAATCCACTTCTCACAAATTGCTCTCTCTTAGAGAAAAAGCATATCACTGTGACTATCAAGTAAAAGAAAGAAACAAAAGAAGAGATGGAAGGTTTGACTATTCAGAGGTCTAGCTTTTCAGGTTGCTAGCTTGGGTTTTTCTAAGTGAATGTCATATTTAATAACTTGTAATTCTAAGTTCTAATTCACTGACATTTAGAAGTTCACCACCAAGGCAATGGATTGGAACTATTGTAAGCTTCTTCTTTTTTTTTTTTTCATTAAGCTTAACTTTACATTACAACGTACAAAATAAATACATGAATTAATTCATAAAACAACTTAATGCTAAATGGAAAGAACAACACAACCACATTGACATTGATCTAGTGTCATTTTTTGGTGCTTTTATACCATCGTTCTGTATCTAAAGATGTGTCATGAGTAAAAAAAACAACAAAAAAAAACACCTGAAATAACCCACTCAGTGCATTGCATTTTCATTCAGATCATCATCATTCTAAGTACAGTTTGAGTCTAATAAGATATTTGATGTTATAAAAATGAGTGATTGACAGCTGTAAATGCCAATCACTGGCCTGAATCTATTAGACACATTACTGGAATTACACATTTCTCTGTGCTGCAGAGGATCTAGCTTAGTTCTTTCCAGTGTGGGAAAAAATATGAATGACAGATAATGATAAAATTGGAGGGAGATCCTTGTTTTTCTGACTGAATAATGGCATCATCTACACGTATCATGTCCATATGAAAGAGTTTAAAGTCAGTGTCAAGAAAGTCTGTTTTTGGTCAAGAAAAAATATGAAATTGCTCATTAACTGTAAATTATTTTAACAAGAAAAAATGTGTGTTTAGCCACTGATCACCATTAATTTTTTGGGGGGGGTGGGGTGGGGTTGTGTTGTTGCAAATGTGTCTCATGAGGCACAATGAATTGCTTCTCAATTGCATCACACAGGCAACATAAAAGTATTTTTGTTTTGTTTTCACACATTTGGAGGAAACATCGTCCGTGTGTCAGTCTTGGCTTCATGCGCTGCAAGTTCACAATGTCATATTTTTAATAGACGGTCTCAAAAATTATCTATAATTGATATGATATAGAATAACCATGCAGGGAAAAAAATTATCACTAAAGTCTTGGGGGTTATAATTATGTTTGTCAAATATTCTTTACTTTGAGGGAACAAGAACATCCAAATGAAACAATTCTAAAGATTAGAGACATTAAATGAAAGTTTGCACTCTAAGATATCATTAATGCCTCAATATAATGGAACTGAGGCTTCCTGCCTTGGTTGTATCTAGTCTGGCAAAAGTTACAGTGTTCCAAAAATGAATAGAATAGAATAGAATAGAATAGAATAGAATAGAATAGAATAGAATAGAATAGAATAGAACAGAACAGAATAGAACAGAATAGAATAGAATAGAATAGAATAGAATAGAATAGAATAGAATAGAATAGAATAGAATAGAATAGAACAGAACAGAGCCGAATAGAATAGAATAGAATAGAATAGAATAGAATAGAATAGAATAGAATAGAACAGAACAGAATAGAATAAAATAGAATAGAATAGAATAGAATAGAATAGAATAGAATAGAATAGAATAGAATAGAATAGAATAGAATAGGGTTGACACAGTGGTTAGCACTTGTGCCTCACAGCAAGAAGATCCTGGGTTTAATTCCAACACCAGTCAGTGGGATCGTTCTGTGTGGAGTTTGTTCTCGTCGTGTCTGTGTGGGTTTTCTCCGGGTACTATGGCTTCCTCTCACCATCCAAAGACATAGGGTAACTGGATTATCTAAATTATCCATAGGTGTGAATGTGAGAGTGATTGTTTGTTTTTATATGTTCATAGCTGTGATGAACAGGTCAATTTGTCCAGGGTGTACCCCGCCTTCGCTTGTTGTAACTGGGATAGGCACCATATGACCCCGGTGACCTGAGTGAGAATAAAGCGGGTTCAGTAGAATAGAATAGAAGTACTTTATTGATCCCACAATTGGGGAAATTGTTTATTGTTTATGTTAACTTGTCTGTTCCTGATCACTGACCCCTTTTTTTAGCGGTAGAAAGACCTCAGCGATTACCGTTCCATTTAACTAATAAAATCAATGATGAGAACTAACGCTGGAGCTGCACCAAAATTGTAGAAAACATTTGTCTTTGCCAGGAGTAATCCAAGGAAACTGTTCAAGCAAACTGAACTGCTAATTGCTTTAGCATTAGGTTGATACATTTGCTATTAGCCATAAACACATCTTTTATCATGTAATATAGGAGCTGCCAATGAACTGGCAACTATAAATGAAAAATAAGTTTGCAAACGAGCAGGAAAGAAAGTTTAGAGAAAACTGCAAGTGTAAAATAAAGGTGTATTTGAACACAAGCATAGAGCAAATACTGTCAGATGAACAGGACTCTGTGGTATGTAGATTTAATGTCAGTTTTATTCTGAGACTCTTTGTATTTTATTTTGAACATACCTACTATGAAACATTGGGAGGTTTTTTTTTTTCATAATTCCTTTTTTCATAGCTTCGAATAAAATATTTCCCGTTTCAAAATGAACTAAAGTATAAAAATAAGACCCAGTCTGACAAACTGTTTTCTCCTAAAATGTCTGGAGTTGACTGATGTTTTATTCAGCAAACAATTCACTGTTTTTTGTTTTTTTTTTCCAACTGAAACTGTTCCTCAATCATCTGTTCTCGTAAATACCAAAGCCAACAACTTCAACATCAACTGTGCTTTGTGTGACATCAAATATTTCTGCTGAAAAATAGTGAGCTTTTTTCCCCACTGCATTATGTACTTTTCTAACTCTAGTTATTGTGGTTGGGCCTTAGCTGACATGTATCATCATGGAAATCAGTATGTCATGGATGATGTGCTGGTAACAAAAGCAGATGTAGTGAGGTGTTTTTGTACCCAACACTCTTATCTGTCAGGAGTAGCATTAGCCAACACCCTCACCCTCACTCTGCCTCCATTTCAATAGTAGCCTTGCTTTGGATTGATTATCTCTCTTTCTTTCTGTTTCAGTAGATGTATTGGAGGGCGTTGATTCCCTCGCAGATCAGGCGAGACCAGCCGCTGTGTTGCTTGGCCAGAAGCAGAGGGGTAGTGGAGCGAGAGAGAGGTCACCGATATGATTATCCCTGAGTGTCAATACAAAAGGGAGATGCGAGAAAGGTCCCCGCTGAGCTGGAAAATGAATGGCTTTGACCTCATCAAACCTGCGGAAGCATCTCCACTTGCTAATTAAGATTGAGTGGAAGAAAGTCATCAGTGTACAGGTCCGGCTATTGTAGCTGAAGCTATTCAGGCGCACTCACTTCATTGCTCTTTGTATTTATCAACAAGAGTAGTATGCCCAGGACAGGAAAAGGTTGATGCAGTTGGCAGTGTTTTACAATCATGATAATGTTCAGTATTTTCTCAAACTCACCATTTGATGCCATACGTGCATCTTCATTGGGAGACCTTTTGAAGAGTGGACTTACTTCATCCATATGGTAAAAACATGATCTTCCAATAAGAGGCCCTTTATTACCAATTAAACTCTCCAACATCCATCATAAAATGCCACTGTAAACCAAGCATCGGGCCATTATTGTCTCCCATTAATACTGTATATACAGGCAGATGGTGATAAAATGTATGTGCGAGTTTCTGTGTGTGAGCCAAAGAGAGAAAGGCAGGGGGGTAGGGATGCCCAAGAACAATTTACCAGAGTTTGCAAAGTTTGATTTATGACACAGATTCTCATAAAGCATGAGCAAATACCAGCACACAGACATGCACATCCATGTTATAGTACACCTCAAGCAATTAGTCCAACAAATAGCCCCTCATCAAAACATGTGAGCCCACGGCCAGATTGAGTGAGGTCTCCTTTCCTGTTTAGGAAGGTAAAATTCCTCGGCTGAAACCTAGTACAATGCCATCACCCTGCTGCTGACACCTTTTAGAAGCTCTCAGCAGGTGCCTTGCTTTCACCTCTGCAGATGTGTAGTAATCACACTGCAGAGTGCACCACCGCAGGCAAGAGACACTGACGCCTTATCAGAGGGAGAAACATGGATGACCCTGATCACACAGAGGAACTGAGTGATCCTCCAAGAAGGTGTCCTCCCTACAAAGTGCTCCGAATGAGTAATGGGGATATTGGAGGTTGGATCTGATTATCCTGCCCCTCCGCACCTTCCTCCAACAAGGAAAAAAAAAGAGTAAAAATAACAGCTCTGGTGTCAAAGCTGCAGTCAGATGACAGCTATAGCGCAGCGAGGTGCCCAAGGCAGCCACCCGTCCATTTCTTTCGCTCTCTCTGAAGGTCAATCTTCAGCTGCCCTCCACGTGGCTGCAGTCCTGTTTACCTCTCTCCAAAAGCCAATTACATCGCACTGCTGTGCCAGTCAAAGCTGTTATATTTCACAAGCAGACACACGCAGGTATGCACAAACACAGATGGACCATGCACACCCACACACACAGACAAACACCTGCAGCAGCAACTCGTCTTGGTTGCAGTAGAAAGCACGGATAATGCCTTTTGACCTGTCTGTGGTGAAATATATCGACATGCATACGTGGAACAATTATTTACAGCTCAGGCACATCATGAGGCAAGTTAGTGAATCTGTGAAAAACGATGGTTTATTTACCATGGGGTTTTATATTGGGTTGAATGTGGGATGATTATAAACCTGTCTTCATTATCTGAAAAATGGAGAGGCCTCGCTAATGTTTGCTGATTTATTCTATAACCTCAAGGGTTTAGTTCTTGATTTATGCTCTTCAATGGCTGCTTGTGTAATCATACAAGTGTTGGTAAAATAGTGATGGATTATAGGTTGTTGTCCTTTGCAGTACTTGGGCTTTTACCTATTAAACTAAATGATGGCAGCCTTAAGTCTGATCATGTAAGACTGGAGAAATTTTCACTGCATTTAGCTTCCATAGAGGGAACATTTTTCTGACATTTTAATGATCTGAAAGCATTTTAAACTAAATTCCATCAGTTCATGTGTCACCTGTGTAGTCGTAATAGTAGTAGTAATAGTTGAAAAGACATGCGTGTGTAGCTCCCCTGTGCTGTCCTCGTTCTTCTCTGCCATCTACAGACAGTAGAAGGGAGTACTACACTGCCAGATGAGCACCTGCAAAGACACTGTGCCTTCCTTTTTTCCCATTCCAGTCTCTGTGGTATACCTGCCTCTGTTTCATCTGTTTGCACATACAATGTCTCATTTCTGTCAGCTGTTTTCTTTAGTGTTACTGAATATATATTTCCAACCATTTTTATGGCCTCAAAATGTTCAAATCTTAGCTGATGCATGCATCAAAAACTGTATATCTGATATTCTGTATGAGCACCAATAGATCCAGCAGAAGTAGGGCAGCAGATGAGAGTATAAGTATCCAAACCAGATGACCACCATCTGCTATTTGTGGTGTTGCTGTTGCAGTGTGGACAGGATATATTGTCGTAGCCCAAAAAATTTACAAGTTTCTGTCAAAGACACTGAACAAAAATCAGAATCCTGTTTTTTTCTCTCTTCTTTTTTCTTCTTTCCTGCCATCAAGCCTCAGGTAACCTTGGATAGAAGTTCCTGAGGCAAAACAATGAACACAAACAAGAGGGAAGATATTTTACATGCAAGCTGAGTGCGATGTCAGCCTCGGATAAAATCTAAATGTGGATTATTTATATTAAGTGCTTACACTGACTTAAGTAAAGGGTTTAAATGCAATTAGAATGGTTTGAAATATGACTGAGTGCGTGTATGAAAGGAATAAAATGAAAACTAGGGAGAGAGAGAGAGAGAGAGAGATGTGGTGGTGGCAGTGGTGGTGATGGAGTAAACAGGTCTTGCTCTACCTACTCAAAAGGAGAGAAAGAGCCCTGGGGTGGAGCAGAGACGACGGGCTCCATCTGGCGCCTGGGCAGCCAATGAAAAGAATGGAGAACTGTGAGAGCCAAGAAGAAGGGGAACATCATGAAAAGCTGCAATTGGATTTGTCGTCCAGTTCATTGGCACAGACTGCAAGGTGGCTAACGAGGCAGGTGGCTAAAACAGGAAGGAAAGGTATCATCAACAGCATCAATTCTTCAACCAAATGTAGTTTTTTTTTTTCTGCTGGTGTTCTTTGATGCTGATTAAAGAGAGAGAGAGAGAGAGAGAGAGAGAGAGAGAAAGAGAGAGAGAGAGAGAGAGACTGTGTATCTGATTCCATGCAATGGCTTGTTCCTTCCTTAAAAATGCGTACCCTGTAGCTACTTCTTCCCATGGGGAGTCGGAGTGTAGTATGTGCTCCATGTGCTACGCTCCTAAAGCATTATGGGAGAGGAAATGATGGTAAGCAGAGAGCCATCTGCTTTACCACTTGCCACGTCTGCCTGTGCCAATACCACCTTCTTGCCTCAATTTCTCAGGTGGGGAGTGGAGTGGATCCACGCTGTCTGTACACACACTTACTAAACTGCACATAAAAACTACTCAGCATACCAGGTTAGTGTCAAATCCAAAATTATGCACCTTAAGGAAGTACGTATGTATATCTATAGAAGCATCTCATATTTTTCTGTATCTCAGACAGTCAGGGGGGTTAACACATCTGGCACATTTTTTCTTAGCTTCTCACAAGTGGAGGTGATGTTGACCCAAGACTGATAGTATCGCATTCATAAGAGAGACAGAGCGGTGGGGATATTCTCTCCTTTTTTTTGTTTTTTTAACCACTAGTCTGTTTTCATTTTAACAGGAGAAGAGTGCTGCAGATATAGGCTCCGGCATCCTTAACAGCGGTGACATTGAAGAGATGGATGTACAGGCGGTCAAAGGAAAGTCATTTATTTCCGTTGACCCGCTCGGTCAAGTGGATTGAAGCTGAGCCTTTTGATTTGGCTTTTACTTTGCCTTTTTCCCCCCACAGAGTCCACACTGCTCCCGCAATTACTGCAAACAGAGAAGGTGATGGGTCTAAGATTTTGTCCAGATAAAGGAGTCAGGACCCTATCTCTCCTGTTGACACCATTAAGCCATCACTGAGACCAGGAAGCTAGAAGGGGGGCACTGAGGGACTGTCAGTCAAAGCTTAACGCCCAGCTCTTGTTTAAAACCATCTGCCACTGAACTCCCACCGGCCTCTTTGTATCTGATCCCAAAACCAGCAGCGGAGGGTCGATGGACTTGGTCGTCAGGAGGCATATTCACCACTTACCGTCTTATCAAATGCAAGCTAGGGACTGTGGTAGCGCGCATATTCTTGGATCAGGGTAGTAGGTGGAAAACGCTTAAGGGTTATTTATCAAGCCAGGCAGCACTGACTGCCAGTGCTGGAATAAAAAAAAGCAGTGGCGGTTCCAAGTAGCGCTTGTCTGACAGAGAGAACTGAAACAACCGCAATCCAGCTGTCACAGTGTGAAAATACAACACTATACGGATGGAGGCACGTCAAGTAAAAGGGTGCGGTTAATTTTGAGGGTACAGCTAAGGAGCATGAAGGAAGGATGTTTTCTCTTTTTTTTCCCTCCCCACCAACCATTGCAGGGTAGAAAATGGTGTGCAATTCTCTAACTCCATAGCCAGTTCAACTCTAATCCAGCATCAGTGTCAGACGGCACACCTAAATCTCTTCACAGTGAGACTTATCAAACAATAACAGATGCTATGCAGATCCATTTATAGCTGCAAGAGATGAATATTGTGTTGTGACTTCGGGGAAGTTGTGGCACATGTGTCAACTTCTTGTAATACCCTAATATTTGATCTATTGCATAAATGTATGAGAACTTGTCACTAGCATTTTATTTTCACATTTGGTTCAAACGGCTGTGAGGAGATTATGTCGGAAATTGAATCACCGATTATAGCTGAATTCATCTAATTCCACCTCAGGTGACAATTTAGGTTTGAAAACCACAAAACACAAACAGAAAATCTCACACAACATGGCGGGACAGCTGTCTCAAATCAAAGCAAAACGCCCACCCCTGCTTTTCACAAGGAATCATCTCTTAGAATAGTCCTTTTTTATTTGAAGTTGTATAACAACTATGTTTTCTATAGAGAGTTGTCAGATTTAGTTTTTCAAATCAGCAAGGACTGAATAGTTTCAACTTTCTGCTTAACAAAAGTATCACACCCTATCAGTTAGAATTTTTTTGACAAGGAAAACTGTCTTAGAAAGAAAGTCAGTGTCATCACAGTAAGTCTCGTTTTTTACTTATATTGTATTTAAATGTTCTTTTCTCAAGGTTTTGACCACAAATCTATATCTTATTCATGTATAATGTAGACTTTGAACATTTAACCACAGGCATGCCAATAGTATGTAATGTCTCGTGTATTTTGACAGGTCTGATGTTATGCTGATGTTAAAGTCGCACATTCACCTCTTCCCACACACACACACACACACACACACAAACACATAAACCAGTAAGTAGCTTCCGTCATGCAAGGTGCTGTCAGACCCTACTGGGAGCAATTTAGGGTTCAAGGTTCAACCACACTTCAACATGTGGACAGTTGGAGCCAGGATTCAAACCTTTGATCATTGGACAACATGCTCTACCAATTGAGCCACAGCCACCCCTACACCCTGACTCACTTAAAGCTTTTCAATTAATCTGTAAAAACCCAAGTGATAGCCTACTGTAAGTATCATGATACGTAGCCATGGCTCAGTTGGGCCCTTTATATAATACTAGGATAGGTAACGTTGGTGTTCATTCCAATACCATGGTTTTAATTAGTTCTCATGTTGATCTTCCTCGAAGCATAGACATTTTGTTTGCTTATGGTGTGTTTATGTTTTCAGATTGTTTCTGTATAAAAATAGACTATAGATCCCTTCACAGTCAACGTCATTCAAACATAAGAGGAATTTGCGTGTGCAGACCGGACTAAAAAAACTGCATGGAAACGCTGTTGTTTTTATAGATGACATACCTAAAGCACAGCTAGAAATGTCTAGTTGTTGTGTTGTCAGTTGTCAGAATCGTTACAAGGACAGGGTTAAACTGTATAGAATTCCATCTGGATCTCAACCATTCAAAAAAAAAAAAAAATCCACAACAGCTATGGTTACAAAGATCCAGCGTGTGAACTGGGATGAGAGCACGATCAGGAATATCCATTTGTCTGTCCTTCCCATTCTAACCACAATCTGGACCTTGAATAAAACTGCTGCAGCATGACCCATACCTACAATGAAATACATATTGAAAATAAAATGAAAGATATGGGAGATATCCAAATAGGTGGTTAAGTGATTAACCTGGAAAATTAAACCAGAGGAAGTGACAACAATGTTCATATGAAGTGTCTTAGCTGGCTGACTGCTTGATGAACCTGCCTTTGCTCTGTAGGTTTTTTTTGTTTTATTTATTTTTGTTTGTTTGTTGTTGTTTTCCTATTTATTTTCACTATACATGTTTTCCTGTGTGTTTTATATTTTGTTTTATTTTACAAAAAGCCTCCTGTGGACTGGTGTTGTAAATTAGCACTATTGCTAAAACACTCAAACAATGCATCTGCTTTGTCCAATGTAAATGCTATGTCCACATCAAATAAACAGTTAAATACATCAATCAATCAAATAGAAAGACGTAGATAATATGACCTCGGTGATACCATGCCACACCATAAAATCCATACACCCCCATAAACACATTAGACAGAGTTGGTACAAATCCATACCGCCTGCATTTTTCTTTTTGTTGTTGTTGTTGTTGTTGTTGTTGTTAACATGGATTCTGTGTTCTGTATCTGTTCTATGTACTGTATTCTATTGTATTGTATTTTACAATTTAGACTAATAGGTCAGGTTTTATATGTTGAATTAGAAGTGGTTAGCAGCTGTCCTCAGCATTGAATGAAAGCATTCTTATTTGTTCAGCAATGACAAACATAACGTTATTTCATGAACAATGAAAAGTACATATACAGTATACTCTGTGGACAATATATGGAATGTAATATGGGTGGCCTTATATCAACAATGCTGTTCCACATATGTGAATGAAATGTGTCAAATGTCATGGTAAATTTGTTTTATATGTGTTTCATATATGAAATGAAATACATACATTTACGTTAATACATTTACACAAAGAGATGCTGCTGAGGTAGTTTGGGCATCTGGTCAGGATGCCTTCTGGATGTTTCTTCTAACTGGGAGACAACTCCAAGGCGTGCTAGAGGGACTATATTTATTGTCTGGCCAGAAAAAATGGTGACCACACCATAGTAAGCTACAAGTGGAGAGAGGGAGGGCTGGACTTCTCCACTGCTGGCCACACAACTCACACCTGGGTGGGTGGGTGGATAGATAAGAAATACGATTTTCAAGATCTATTGTCCTAAAATAAGTTCTTATATCTCACTGAAAAGTTACTCTTTATGTGGTTATGTCTTTTCAGAAGTGTGATGGCATATTTTGACCAGAAATGACAAAAATACACTTAGTAAGATTTTAGGTGAATTCCAATTCCTCCTTTAACCCTCAATCTCAAAATGCACGCTCTCGCAAAGTGTAAGTGCTGTCCCAATTCTAAGAACGTTTAAGTTGAGGGTCAAGTTTGAGGGCTGTATTGCGCTCAATACTGACATTCTGCGACACCACCCTTGGGAGCAAGAGTTACCCAGAATGCAGTATTTTCTTTGTAAATGGAGATATAAAAAATACGAAAATCATTATATTATCTTACTTTAGGTCCATGTTATGGACTATGTACCTCATTGTTGCATGACATGTATTTTTTATTTTAGCTAGCTATTTTAGCTAGCTATTGTTTAAGTTAGCTAATGTCACAAAAACGATCTTTTTTCACCATGGTAATGTAGTTATTTTATCAAGATAACAGCCTATATAACATGCTTGTGCCAATAATGTTATAAGATAACCAGGCTAATGTCATCTCCCGTTGCCACAGAGTTATCTAACAATAGTTATAGTTAGTGTTTACCTTTCATTGAGCTGTGGTATGCTGTGACAGCTGAATGTGGTTGTGTTATTTATACAGATTATTTGTTTGATAGCTCTAACTGAAGGAATAACTTACAGATAGTCAACAACAATTTCAAAAATGTGGACCTGATGAACCAGTGGATGATAGCTGTGTTTGTGTCTTATGATTAAACAGGCAACATTAACAGTGCAAATATTTTTAAAAAATAATAAAGTTGTGTTTCATTTTAGGGAGTACAGAGACAACGCGGGCCCTGATTAATTTCAGGGCCAACATTTGAGTGGTGTCCCATTTCTAAGTCACAAAGAGCCTTTAACACTTAGTTTTGAGGGCTACTGATTGAGGGTGAAGGGAGGAATTGGAATTGGGCCTTTGATTTCTCCAGTGTGGGCTTGGGGTCTGTGAAGGAAGATCATCGTCTTATCTCTATAAATGGAGTCCTATCAGAGAAGTGGCTTAATTCACTGAATAAACAACTATTTTATGAAAACGTCTGGTTCTAAAACCTCTGTGGTGATATTTTAACATCCTATCTATCGACAGTACCACCTTATATGATACCAAATTAACTATACATTTCATTGACTGAGGTTTGAGGTATTAGGTAGTTATGATGGCTTCTCAAACCTCATCATCATAAGAACATCCTTTTGCGCCACTTTCTCTCACTCCAGCTGTACTCTATCTGTGTCCACTTCTTTCTTAGTACTTTTTCTTGCAAAATGTGTTTAAGGTCTTCAGTTTTCTGAGACTCCTCCAAAGGCTTCACCTTATCTTTTTGCAGAGATGTCAGCTGAACATCTGTCTATACTCTTTTATATTGCTCTCTCTCCAAGTCCTAACTCCTTTGATAGTTGGTCCACTTTAGACAGAACGTCAAAACATGCAAAGTTCTTTTGGAGCTTGTAAGTGTCTTGTCCTCTTTGGAGACCAGCTCTAGGTTTTCCTCTACTTGTGTTGTAAGGGTCTTCTTGTGATTTTTCTCCAACAAGTCTCTCTCTTCAGCAGATCCTCAGTCATTTCTGCATTGATCTTCTTCATCAGTTCCTCCCCACTCGCCATCAGTTTTTTTTTTCCAACTATCTTTGCTCCATATCTTTTTTTTTTCTGACTCACCTCTGACCACCTTCAAAACATTGTAGCAACTAAGGCTGAGGCTGAGTCAGTGCATTTTCTGTCAGCTTCAGATTTTCAACAGTGATTCCAGTCTTCGGTCTCTTTTCTTTTTCGGCACTGATTTCTACTTTGAGCCGGTCTACCTGTACTTGTAGTGATTTTCTTTGGCTTTGCAGCTCTTCAAACTCAGTTTCTTTGGGTACACTTGGTGCCTGCCTTTGTATTTGATGAAACTTTGCCAGGACTGCTAGCTCATCTCTGAGGCTCTAGTTCTCAGTTCACTCCAGCTCAAAAGCCGTTTCCAGTTCTTTGATGGGAGCTTCAGCAGATGTGACCTACTGCGGCTGGAAACGGAGAGCCAAATTTTCTCTCTCCATCCCTTTAAATTGTTTCCACTGATCGCTGGTGTCATCAATCTGTTTGTGAGAGTATTTTCCACACTATGAGCAGTTCTTCTACATCCTCTCCCTCATTTGCTGTGGAGACATCAGAGTTGATGTACAGTATAAAGTGTGGTTTTCAGTTGGGTTCTTGGCATCCTGCTGCATCGAAGAACATCTGGGGGTTTCTCCTTTTCTGTTCTCATTAACAACAGTCTTTTCATAAAACTGTAGCTCATCCATTTCCTTCCTAGAATTAAAAAAAAAGTTACAGATACACAATATATATTTAATGAAATCACGCAAAATCTACTATTGAGGTGCAAAAATTAAATTTTCCAAGATAGATTAATGTATTGCTGTGTCTTTTAATTGCTTGATTGTTTTGCATTATTGCATTAGTTAATGCAATAATGCATTAATATGGGAAAAATATGGGAAACCAGAATGTTATAACAAACAAATCTTAAAACCAAAACCCAAATAAATTAAAGTATTTCTACTTTGTTATGTTTCTTAAACTTAACAGCTGATTATTTGAAAAAAAAAGTGTGTGTGTGTTTCATGATGAAACTTAAGGGAAAAAAGAGAGATCAGACCATAGAGATACTGGTGCTGGTAAAGACGTCAGAGCAATATAGAATAGGATAAGCCTCTCCATCTCTAGTGTAATGAAGAATGACTGAGAGGGATTGCATGGGCCAACAGCTACTGAAGACAGAGGCCATTGCTATGCACCGAATGTTACACTTCAGACTAAGCAAGTTGAGACCTACAGCACGTGAGGTTAGATTACAAAAAGACAAGAGGACTGCGAGGTTAAACGTTGCTTCTCTCACTCTTTATCCCATAAATGACATGGCTCATTCATACAAGCAGCTCGCATTCAAGGACACAAGCAGGACTAGTGAAAGAAAAGAAAAAAACTAAACGCTCAGAACCAGTTTTACATAAAACACTGGAAAGAATAAATAGAAACGCACGCAGAGTAAAAAAAAAACAAAAAAAACACACATTTAGTTAAAGACTAAATCTTCAACGCTGTCAAAATATACAAAAGAACAAAGTAGCTATAGTGAAGCCTGCCTTTCACTTTACATATTAAAAGAGTTGGTTTTAAAACAGACAGTTTTTGCTGAGATTTCCCTTATGTATAGAGTAACCGGGATGTAGGAAGCAATAAATATAAAAGTCTTTTTTAGTTCTCACTCTGTAATTCTTCAAAACAGTTGGCAAACGCATGAGACATTTACTTTGCACAGTTGGTAACATAAAACTGAGCTGTCTAGGCCCTTTTGGTTTTCACACTCAATAAGTACTGATAAGCTAAACAACGGCAGAGCAAAATGGAATGTAAAAATGCATATAAGAAAAACACAGTGAATGTGGATAAGAGAGCGTGCATCATCTTTGGAAAATGAGGCTTTTTTTGGCTTGATGTACAGCTGTATGACTATGCATACTGTCTGTATTTTTTTTTTACACCTGTCTGATATGACATAGTCCCTGAGGAGCAGCACTAAGTCACAGTCTTGTTACATAGAAAGGTAACTAGTAAATGAATGCTTGCTGCAGGCCTTTCTCCTTTCAATCCTGGAATCCAGAATCATTTATTCACATCAAGAGGCTGCTTTGTAATCTACCCAAAGGGACTGCATTTGACAGTGGGTTTATTTATTCATATAACGTTCCCACAGATGCTTGCACAACAAGTGGATCATTTTTTTTTTTTTTTTTTTTTTACACCTGCCTATAGCAAAGTACATTTCCACACATCTGCACTCCAGAACTTTTCCTTCCACGGGGAAAGAGGATGACATCTCCTGCCATGAATAGCTATAGAGTGACTTTTTTTTTTTCCTTGATTAGAAGTCCTTTACGGTAAAATGATTCCATTCATTGACAGAGGTAGAGGAATAATTAATGTGAAACTCACTAAGGATTTCTCTTCTAATTGGCCATATGGACTGGAAAGAAAAGTTTTATTGTTTTCTTTTGTCTTTTAAAAGCAGATGTGCAGGTCTTAGACTTTTGGCTTTAGAGACTCCGTCATTTCTCCCCTGATGATTCCTGCCATAATTACTATACCATGTTTCATGCTATTTTAGTCCATGCTGAGGTTCCATAGTTAAAGACAGACACAGTTTTGCATCCGTGGCTACCTCTAGGTGGACTCTGGTTTGTCAACAGGCTTCTCTGAAGAGGTTTGATGTCAGTGTGATGTACGATGTCAGATGTTTACACTCTAATATCTGTGATGCTTCCCCGGAAGGCAGTATTCCTTGGTTGCATTCAAACCCATCAAAACTAAGCAATAAATGTATTTTTTATGTGGGGGATTTTTATTTACGGAGGAAAGCATGTTTTATCTGTGCAGATTGAATAGCAGCAATATCAAAATGTTTTATCATGGACCCTAAACCCAACACCCATTATCTCACTTTGGCATGAAATCCATGTTTTGTTTTGTTTTTCTTTTCTTTTAATCAACTACTGAAACGCATAAAGAAAATCAGAAATAGTACTTTACTTTGACTAAATCCACTGTTGAGAAATGTGTTGAACTAAAATTTAGCTGTTCATCCTGTGCAGCCCAACTTCCAATCTTGTCACAAATAAACAGGCCCTCCAAGAGTTGCACTTGTCAAACTGTGGATGAATTATAACATAAGACACGGTAAACACCGCAGTCAGATATTTTAACATTTTGTTCAAAATAGTGAAATAACTCACATTTATTGTTTCTGAATATGTTGAACTCTCTGAATGAGGGAGTGTGCAGGACCCACGTTATCTCTGTAATTGCACAGAGAACGCCACAAGCAAGACCTGAATAGAGATTAGACTGGTTTCTTCATCTTTGATGTTGGGATCCAGAGCCAAGCCAAGATTTTTAAATGACTGTCACCTGCTGTGCTGCTGTATATCCCCCAGGGATGCTGTGATCATTGGCAGGTTGCTGCAAATCAGACAGACACTTGACTACTCAATGACAGAATGATAGCTGTTAGGGGGAAGTTGCTTGTTTTTATTTACCTGTTTTTCCTCAATGGGTTATGACTTAAACGTGGTGTTTTTCATCAACTAGTGTCAAGGTTGTGGCTAAAATGTCAAGCCTAGACATTATCCAGACATTAGCATGTCTTGGCACCTCTGCAGCTGTATTTCTGTCTATTTTTGTAATAGAATTATGTAAATGAAGTTGTGGTGCAAACAAGCCCCTGAAAAGTCCTCGCAAATAGCTCCTTCATTACCAATTACAAGTGCAAATTACCTCAGCTTTAGAATTAATCCACCAAGACTGGCACCTTTGCACCCTAAAGCCTCTTTAGAAATGAGGCATTCTCTGATCTTATCATGGTTTCTGGGATGGAAAAAACCTCTCTCTTGTTTACCAGACTATAGAGTGACAATACTGCATCTTAGCAGTAATAACTAGGTAGTTTTTGAACAAGAAAAGCTGTGCATCGTCAGTATTTCTGAGATTCTTTTAGGTGGTGTGGGTGGGTGGTGGTAAGCTTTAGTGGATTTGACACAGTCTCAATTTGCCTAACCTCATTTACAAAACACCACTTAAGCAGGTGAAATTTACATCGAATTTGCATATGCATGGTTATGACAGACACAAAGAGACTGTGTGATTATAAGTAAAATTAGACAATGTGCTGCTGGTCGTTCACATCTTGCTTTTAAAGTTACATTTCAAAAAATGTTCCTACATTACACACAGCAGGGAGGCAGCTTTAAGAGTGCTTTATATTTCGGGAAAAGCTAGTAGAACAATATGGCACACATTTTTGCTACTATTATGCAGACGGTCAATGAACATAATAGGTTTAGAGAAGATGACAATCCAAGATGAAGAGATAAATGTGTATGCTGTGTGTCTTTTGGTATTATTCAGAGAATGCTCAAAGCGAAGTGTATTGTTTAACATCTTTATCAAGTGCGAAGAAGTCTAGCAACAGCCGATCTAGTTTGTAATGACTGTGGGTTTTCCACTCCTGACTGTGCATTTGCATAATGGAATTATGGGCTCAGCCATGCTATGTCTTTAGTGGACCATTAGGCAGGCCTTTACTGGATTGTAATTAGTGGCTTCTGCCCTTCACCTTCATTAGCATGCAAATGAAAATTCTGAACACCAAGAAATATTTGGCACATTGGGAGAAAAATGCCAAAGTGATTAACGGGCAATCCGTAGTGGAATTGTCTGTTTCTATCTATCAGAGTTTAGAGTACTTGAGATGAGACACTGTAAAGTGGTTGAGTCCTAACAGGTTGATCTGAACAATCAGCCTGCTGAAATGAATTTTGATGGCATGACTGGTGACAGAGGGTTCATTTTGGACCACAGGGTCTGCAGCCTTAATTTGAAAAAGAAAGGAAATCAATCTGATGCTCTGAGTGGATACAGGTTAACCCTTGAAAGATTGAAGTTGATTCTATTTTAAATGCATCTTCTTTTCAACATTTGTGAGTACTTCTTTCTACCTTTGCATTTACACACATACAACCCTACCTACACATTGTTTTTTTTGTTTTTTTATAAGACGTTTTGTACTTGAACTTCTAAACCATCTAGTAGCATTTGCAATTCTAATGTACTCATTTGAATTGAATTAAACATTGCTAACCATGAATACAATTGAACTTTCCAAACATGTCAGACAAGACCCTGCCAAAAGTAGCTCCAGACATGCACACATTAATCACAGGAGGTAGTCACTGGGCTGGCAAGTGAAAACATCCTACCATTGGCAGCACATGCCAGAGAAAGGTGAAGCCTGGGGGTCAGTCTCCTTTCGTTAACCCTGTCTAATTAAGAGTCTAAAGTCAACGTGAGGAGACAACTTGAAGGCAGCAATGGTTGCATTGCTTTAACAAATTATCGACTATACATATACCTGTAATTAATTTAAATATGTGCAGGCCATCTGTGAGGAGAGATAAGTACAGGCAGCTTTTGCAGCTCAACACTTTATACCTTCACCTCTACAGGTTAAAGTTGCCATTTTTCAGTAAAATGTAAATCAGTGCTAAGAGAAATGTGAAAATTTCTAACATTTCACATTTGATCTAAAAGCTGTACTGTCAGAAAAATCCCACCTGGAAGACAACAAATGAGCAAACATGACTAAAATCACATTTTAATGACTAATGTGAATGTGACAGCTCCTTTTGATGAAAATAGTGCAGTTGAGCAGCCAATTGTTGTTCATTTTAAGTGCATTATTATAATAGGTGCTTGTAGAATAATGACTTTAATGCATCAAAAATGAGTGAATGAACAAAAAACGAAGACAAGGATGAAATACGAAAACAAATTATGTTTGTGGCTGCCCACTAAGTAGTAACCAGCCTCTTCAAATATTATATTGTCAATTAATTTGTGCACTTTTCTCTGATGAGCACAGTTTCCCAATTTAGTTTATATTGGACAATTTTACTGGTCACATATTTGTGTGTATCCAATGGCAACATTCATAGGAGCTGCTGGAAACTGTTCCTTTAGTCTTTTGAGATGAGTGTTGTAGATGACCACAGGGTTTTGTCCGTTGTGCTACAAAACATGATTCATTGTCATTAATGTTAATGTCTCTTTTCTAGGGTCGATGGTGAGGGTATTGTTTTTGGTTCAATTATTTTGTTTTGTGTGTGCAGTGCGTGTATTTGTCAGCAACTTTTTATGAAATTTCCTCTGCCATTTTCAAGAAAGGTGCAAAGTGGTCCACAACAGTTCATATATATAATTTTGGTGAATGTAGGTCAAAGGTAATCAAAAATGTGTTTTTTCCAATGAGAAGAGATAGGGAAAGTCAGGAATATCTTTTTTCATTCCTGTATATAGCATATAGCTTATTTTTCTTTTCATGTGATTGACACCAAAACCTTGAAGGTCAAGGTCACAATAAAGGTCAAAATCAACTTTTGAATTACTCATCTTAGAGACTTCCAATGAGCATCTAAATGTTTGTCTTTCAACTCGGCAACTACATGTAGGCTCCAGAATACCATCATGACCTTTGACCTTGAAAGATCAAACGCATATTCTCAGGTTTGGAGAGGGAGTTGTTCATTAAGAGTTAAAATATTTGCAGGGGCCCAGGATTGTTACGCTTGGTTCCACTTCTGTAAGTTAAATTGTCTTTATGGAGACGCTAAGTCGTGCGCTTCTACTTCCAGTCCATGGGTGCTTAGCTCGCAAAATTTTAATGGGGGTGAATGGAGCGAGTCAAGCTAAATTCTGATTCCGTTTGACAAGTGCTCTGAAATGTATATATGATAGCCGTTAATAAGAAATATTTGATATGGCATAGACAGACCACTCATTTTTGATAGGAAGCAATTGTGACGTTTTATGTGGGCTTAGTAAGAGACTACAATGTGTCATGTATGTGACGTCACACTCCATTCTGTGGTGACGTCACATGTGCGCCATGCATGTAGTCCAACTTATTAACATGTTTTACTCGCAAATAAATCAGCCGTTGGTTAACAGAAGCAGTTGAAACACACATCAATAATTATTTATTATGAGGTACAACGTGTGTGATTCAGGGCACATGACAAACCAGATACCATTTTAGCATTTTATTTCCCATTAAATACTATTGATTAATTTTCTGAGCTCAGGCCCCATGAGCCGCCCGGAAGGGGCAGAGACTTAAGATCCCTATTTATTATCACTTTATTTTCATTGGTCATTGTTGCGAACATTTTTTCCTTTTAACCCACAAAGACTGAAATGTCCATCATCTACCAAAATCATCTACTGATATAAACTGTTTAATCCCTGTTGATCCACTAATTCATGTAAATAAATGGTGTAAGATACAATTATTCATCTTTTCATGGTCATTAGATATGACCTATTTGTACATCTAGACTAGGGGTCTCCAACCCTGGTCCTAGAGAGCCACTATCCTGCCTGTTTTAGATGTTTCCCTCTTCCAGCACATCTGACAGTTGTTCTCAGTCTTTTGCAGAGCTGAATGATAGGCTGATCATCTGAATCAGGTGTGTTGGGAGACGGATACATCTAAAACATGCAGGACAGCGGGACTCTCTAGCACCAGGGTTGCAGACCCCTGATCTAGAGGTTACCGTGGAAACACAGTCATCTTCTACAACAGAGGTGGGCAATCCTGGTCCTCAGGGCCCAGTATCCTGCATGTTTTAGATACTTCCCTCTTCCACACCTGGAATCCATTACATCATTATCAGGCTTCTGCAGAGCCTGGTGATGAGCTGATCATTAATTGAATCAGGTGTGATGGAAGATGGAAATAATAAAAATGTGCAGGATCCTGGCCCTCGAGGACCAGGATTGTCCATGTCTGTTCTACAACATTGATTCACCAGTAAAAGCCATGGAGTTGGATCAGTATCAGTGGGTGAACACACTGTGTTTATGTTCAGTTAATGATAGATTCTTCTGGAAAAAGTCACTTTGTTTTCAGTTTTCGCTCATATTGTTATTGATATTATAACCCTCAATTTTACTCTGAGCCTTTATGAACATCAATATGATTAGTAAATAAATATTGGAAAATACTAGATTATCAGTGGGAAAAAAAACCCATAAAATACAAAAAACTTAAACTTAAGGATGGTTAAAAAATGCATTTTGGAAGTGCCATACTGGGTCCTTATGGGTTAAAATCATGTTTGATCGGATAAAAATCCATGGTGTCAGGATGAAAAGAATCAATGAACTGCACGACACGGTGCTAAAGGGAGTAAGGGAGTTTATTAACATAAAAGCAAACGTGAGCAAAGAAACTGAAAACCTGAGGATGAAACACCCACATAAAGACAAGATCAGAATGGTGAGAGTCGGGGTTATGGCGGCGAGGGAAACCATCAGAGTCCAGGTGTGGCGATGGACAAGTGACAGCAACAATGATTCAGCACCTTCTTCTTTTTCTTCGTTCAGGTTTATTTGGCAACTGGGTCCAGCTCAGAGGCATTACCACCACATACTGGGCCAGTATGTTATCCAGCATGATCAGAGGGAATATCAAAGATGATTATGTAAATTAATTATATTCTTGACAATAAACTGAAAATCTATTTTAACAGAGGCTGCATACATGAAGTCAGGGATATCTTAAAACTGAGATGTTTCTGTGTGTTTACATGACAATAACAGACAAGCACACCAAAAAGGAAGGTTTTACAAAACTCCAAAGTGTACATTTCTACAAATCTCTGTTTTTGTGTTTGCGTATTAACAGAAAAGACAAAATGGACATTCTAGGATTTTTATAGCCTAGCCGCGCTATCCCCATTCATTTGACGTATGGGTCAATTAATGCAGGCTAAAAGGTTGACTTTCAAATCCCTCTGTATACCATAGTGCGGTACTACAACCAATCAGCGTAATCTTTAAGATGACAAAATAAAAGTGCCCGAAACGCCAGTGAAAGTTACAACTAACTAAACAAAATTGGGGATTATGGAGCATAACGACTGTTGTCGCTTCTGTAAAAACAATGCAATAATTGCTGGTGTTTTCTCACTTCCTCACTTATGTTTGATAAAAGGAAATTGCCGCCCAGTTGGCAGTCATCTATCGTCATTACTGTTCTTCTTCTATGGTTGTTTCTCTCCAACTCGTCGCAGCTCTGTCGTCACTGTGATTTGTCGGCCAGTTTCTAGCCAAAAATTACATTGAGGATAACTAGACTGTCCCCGGTAGCAAATTAGATTTGCTGCCACTAGGGTCGTCTAGTGCGGCTAAGCTAGGATTTTTATAATTCACCAGACGCCGAAGTTAAGAAGGTTCATGAATTTGTTGAAAATGGCTAGATTCATGTGTTTGTTAAAAATATGTTGGCAGTGCTCACTGCATTTGTGTTAATGGAATTGTGATTTGCACATTTAATTATTGTCATTTGTTATATGTGAGTGGTTTATATTGCGTTTCGAATCTGCTGTCACGTGAGCTGTTGTTGTCAGGAAGTGTTGGGAAGTTAGAGACATGTGTTCCAAGTAAAGCGCTGTTCTAGAGAAACCCATTTCCAGCCTGTAGTCTCATTTTACAAAGAGTGCACCTTAAACCATCAATGAAACCTCACGTTACATTTTTTTTTTATTGTCCCCATGCCAATGCAACACTGCAATGTTCCCTATGATGACACTAATAATAAAGGATCTTATCTTATCCTACATATCTAATCTTATATATAAAAATAATCTTTGTGATGCTACTGTATAATGACTTGTCACTATAGCATCAGATATTAATTATTTGTATATATGACTTACATGTATACATACATACATACATGACTTAAACATCTATTACTTATATTGCACAAACAAATACAGTAATTGCAAAGTGCAGTAACTGTATTTGCTGCAACTCCTCACAATGTTCTGTAAAAACACTGTGTATTATTTAATACAATTCTCATCTGTAAAAATAGTCTCTTAGAAGTTCATATGTGTCTTACTTTAAATTATTCAATGGAGTCATGCATGGATAATACTTTTTTATTCAATTCCTTCAACACCTTCCTTATGCAGTATATATTACAGAATACGAGTGTGGACAGATATGTGTTTTCATACAGTTCTGGTATAATGTTAATAATTAAAATGTGTGGGAATGAGAAAAGGTTGGGACAGGCATGGATTTAAACTTCAACTTGACTGGCTTGGCACAAATTACAGAAGTTACAGAATGAAACACAGGAACATATCAACAGTTTACATTTTTATAGAAAAGCCTCCAAAACGCAGCTGTGACTGGGTAATAATCTTTGTGAATACTACAGTGTGTCAGATTGACCATAAGGATAATTTATGAATGAGTTTTATTTTTCTTTTTATCTTTCCCCTGTGCATAGATACATTGTAGATTTAGAGAAACCTTGGAAAAACTACTTGGCTTTTAATCTTATGTTGAGTCACTCAAGCAGATGATGGTTCCACATGAGAATAGGTTTGTTAACATTGCTATTGGGATATACAAATCCAATTGTTTAGTATTCATTTATTCAATTCAATGTTACGTGCTTGCATAATTGCCCACTCTACATGCATAAGGAGATGGTCAAAGAACCCATGCGAGCAGGTCAGTACTTCACAGAGCTATGCCTCATATTGTTTTAGTGCTTCCTTCCAGGCGATAGCCAGGACCAGAGGATTTATGTCTTCAGGTTGTTCATCCAAATCTCATGAAGGCAACATCTCAGGAACACCTTGAGGACATTTCTCCAAGTTTTGCAATAACAATATATTTGGACACAAGGATAAAGATGATTGGATTTTGGTAGCTAAAGGTCAAAGGCCAAGATTGATGTGACCTCACGAGACACGATCCTGGCTGTAACTCAATAATTCATACACCATTTCATTTTTAAAAAAAAAGTGTAATCAGGTAAAGTGATGATGTAGTGATATTTCTGAAATGTCAGAGATCAACTTCTCTCATGTGAACACGATATCGCAGTTAGACCTGGAGTGAGGATTTTTCAGATGTGCCTCAGACGTCCATTTGGAGTCAAACCTGAAATGATGATGGTCAAAGGTCACTGGGAGTGGAAAGAAATATATTTATGGCCATAACTCATGAATTTTGATGATAATTACCACATACGTGACAAAATGAGTGATAATATTTTATGTTCAAAAGATAAAGGTCAACTTCACTACGACAGCATATTGTTCTGTAAAACACTTTTATGGCTGGTGTTCAACACAGTAAGTGAAAAGAGCATGTTTCTCTCTGGAATAATGATAGAAACCATTTCAGAGTCCATGCCACTTGCAGCTGCGTGCACAGACCGATGGCAGAAAGACAACAGAAATAAATGACACAACATAAGGAGTAAAAAATAACATGCTACGCTGTTGGATGTCAGAGAAAGAAAACAAAAAATAATGATATTCACTTTTATAGAATACCATCATGAGGCCATTTAAAGTTAAACACAGATGTTAAACTTCTCACTAGACAGAATGTTCTGGTTCCAGATGGACACACACTGGACCACTACATGTGATATGACACACTGAAAATCTGTTTATGATAACTAGAGCTGATTATAGTCGTTGACAGAGGAGAAAACACTGAACAATGATTCAGTTATTACACAACACAATGAAGCATCTGTATTCAGACACTGTCGTCTGTTTGATTTATCTAATACAGTCACTAATCAGGAAACTCACATAGGATTATAATACTAGTATAGTGATTTACAATCTGCGTGTGATTTATATACGTAGTCCTTAAATTGCAATTTGATTTAGAATATGCAATTTATTAAAAGAAAACAGACAAAGACCTATTCTTTCAATCAGTACTATTCTTACCGTGTTCTATATAATTTATAAATAGAATACCTGTATTTCATTTGTGTAATAAGAAATGTCTGACTGTTGAATCAAAACCTTTGTGATCATTTATACTGTATGTTAAAGCACGTTCCTTTTCTTACCTAAAATTTAAGTCAAAAATCCTGTTACGAGTCCCCATGCTGACTCTGATGTCATCTGTACTGTCATCTATATTAAATCATGCTTAGATGACAGGATCAGTAGGTTCAGTCAGATGAAAACATTATCCTTTTACCATAATCTGTTCTTTCATTTCATATTACATTACAGTTTAGTCAATGTAAGTTTCCATGGAGGTGGTCCATGGAAATGGAATCTTGTAATTATTTTATACTACATATTTCTGTAAAATTTCAACAGAATAACTAATATAATTTACAGCTATGAATTATGGATTTGCATGCAAACTCAGGGTTTTTTGTTTTAATGATTTGAACTTCAACTTTGACCATTTCATTCTCAAATGTGAGTAAATTTGGCCAAAGAGAGGTAAAATCTCGAACGTTTCTGGGGGTTTAGACTGTGTGCTATTGCTTTTTATTGTAATCTGATCAGAAATGCTGTATTTGTGCATCATTTTGAACATTATTACAATACTTATATGTGACCCACAGGGAGCCATGAGAGCAGACTTTTGGGGAAAGACGTCTTTATATTGTTAAGTAGTGACATAAAAAATTGCTAGTCAATCAAATGTGAATGACAATTAGTATACAGTATCTATGGTGTCTGTCTCTCTCCGTCTCTCTGTCCCTATCTCCCTATCTCTGTTGCTCTCTCTCTCGCTCTCTCTGTTTCTCTCTTTCTTTTCTGTCGCTGTCTCTCTCTTTTTCTCTGTCTCTCTCTCTGTCACTGTTTCTCTCTCTCTGTCGCTCTCTCTCTGTCTCTCTCTCTTTCTCTCTCTCTCTCTCTGTCTCTCTGTCCCAGTCTCTCCCCCTCTCTCTTTCTCTTCTTCTCTCTCTCTCTCTCTCTCTCTCTCTCTCTCTCTCTCTCTCTCCCTCTCTCCAATGTTAATACCAATACTCCATCAGGTCAACTGTCACCACATGTGGATGTTTTCTAACCATTGCAGTAACTAATAAGTGGTCAAATTCTATCTACATCCATTTTACTTTTCTGCATTAACCTTGCACTGCAAATTACCCTAATAAAAGAAAAAACAACAACTTTAATTTAGATGTATTAGACAGTTATTATTACCTCCACCACAGAACAGCAGATGTTATGTTTTTATTGGGGTTTGTCTGTCTGTCTATCTGTTTGTCTGTCTGTCTGTATGTATGATTGTGTGTCAGCAAGGTAACTCAAAACTTTATGGAAGGATTTTGGATATGTTGACACTGGTACAAGGCATACATGATTACATTTTGGTGGGGATCCAGATTAATACATCGGTCAGCCGATATATCGAGCCGATATTTGAGTTTTTAAAGTGTATTGGCCAATTCACATGTTGTTTTGCCGACTCCCTCCCCCATCTTTGTATTTTTGGCAAAAATAAAAAGTCTCTTGGAGCTCTTAAACAACTGAATAACATAAAATATTTAAAACAATTAAATTAACAAACAAACAAAATGTGCACAATATTACATGTTTGCAATCATTTAAAATATAATTATGGAGGTATTAAATTCAGGTCTGTTTGTTTGTCTGTCTGTTTATCAGCAGGATTACACAAAAAGTTCTGAACGGATTTTGATGAAACTTTCAGGAATTATAGATAATGGGTCAAGGAAGAAGCTTTTAGATTTTGAACACTAAAGGTCAAAGGTCAAGATCACACTAAAGGTCAACATCTAAAACACATCAGTGGTAATATCTCAGGATTCAGACAAGATAGAATCTGGTGGGGGTTTTTTTTCCATTCACATCGTCTTACCTTCAGACATCAGATGGGTCAACACCTTTGGCTCAGTCACATCACGTTTTGACGTCATATGACGCCATATCAAGCCTTGACAGAGGTCTGCTGTCTCTGCCTTGTATTGTTCTTGTTTTAATGAATCCATAATGACCTGTGTGGACTGATCTACCTTGGTGGAGGTCAGTGCTCTCTGAGTGCTTTTTTTAGTTTTAAGAGTCAATTTTGTATTTTAAGTATTTGTAGACAATTTTATTTCTAGATTTAATTATTTTAATTCAAGAAATCTTGTAAGTGATATTATCTTACAGCATGGACAGATATTTTGACTGTGTTTTTGCTCAGCTTTAGTGTTTTTATACACCTTTTTTGTAGAGTTCTGTAGGGTGGCTGTGGCTCAGTTGGTCCACATGTCAAAGTGTAATTGGGCGAGACACTGAAGCCTAAATTGCTCCCAGTAGGTCTGACAGCACATTGCATGGCAGCAGCCGCCTACTGGTGTGTGTGTGTGTGTGTGTGTGAGTGAGTGAATGCGCGGCTAATGTAAAGCGCTTTGAGCTAGTGATGTGCGGATCAATCCTAAAATGTCGATACCTCCGATACTGGATCCTTCTGCTGTGAAATTGATTCTCAATTCAAAATATCAATACTTAAGTCATTTAAGGTAAGGTCTATCCTTAACAAGAACATGGTAGAAAGTAACTAAACTACTGAGATGTTATCTAAATGACAGGCGGTTGGTGGGTCTACTTTTTCTTCCGCCTGGGTAAGTGCGTCATATGTCAGCATAGCAGAGAGTGTTTTCAAAGACAGGAGGTTCAGAGTAAAAAAACAAAGAGATTAAAGGAGAAAACAGTAAATATGATCTTTTTCCTCAACAAAAACCTGTGAATGAGGGACAACAGTGTTAACGTTGGATGCTGTGTTATTGAAATGTTCAGTATTTTCAAGGCAAGGCAAATTTATTTGTATAGCACATTTCATGTACAGGACAACTCAAGGTGCTTTACACAAAAACAGAAACAGAAGAAAATTAAAATGATAAAGATGCATTAAAAGACAATTAAGATCAAGACATAAAAACATTTTAAAGCAAATAATAATCTAAGTAAAAGCTCCAGTGAACAATAATGTTTTCAGGCCTGATTTAAATGAACTGACAGTTTTTCTCAGACCTCAGGTATCCAGGTAGTTTGTTCCACAGTTGGGGAGCAGAGTAACAGAATGATGCCTCACTTTGTTTCGTTCTTATCTTTGGAACACACAGTAAACCTGTTCCTGATGACCTTAGGGCTCTGGATGCTTCATAGGGAACCAGTAGGTCTAGGATGTATTTGGGTCCAAGGCCGTTTAGTGCTTTATAGACCAGGAGTAAGATTTTGAATTCTATCCTTTGACCCACAGGAAGACAATGTAAGGATTTGAGGACCGGTGTGATGTGGTCCAGTTTCCTGGTACTGGTCAGGACTCTGGCAGCAGCGTTTTGGATCAGCTGTAGCTGCCTGATTGATTTTTTTGTTTAGACCAGTGAAGACACCATTGCAATAATCTAACTTACTGAAAATGAATGAATGAATTAGTTTTTCTGTGTCTGGTTTGGACAGAAGACCCTTGATTTTAGCAATGTTCTTTAGGTGGTAATAGGCAGATTTGGTAATGGCTTATAAATGTTTGTTAAATTTCAGGTCAGTCAATAATTACACCCAGATTTCTGGCTTGGTTTGTGGGGTTTAGTGACATGGACTCAAGGTGAGCACTGACCTTTGACCTTTCTTTTTTGGGGCCAAAAACAATCACTTCTGTTTTGTCCGCATTAAGCTGGAGGAAGTTCTGGCACATCCACTCAGTGATTTCAAGTTTTCAATTTCATGTTCATTTAACAATAATGAAGATACAAGTTTTCACCTTTATAGTAATTTATCTTTTTGTAATTGTACTCATTTTCTTTTTTTCACAGATAGAAACACTATCACATATTTTGTATGATGGTGTCTCTGTTTTTTCTATTGTTCATTTGTTTTTTCTACCTCAATATGCTTCGGTTTAAAATAAATAAATAAATCACTCTGCCTTGTATTGTTAAGGAAGCTACGATTTAAAATATTCTACAGTTTTTTTTGTTGTTTTTTTAAGATTTAAATGACATTAGGCATTGGCATTGGTATTGGTGTCACTGATACAAGACTGAATTCTACTTGTTACCGGGTCAGAAAGAAAATCAATGTTTCGAACATCACTATTTTGGGCACCATGAACATGAGAAAGTGCTATATAAGTACAGTCCATTTAGTTTAGTAACTTTTTCAGTGGTCGTACCAATTATTCTGACTGAGCCTGACTAGACCTGACCATTCATGATGTCCACATTTGATTTATAATCATTCTGACAGGCATCAAATATGAGTCTGGCTTTTACAAACTGAGTTGCCACTGGGATGGAATCAAGATAAAACAGCATCTGCTTGTAATTAAATAGTGGAACTGTCACTTTCTGCCAGCAGTTACAGTATTGTTCCATCCATAATAGAACATCCTCACTTTTGACATTCTTCTTGTTCCCTCTCAGATCAACATAATTTCATTTTATTTTGATGTTTAAATCTTTGAATAATGCACTTATGATTCTGAAAAATAATAAAACACTAAACCATTGGTTGACTCATGTGCAGTTAATTTTTCTCTCTTTTTTTCTAATGAAAAATGTCATCATTCAAGGAGCTTTGAAAGCAGTTAAATACCTGTAAGTTCAAGGAGCAGCAACACATTGTTTGTTGCTAATGTCTGCTGTATTCAAAGTCATTTTAAGCTCATAAAGAGGTGCACACTTGCTTTTTTTCCCCCCTGTCATTAATGCAGTAAGCATTCAGCATTAGGCTCGAGTCAAAATGACAGCACCATATTTTGTTGTCAAGTCATGTTAAACAAATTTTTATGGAGATTGCCTTTCACATAAGCAGGAAATAGGCAGAAGTAAATGATATGGATTAAAACAACTTAACTAAGCAATATGAAAATGACATTAAAGCCACTCATCACACAGGAAGCAATCAAAACTCAATACTAGCTGATTTCTGTCGACTTAAAATCATGTCATGAATAAGGCACATTTTCATAAATGAGTTATCATCCTTAATTACATGTCTTTTTCTCAATCACAGAACTTTAATTGGATTGGTATATGTATGAGAAATTATCTATATTAAATTGCAACAGTGTGTCACTGCTGGTTTTATATGAATGTATTTGTGAGGTTCGTGTTTTGTTTTGTCCAGTATCGCCCCACGTTTTTTCTTTTATTTTCACGTTTATATTTATATGAACTTCTTCAGCCATTTTATTAATGTTTTCCAATTTATGATGTTGACATTTTGACAACCAGGATGATTGTTTCTCTTCTAAATTAAACTTTTCAGAAATGATTTGACTCTGCAGACTGCAGTTATTAAATGGACCAAAGAAATGGGGGAAAAAAAAGGTCCAAATGAATGTAATTATTTCATAGACTGATCCAAGTAAGATCTTACCATCAATCAGTCCCTCCTCTGCAGTCATAAAGAAATATTCATTCAGCCAAGACACTTCTACAGTAAATCAAGTTAAAGAAAATTTTTAGGTCCACTGGGTACATTTCCGTTTATTTATATATTTTCCCCCCACCAAAAAACCAATTGCATCATTGCTCAGAATGGACAGCTTGCTCAATAATTCATACAATTAGTTTTTCTCCTTAAGCAAGCTCTCTTGTTTCAGTAACCTGCCTCAACCTTCGCACGGGCCCCTGTCTTATTAATCAGACCCAATCGATTTAGTGTTGAAACTAATTAAAGGCCTGACATGTGCAGTTGATTCCAGACATCTGTATGTGTCACGAATGCAAAAACACGCCCTCTCTGCCACTCTTTAACTCACTGCAATTGACACCCGCAGAGTAACTTGTTCCACCAAAGCCGAGGAGAAGTGACGCAATTAGTGTTTTTCAGCAGATTCATTGTCCAATGTGTCCACAATTACGCCTGTGTTTGAATACTAACAAGTCGTCTTAAAAACCTTTGGCTGTGTTTTAAATCACAGTGTCAGTTTCTCTAATTCACATGTTTCCTGCCCTTTTGGACTGAGCAATATCAAGGTTTTAAAAACTCTGAATATTTATGTAGTATCCATCTGTTGTTCAACATTAATAAGCATTAATAAGTTTTTTTACTTTTTCACACTCCCTTTCGAATATGTCACTTGCCTTCTTATTTTTTATTTATTTTATATTGTCTTTGTCTTGTTATTTTATCAATTATTGGCTTTTGAAAGATCAAATGTTTTTGTGCTTGATGTAATCTTTTTTTTTTTTTCTTAGATTTTTTTTTGTCTGCATTTGTTCTCATCTTGCAGCCAAATATTTTAATATTCAGTGCATGTGTGTGACCATCATCGGTCCTCCCTGAAAGCTGAGCAGACATCCTTTATTAGAACTCTCTATTATAAGCCAGGGAGGGCAGTGCTACACCTCAGTATTGACGTATTCTAAGTAAAATAACTAAATCAATCTATCAATTGCCTTAATTTTTTGGAGTTCTAACTTATTTGGATTTACAGTGCACAATCTGTCTGTAACGACCTTTGATTAATGGAAAAACCTGCATCATAATAGATTTCTACAGTGTGAAAATGAGGTGATGCAGACATCTTAGACTCAGTCCACTCAAACCACTTGAATTACATTATACTAAAATTTAATGAAGGAGTTTTTGTTCAATGATGATTAAAAAAAACTATCTAGAACTGAAACTATAATGTATACTCTTTCTGCATTTTGGTAAATGTGTATGTGTTAGCAGAGGTGTCAAAACTACTCCCATTCTGTACTTCAGTAGAAGTACAGCTACTTGTAAAAAAGAAAAAAAAACACTGGTAAAAGTAGAAGTACTGATTCAACTCCTTTACTTAAGTAAAAGTAAGAACAGTACAACATCTGAATTGTAATAAGTTACAAAAGTAAAACTGCAGTTTTTGCCATGAATGAAATAATAATTATTTAACCATAGACCAAATTATAAAAGTATCCAAAAATAAAGTCCTTAAAAGTGAGTTACTGTGCAGACTATGTGTTTGATTGGGTTACAATACTGAGCTTTGTGGGTATGGACAGAACATTTAGGAAAAATGGGGGGTAAAAAGTCACAACATGTATTTTTATATCATCATTATGAGAAAAAATAAAACCATAAATATGACATTAAAAAGCATAATTATGAGAAAAAGAGTCAAAATTATTAAATAAAATGGCACAATTGAGATAAAAAAAAGTCAAAATCATGAGATTAGTCATAATTATGACAGAAAGATGATAAAAGAAGATGGAAAAAGGTTTTTAAAAAATTAATGAAATAAATATGAGATAAAAGAAATGCATAATTATGAGATAAAAAAAATATAATATGAGATAAGAAATGTATACGTATGAGATGTGACGCACTGTACAGTACACAGAGTTAGTACGAGTAGTAGGTAGATATGCAATTTCAAACACAGCCTATGTTTTGCATTCAACAACAGACGCATTTAAATATGGTGCGGGTTCTAAAACTGCTAACTCACCTCATCAGCAAAAGGACACAGACAGCAATAAGCAGTAATGCAAAGCACTAATTACTGGATCTCACAAGTGGCACAGAGAGGAAGTGAAGCTAAGGCTCAATAGCTGAGTCTTTGCTTCCAGCTGTTTTACACTGACTCTGTGTTTCTTAAAATGTATAGTTTGTGAAGTAAATGTTGCTTGCCATGATAAACACTCAACACTATTCATTAAGTAGTATAAACACTCATAACTAGACTTCATGCCCCTAAAATGAATATGTGCTACTTAAAGTAGCAGTGGTGGGTAAACAATTAGCGGATTCTGCCCTTCAATGATGAAGCTTCCCACTACCCCTATTAAAGTATGGCATCTTTATACAGTTTATGCCTGCTGTTTTATGAATTCACAATTACACCTCATTAATGTGTCATTTGCATAATTACAAGGAATGGGGACACCATTCACAGTGGGAATACAGACTACCTTTAAAAAAACACACACGTTGTGAGCTGTAGCACATATAACTGATATTTTGATATTGTGCATTTTTAGCTGTGTGGATTATTAATTAATTTAC
Source organism: Siphamia tubifer (assembly GCA_020466265.1). Taxonomy (NCBI): domain Eukaryota; kingdom Metazoa; phylum Chordata; class Actinopteri; order Kurtiformes; family Apogonidae; genus Siphamia; species Siphamia tubifer. Next base: position 11,972,657 of record CM035785.1, read on the forward strand.
ATCATGAAACTGGGACAAAATTCACACAGTTTCTTGATGCTGGATGAATTTACTACTGAAATCTGCCCAAGTTTTTCCATATTTTCTTTTCCAAAATTCATATAGTGTATGAATTTTCTTTGTCATTAATCAAAATTGTTATTCTGTCTCATCAAGGGGAATTAAATAGAGTGTGCAAAACATAGTATCTGCAATAGATGCAACGTGTGAAATTCAGTGAAAGAGCTCATTGGCCTGCACAGGTACTTTAACCCACCCTCTCTAGGTTATTTGTAAGATAAATGAAACCACAGAAACAGATGACAGGTCTTTAGCTCAACTATAAAATGCAATTAACCAGCAAATGAGGCCAGGAAAGCCACTCTGACCATTCAGCATGAGCAACAGCTAGGGGGAGAAGGAGGGGAATAGTAATTCATACCCAATCTGCAAATTGCCCTGCTACCTTAACTGGGTAGATAAATAGCATTTGGCACGTTAACTGCTGCTGATTTGGGTATTCAAAGGCGCTTAATTAAGATTTCTAGAAATTTTATATTATTGTCCAATGATCAAAGATCTCTTCGGACTCTCATTTATCATGGCTGTTTTTCATTTAGGGAAATTATTTTAAATTGCTTGATTTTGCCTCAAAGTGTTGGACTAAACCAAGCTTTTGTTGCTTTCTTTTTCTTCTTATATTGAAAATCCCATTAATAATTGACTGCAAGTTTATTAAATTATTAATAATCCAGCTTCGTAACATTACCTTTCTCAAAAGACTATCAGATGACTCATCATTAAAGAAAAGATACACATATGAAAATCCAAGTTGGTTTTGTTAATCCATTATTTGTGTTTCTGGATGACAATCATCATGTACAGAATTTCCCAGAAGTCCAACAACACCGTATATTAAATGTCAACAGTTTAACAGACTGAAAACATGTGGCTGGAGTGTAGAATGGTTGGCTGTATCTCAGTCGAGATAAAAGAAATATAAGAAAGAATATATGTAGCATTTCTAATGTGTTTCAAGAGAATTTGATCATAAAAAAGGGGAGAATTTTTGAAAATAGGCAATTACAAAACGACCACACGGACAATATATACACTGGTGAGCTGAGAAACAACATTTCAGATGTAGGTTTTTCTCTAAAATTCTATTGTTATCTTTGTTTGTTCAAATAGTAAAGTATTCTAGGTGTGAGTTGTATTATAATATAGAGAAGGGACAAAGACCACAGAAAGAAAGTGAAACCAACATGGAAACTAAATGGAAAAATACAACACAAATAGAATAGAACAGAACAGAATACAATACAATTAAATTAAACTTGAAAACCAAAAAAAAAAAAAATATTTCAAAAGTATGTATGACTTGTATTTTGCTCACGGTCATATCCTTATGAAGAACAATCCACAGTCTTTAACAGCCAAACAAATGATACTCACCCAACCACAACATCACCCTTTTGTCCTTTGTCACTTTTTCACCTTTGACAGTGACTAAAATTAGTCATTTGTACGTTCAACTCTTGGTGACACTGTTCAGCTCAGGACCCCTCCCTGCACTGAATGGGTTCACAGTATAGAACCTTTTGGCTTGTCCTTTATTAATCTTGTACATAAGTTGTGTTTATTTGTTGTTGTAATAAACATGTACTGATTGGGTTTTTCACCTGTTTATGGCAAGGACGTAAGAGAAAAATATCCTAAAATAAATGACTCAAACCACTGCTAATATTCACTGCTCACTACTACTGGACTAGAGGAGTGGAGTAGAAGTACAAGTACTACATAAAAAAACTGATGTAGTGTTCTTCAAGCATCATACTCAAGTGAAAGTACTAAAGTATCCAAAGAAAATTGCAAGTAGAAGTATGTAAAAAATTTCTACTCAAGTACTGAAAGTAAAAGTAGAAGTAAAATTACAAGTAGAAGTAATGAAAAAAATACTAATTAAGTACTGAAAGCAAAAGTAACATTTAAAAGTACTGTGTAGGCCTATACTAAATGAAAGCAGTCACAAGTTTTAACACATTTATATATTTAATATGAAAGGCACAACTTCAGCTGTGGCAGCAGTAGTACAAGGACATACCAGTTCACTTACAAGTGTTCATGAAAAAACTAAAACTTTCAAAGGCCAGAGTATTCCAAGAATATGGCCAAGTGACAAACCAAATATTTCTTGTGTAAACACGGTGTAGCAGCTACGCATGTAACGTTGCCAAAAGGCCGATTAGAGCGTGCAGTCTTATTATGTAGTGTTTGATCGCTGACTCGTCCAATGATGAGACGCCATCATCAGTCATTTATCGCTCTGGCATTGATATGCTATGGGTTTGGTATGCTTCTGAACAATTTTAATAAGAGTAATGAGTAATGATTCGGCACATAAAAAATGTATCGGAGTAAAAGTATTTTTTTTTTTTTTTTAAATGTAGTGCAGTAGAAGTGGAAGTAGGCGAAATAAATTCTACTCCAAAAAAGTACAGATACTGCATTTCACTACTTAAGTACAGTACTTAAGTAGTTGTACTTAGTTACTATACATCTCTGGTATCAGGAAATGACAAAATACTATTATCAATAACAAACTGTGCTTTCATCATGTGTGTGCAGTGGCACTGTGGAGGAGAACTGTCACATTTTGACATTCTGTACTTTACATACCCCTTAGATACTTATTTCTGTCACTATATATGTTTTGTAGAGACCCAGTTTCAGACTGAAGACAGACTGGTTCTACTGTACATGTCTCCACACACCTCATACAGGGTGTCCCATAAGTCTCCACACATAGGAAAAATAAATATTTCTTGACATAAATCATTTTTATTTATATAATATGCTCTATACGACTGCCATCTCAATTTGTTGCTCTTTATTCAAATGTATTCCTTGGGTTATCTGACAAAGAAATACATGTTAGAACCATATATGTATGGAATGTATGACACTACCCGTCCCAAAAAAAAAAAAGAAAAAAAGAAAAAAAGTTGCACATGCAATATTTCACTGCACCACCTTTACATTTGATTACAGGAGACATTTATTTGGACTTTTTTACCACATAATGCTTATGTAGTGTCACACTAAGGTTTCTTGTACCCCCCCCATCCATAGTTGCAATAGTTTTTGATTATTGATGATGATGATGATGATGATGATGATGATGATGATGATGATGATGATGATGATGATGATGGGGGAATCAGACTACTGCATGAAATCTTCATCATCCTAAATTAGAGTCTGGAATTTTTGAAGGCAAATTTTTGTGTGAAAAGGATGTCTCATGGTTCCTGAAGCATGATGACTGTGATCAATCCTGGTGGTGTCCAATCTGTTAAACATTACAGGCATGAGAGGACACTTACTGCATCAGTTAGATTAAATCACTTTTTCCAGCTGAAACATTATTAACCACTGAAGTATTTACCCATGGAAGGATATGAACTATTAGCTTGGTTAAACTGAGTGTCAGTAATCAAAACCAAAGGTGGTGCAGTGAAATATTGTATGTGTAACTTCTTTTTTTTTTTGGAGACTTATGGGACACCTTGTACTACCAACACAATGTCTGCATTTGCATCTGTCTGATTATTGCTTTTGTTTTATGAATTTTTTTTGCAGTTTTACTTGGGTTTTAGTGCTTGTAGAGTGTACTGAAGTCAGATTTTATCAACATGTATGATTGATAGCTCACTATTGTCATGTTTCCGCTGGTACTGGCTCAGCTTGACCCGACTCAGTATTCCTGGAGAGTGTTTAAATTACAGGATAGTACTGACTTTACAAAACCTAGTCCAGTGCGCACTATCATGTCATCTGCTCTGGGAATTGTTGATTAACTCACTCATTGCATGTTGTCTCGTCTCAATATGTACATCATATGTAAAATCTCCTGGACCAACCATGGTGTAGTATTATGGGCTGTCGTCATTTGGATTAATGTACCAAATAAATTTACTGTTAAATTGTATTTTGTAAAGTAGTGGGTCACAGAGACAACTGTCTGATCAATCAATGTTTTTATGTCACCGTTTAGTATCTGGTAATACTGTAAAAATCTAGTACCAGGTTATTGTTCATTTTTCATAATGGAAACGCACAAAAGTGACCTGAGTCGAGCCAATCCCAGTGGAAAGGCAGCTTTAGGTTACACATGGAGCCCATGCCCATGGAGCCCTTCTGTTCATTGAATAAAACATTATTTTGTCCTGCGACAAACCTCTGCTGAAGTTGTGGTTAATGTGATATGTAACAACATGTAAGAAAATGTACATGGGATAATACTGAAATAGCTTAATAACGTAAGGCAAAGTACCAACATAATTTACAATAAACATATTTAATCCCCAACTCCCACCCCTTTCCCGCCCGTAGAGATACGCTTCAATTAAAGATTGTAGCATGGCGTTAGCTACAGGTCACAGTGGCCATGGATGTCATAACATACATATTGTGTTGTACGTTGTATTTGTCCATGTAATATGTCCATTCAAATGATAAATATAAAAGTATCCAACAACTATTAAATAAATAGATGAATGAAAACCAGCCACAACAATGAAAAAAAAAAAATAATAATGAAAAAAAAAAAAAAAAAACACAAGACATAAAACAAACAAACCAAGAGATGGTTTTATATAGCATTTGTTGGCCTATCACTCATCAGACATGTTGCAATTTTCCATTTTGTCAGTAGAACCTAAACTATGTATTCTTGGTATATTTCCAGTAAATAATGTTCTCAGCAAAGCAAAAAAAAAAAAAAAAAAAAAAAAAAAAAATATATATATATATATATATATATATATATATATATATATATATATATATATATATATATATATATATATATATGATGTCTTTTGTATCCTACATTGCTAAATCTTGTAAATCAACAATGAAATCCAGTATAAGTGTCTGCCTTAAAGGACTGTCAAGAGTCTCTCACAATAGAAAAAAACTTGCCTTTATTATAAAGAATAAATACTCTGCCACTCCATCAAAACCATTGGAGACCTGTTCCCTCTGTATGTAATCTTTAAACAACTGTGTTAAAGTTCAGTTCATTATATCTATTTATTATGTATTTATTTTATTCCCAGGAGGAAGAATGAACTGATAAATGGATCACTGATATTCTAAAGGAAGGACTATCCAAATAACATACACCTATTGTCCTGTCTTACTGTATATGTGATGAGCTGCACTGTCATTGTTTTGTTCTGCACCTTTGATAGTTAGAGTGACCATTTCTGAAACAAATAAACACACTTGCTGAAAAACAAAATTACCCTTTTGTCAAAATATGATCCTTTCCTATTGTAAATTTTATATTGTCTCCAAAAATAAACCACAGTTTTGTTTTTAGAATTAGCAGAAACCTTAGTCTACAGATTGGCTCTCTAGTGGTTTAAACATGTTTTAAAATCCTCAGACAAACCTGCAACTCCTAGCCTAGCACTTTATTATGATTTCCTCTCTGTCGCTAACTGCCGTCTAAAATATAATCTGCAGTATCAGTGCAAAGCATGCCTACATTTCATCAGGGAAAATGATCATCTCTATGCGTTCCGCCCACCTTCCCTATCCACAAGCCCCAGTGGTCGGATACCTTGCCAAGGCCTTTTGTTCCCAGCCATAATACATCTTTATTAGTATAATCCCGTTCCTGTGCTTTACTCACACTCCATTAGTCTTTATCCAAATCATGTAGTTACAAACAGACTGTCATTGAAGGCACGGGAAATACTCTCTGGACAACAGCAATGGATAATTGCCTTAACTTTTCGACTAACTGTTTAGTGCATCAAGTCTGAAAAGCCTTTGGCAATGAGACAACAAGCAGCCCACATTGTGAGCTAAGCGTTGAAATGAAAAGCCTCCTTCTGACAGTTACACTGTTTCCATGCAGAAGCAACCTGGCTCTGCTTAGTCCCCGTTTCTCTCCCCCAGACTGGATACAACAGTGCACACAGGGGTCCTGAGATTTATGGCAGCAGCTCAACATAGCTGGTGGGGGAAAGTCTTTGGGGGTTTTCACATCCCTCCATTTGTTTTGCACATTACTGATGTTTCCCTTAATGTGCTGCGAGCATCCCCTTGAGAAGCTTAGATGGGGCTGTTCTCAAGTTCAGGCTTCATTTAGTTTTCCTCCTGTTCTTCTCTGGAGATAAAACCTGACATACAGACCTCTCTGGCTCTCCTGAGGAGCTATTAATACAGGAAAGGGAACAGAGGAGAGGAGGTGGCGAGCCCCAGATCCACCTGGCAGACCAAGCCTTGCCATGTTTATTTGGATCGTACATGGGAAATGGATGAATAGGCAAGCAATAGCTTTTAGTAATGGTGGCAAACTGATGCTTCCAGGGTCCCTGATGAGCAGTGGATCACCGTTGCAGCCAAATTTTTTCTTCACTAATCAGAATACCTCTATAAACATCATTAATATAACAGTGAACTGTTTAAATTGTTCGTCACGCTGAAAAGTTTATCTAAAAATGTACACTTTGGTAACAATAGGTTGGTTTAGAGCCAGTACATGAAGCATGTTCAGCATTTGTAGAAAAGCAAAAAAAACATATACACAATATATTTATTATCCCTTTTCAGAAGCATAGTTTATTTCTCTAGTTTCTTCTTAGAACATTTTTCAAGTTGAGTCGTGGTGGAGGAATTTTAAAGGCTGAAATACCGGGACACGGGCTTATGAATCTGGACATCTCAATTTAATAGGACATGAAAGGAACTTATAAAGACAATGTCATGGTCAACAGGATTATCATTCTAATATTGTTCAAGTTTACAGTGCACCTAATAAAGTGTCCCATGGGGTTTCAAAATGAATTTATATGAATAGATAGCACAGCACATATGGTGGTGATGTCACGTCAATTCTCATGCACAATAGAGGGTCAGTTTATAACACTGAACTCAGGTCAGTTTACTGCATTTGATAACAACTACACAACTAAATCCATTATTTATTTGACATTTTCTTGCATTTCCTGTTTTATCTTTAGTTCACTTCATTGATTTTATTATAAATTACCTGAAAAATTGGATTACCTCAGGGTATGGCCACTGCATCCAGTGCTTCACAAAACCAAGTACCAAAATTGTTTGGAGTAAAAGGGTCAAGGATGAATAAGAAGTTAGCATTGATAAACTCTTCAAAAGCTTTAAAAACTTTTAAAAAGATGCCTTCGGTTTCAAGTGCACTTTTTTTCATATATGGTATTGTTCATGTGTAGTTGAAAGGGCATGTGCTTTATTTTTTTTATGTAAAATTAAGACTGAATTCCACTGAAAATACCAAATTGTGTAACTGCAAAAGAATGACAAATATGACAGCATCTTCACGTAGAACACATTTATCTTGATTCTCAAAATTAACGATGATAGTTTGAATTCCATTTATTTTACAACCTTGAATAAAACTTCATCGAGTGTTTTATTGAGAATTTCACCTTTTCACATAAATTTAAGTGCAGAATTTTTTTATTGTACACCACACTGACATATTTGCTGTCATTACCCAAACATTCTCATTAAATAAAAGTCTTCAAAAAACACAATGTGAAAATAAATTGCAGGTTTATTTTCATGTAATAACTTCATCCATTGAAAACATATGGATATAAAATTGAATTGAATTGAATTGAAAATATCACTGATCCAAATAGAAAAGAAAGTGTCACTGTCATCACTAAATCTTAGAAACTAAACTTGCTTTGGAATCCTATGAATGGAGTTCAGCTTGGTATTTTATGCAGACTTTTTCAAACAGAAGTTATACTTTCTAAAATACTTGTTCTGTTCTTAGAATCTGCTGATGACAGCATACCTTGTTAATAACCTTAATATTTAGGTGGCAGTTTAGTGTAGTGCAGGGCAGGCTGGGACTGGCACACGGGAGGCCTGCCTTGCCTGAACATCCCCCCCCCCCCCATTAGCTTGCCTCTAAACCATGGAAACGTGCTCAGAGCAGCAGGCATAGGTAGAGGGGGGTGGGGGGGTTTGTTTGTTTTATTTTTATTTTTAAGAAACACATTGTGATTAGTCACTTCATTCTCCGCGGCCCGCCCCTGCAGCATTAACGGATCGTTGACAATCATACACAGTGAGCTACGTGCAAAAACTAAACAATGGATGACAACGCTAAGAAAAAAAAAGGAAATGTGGACACCACATTGGAAAGAAAAAGAAGATTGCTCAAGGAGGAGGAGGTGAAATGTCAAGAATTAACTGAGTTGTTGATCAAACCCAGTAGCAGGCAGAGTGGTATTGCTGTTAGCTCTGCTGCTAGCTCTGCTGTTAGCTCTGCTGCTAGCTCTACTGCCACAACAGCGTTGCATGCATTTAGGATTTGGTTTATTATTTAGGTTATATATTTTTAATTTCGATCAAACTGCTTTTTTTTTTGTCAAAATAGATAGTTGTATTTTTGTTGAGAATATTGGATTTATATTGTGCTTTTATTGTATTTTATTGTTTTGTTTTTCACCTCCGTGGTGCTGGAATTGGCCTGGATGCTGCGGGATATTCCCACCCTGAAATCCTGATTCAGTCTGACCCTGGTGCAGGGTGTCTTTAGGAAGAACTAAGGGTATAATAATATATATGATGTTCTGTCTAATATAAAAAAAAAATGCTGATTCTTAAACACTGTGAGTATTTTTCTACTGTTTTATGCACTTGGTGGTATTTAGTGGTAGTATTTATAAAGTCTATGGAAATGCTAAGAAGTCAGAGGATCAATCTGTCAGAAATACTAATTAATTATTAAAACACTAACTACCATCGCCACACATTATGACAAAATACATTTAAAAGTCCATACAATCAAGGTTAATGGATTTCTTTATGGTTGTCCAAAATTGTCCAAAGGATCACATATACAGTACACTGAATACATACACATTTTCTAGGGACAGGCTCATGGACATGACATTTAGGAATATAAATTTTGCACATTAGTAAAGATTAAAAAAAAAAAAAACAGTGTCCTTGTATGTGACTGTCCTTTCAGCTATTTTTCATTCAACCGCAAGCAAGGTACATAAAACCCAGTCAAATGTGAGGTAATTCCATGCACATACACACACAGACGGACACATACAGACCGAACAGGACACTGTGTTCACCCTGTCTTTACTCTTTGTGCAAATCCCACTGCCACCCTTCAGTCTCCTCTGGCCTTAACATAAGGACAATGAGAAGAAAGCGATAAATCTTTATTGAAGCAATTATAGAGCAAATGTTATTTACACCACCTAATTGGGCCTGGGTATCTCTCTGCTCATAGAAATTAAAGCTCGAGGGGAGTTAAAATGGACACCAATTAATTTTTGCTGACAGAATCAGCAAAACAGCAAATGGCAACAAAGGGAGTTTCCCCAGGAGGTAGTGACTTTAGAGGGAGGTGAGAATAACTCCGCTAATGTAGTCACAACATCACACCATTTCCATATAAATAACTTCCAAAGAAATAAGAAACTCATTTGCGCCGTTGAAAAGAAATCAATTACAGCAACAAACAGGCTAGCTCCATTCCCCTAGACCTTGAAAAGTGCAACTGACATGGTTATAGTAGATTCTAATGCTTTTGCTCGGGTTCTAGTAGAATATGCATAATGTTCACTGACGGACAGGGAGGGGTTCCGTCAGCTAGTAAATGTCAAGTACACATACAGGACCACACACAGCTTATTAAAAAGCTGTCACTAAGAGAAGAGAAGCTAACAGGATGTACCAGACTTGATGAGGATTTATTACCCACTGCCATCTTTGCTAAATGGCATTCTTAGACTATGGGAGTCTTAAAATAAATCACCCTGCTGAAATGAGTGTGTGTATGTGTGTGTGTGTGTGTGTGTGTGTGTGTGTTTGCATGCGAATGTGTGTTATTGGGTCATTTCTGAAAACTTGCTTTGTTGTGCATAGTTTTTTCCTTCCTTTTTTTTTTGGAGGAGGAGGAGGTGAGGATTTACGGAGGGCACAAAGAGGGGAAAAAAACATTAAGTGTCGCTGTACAATAAATCGAATAGTCACAAGGTAACGTGGTTTCTGCAGGTTGTCGTTTTCAAACTTTGGTTACATTTACTTGTTGTAAATGGGATGTAAATGGTATATACTGTCACCATAGCCAGTCTTAGAAATCGTAACAGAGCTGAAAAAGAGAATGGCGGTGGATCTGTTCATTATTTAAGAGCTCTTCAGCTGTTGTCACAGGCGCCAAATTTGTGGCATGCTGCTGACAATTTACACACGGTTGTTCTTGGAGCCGCACACATCCGCCATAATTTATTAAATATGTTTCTTTCAAACTGTATATATATATATATATATATATATATATATATATATATACATACACACACACAGAAAACAGAACAGAATCCTCACACTGGACAAGTTAAATTAATACATAGATTACTATGTACAGTTGGATATAAAAAAGGGGGAAAATGTCACTCAGGTAAAAGTTGAATTTTACTTTCCACATTCTTCTACTACAGTTGTATATTTTCTATGAGCATCCTGTAAGATTTATATCAGACTGTTAATGAGAGCTCTACTGGGGTTTGCTATACTCTCGTCTGTATGGAAAGCCTCAAGGGACAATATCAACAAACAAAACAAGACCCTGACAACTAGGAGTATACAGTTTATGTATGCTAAAATCTCAGTGTACTTGTGGTTACAGTAGAAGTGTGTTACGGTTGTTAATCGGCTGCATTTCTTGATTCACAGGTCATCTATGAAACATTTGACAATATGAAACTTCACCCTGTCTCAAATGGATAAAGATGACTGATCAACAGTGGGAGAGAAACAGCAATGAAGTGAAAAAAATTAAACCAACATTTTCTGGTTGTTTCACATCAGTTATGTTCCAAAAAATGTAAATAATCACATTAGGGATGTTAACTGATGACCGATGATTGACTGCATCAACGTTGTAAAGTCATAATTTTCTGTTGTCTGTTTAAAAAAAAAAAAAAAAAAAAAAAAGCCATCCTGCGTCTGTCATTCCACTGCACAAACTCTTTTCCATTGTAGTGTAGGTTATAAAGAGGAAGCTTTGTGATCTGTCCATAGCATATCTTTAATAAAAATGATGAATTTGAACATTAGCAATACAAGACGGAATGTATTACTAGCAAACACAGAGCTCAATTAATCTATGTGGTATGACCATTTCACACCAGTTTAAAACATTTACTCAAACCATAAACCAAACATAAAGCTGATGTGAGGTAATAGAACTTATAGAACTAGCAGCTAAAGCAAGTTGTCACCATGACAACCCGACAGTGCGGTGGATGAGTTGTGTTTTCCATCTGACAGACCTACTTAAAATGATTTGACAGGTCGACTACGGCAAAAGGACTTTGTGCAGAAATGACGCAGGCTGGTGGACATCGATATGGTTTTTTCCACCATATTTAGCAGCATAATTGACTGTAACATCTAATGTTTTCTCTATGTGTGAGATGCTTTAAAATCAGCTTTTAAAATAACATCATTTGACCTCGCAGGGTGACTCATGTTTAAAAAGCTAAGTGAGTGCGTTATTAAGTGAGTTATTTCACCATCCCTAAATCACATCACACCACTGCAAAACTCTAATAATCCAATTTGTGTGACGAGATACAGTTGCAGAAAGAATTATTAGACCATCAAAAGCCATTGAAAACAATGGTTATGAATCCAGTACTAACTCCTGTGAGGATAATGTGACTAAAACAGACCTAAAAGAAAACATGAAATGAATAAAAGCAGAGTTTTTGTGCCTAACCCTAACCCATGGAAAATGGATGATGTTAAATTAAACTCTTATGAGCTATTTTTGTTGTTATCATTATATTTGTCCAAAGAAATGTACATTTAGTTGTACCAGGCATTAAAATGAACAAGAAATTGAAGAAAACAAGGGATGGTCTAATAATTTTGACCATGACTGTATATGCTTAAATTCAGTTATGCTGTGCCCTGAGTGCTGTGCCCTCTCAGGCAGAGCTATGGAACACAAACAAAAGTTCAGTAAGTTATAAGACAAAAGTGAACTAGAGATGCTTCATTTATATTTTGATTTTTTTTTTTGTTGACCCACTCAAACACAGCAAAACAAGAGGAAAATAAATAAAAAGGCAGAGAATAAGATCTCTGCAAGTAAATACATTAACTCAGAGCAACAGAAGGTCAGAAGTGAGGATTGAGAGGGATGTGTCTATATATGTTATTTTTTTCTTTTAGAATAATTTTACATATTCAAAGTTAGACTGTCGGATGTTGAGTTTTATTTCATTATGACATACACAAATTTACTGTAGACCTATTCATATAACAATAATTCCAATCATAATAGACCACACAGCTGAAAAAACTATGGTGCTTTATTTGCTTTTTCATACTGTTCACATTAGTATGGTCACAGTAATATGTAAATATTGTGTCATCACTATGCATCTTCAGGTTAAGTATGGACCTTGTCAGTGAATACATTGCATTTTGTTGTGTAGTTTTCAGCATTTGTTAATCATTAGTTTCAAGGTTCGGTGATTACTGCCTGCAACAAACTGAAAACCACCATCAACCTTCAATATTGTGGCTAGAAAACAAGGAAAAAGCTCCCATTAGAGCCAGAATCAGGATAATGCCATAGTAGATAACGGTAATGCACTTCAAACTTAGATGTAACCTGCTATACAAAAGGGGGGGGAGACTGGCTATTAACCTCTTCCACCCTGAGCCTATTTTCAGAGAAAAACGCCTAAAAAAAACATACCCAAAGTAAATTAAGAATTGCTCCACAATCCTAAGGTTTATATGGATATTCTTTGTATCTATGGACATCTACAGGCTTCACAGAATCTATTCCCATTGTCTAAAATAGTGTAGCTACTACTATGACTGAATAAACTGGAATAAACTAAAAGATAAAATAGAATTTTTTGGTCTCGCCTGAATTTATTATTTTTTTGACAAAAGAAAACACCCTGCTAACAATGATTCCATGAATATAGACACTATTGATCACCTTCAGTAACTCCTTTCCAACACAGGTACAAAAGTTGATACAATTAGAGCAAAGGACAAAGCCTCCAGAAAGGTTTAAGTCCAGATAACACCAGGCGGACAGTGCATTTGGAACAGTTTGGCACACTGTTGTGCCAAACTGTTCCAAATACATTATTTTAATTTTCCAGTAAAATCTGTCTGGAAAATACAACTCATATCCATTACAGAAGTCTATTACTGTCTACTGGAGCTTTTAGAAATGAAATTTACCTTGTGTTTCATCAACATCTACCTTTGTGCACAACTAAAATGAATAAAACCATATAAACATGGATTATTTTGTCTCCAAATGGAGTAGTTTTATTAAGAACTTACTCCAAACAATATAATAACATATCAATAATAATAATACACTTTAGTGAAAATCAAATATAAAGTTGAACAAATGTTAATATATGATAAATTCAATTATAATAAATATAAATATCAAAATTAGTGCAAATTTACTAAACAAAATAACTAATACAAACATTCAAAACACAAACAATTGCAATAAAGTCCAAAAATGTCCATGTGTTATCATCAGGTGGGGGCTGGTTTATCATTAGGTTGGGGGGGCTGGCAGCAGACTGAACTGGTCCATGTGTTTCTGCAAAAAGCAGTTTTATTTGTGTCAAATAAGGCTGTCATCCTCCTACCTAGGAAAAATGAAGACAATCATGATTTGAGACTTTTTCCTTCTCATGAAATGATAGAATGTTATTTATTTTTGACAGAGAAAGTGAATAAATCCTCAAACAATCATTGATTAATTATAAACTTATCTACTTATGTGTAAAAATAACAATAAAATGAGAAATGAGACTGAAAAAATACTACTATAGTCAACAGTGTTTGCATGTGTATAGTATAAAATGTAGTATTATTGTTATTATTATTACTATTAGTTTGTAAAACAGATATCAGTAAGATACAACAACTTACTGGGTAGATGTTCATCCTGTTTTGAGTTCATATCCACAGTCAGATCTCAGTCAGATGTTGAACATTCAGCTGCTTCTCTGTAGTGTCTCTGTTGTTTACATGCTAGCACGCGGCTAACAGCTAACACTTCACAAAGCTTATCACAGTCAGTAACATTCAGGAAAATACACTCACTGTTACTCACTAAAACTCTCTAAAATGACTTAAAACTAAGAGTAAAGTCGGGAAATATAACTATAACCGGCACAACGATATTTTTATTATGTAATTTTTCATTTGAGATTGAATAAAATGTAAGAAATGAGACCAGAGTTGTTTGAATTTGCCCACAAAGTGATTTACATATAAAATCAATACACACCACCATCACACCCACATATACATAAACATACACACACGTTCACAAACAGAAATAATAAGACACAAAAGACGCTGGGGGTAACATAAACCAAAGTGAGGAGGCACCACCCCCAGCACCGTCAACATAGAACCGCCCTTGACGCGAAACAGCCACATTCAGTTACCTAAAAAGTAATGTCATGTATTACATAAGTGTGTGTGTGTGTGTGTGTGTGTGTGTAATTATAATTTGTATTGTTTACAGTCAGGACCAAGTGAAAGCACAACCATCCTCAAATGTTCAAATTTGGCTTTTTTTTCCTCTTTTTTTTTACCCATAATGCATTGCAACATACAGATACATCTTGTAAATTGTTAGAACAAGAATCTACTCTAAATGTTTATTGTAGAAATTACAGAAATGTGTTACCAACTTAGATTTTTCACAGAATTATTAGGGCAGTGGAGCTGGATATTTCAGAAAAACTGTCAGAGGTTATTTTATAAAAGGGTGTCTAAGCTGCAGTTATGTTTTTATGATTCCAAGTTTATGATCGAAGCGTGTCTTTTTAGAGTCCCCCGACTCCCCAGTGTTGTTCAGAAAGGATGCTGAGTCAGTCAGTTGTTCCGCTGCTACACTTTTCTTCCAAAGTAAGTTAGTTTGTAGTGCACCCTGCGTCTAATACATAACTCTAAATTAAAGATATCATTCACATGAAAACAAACCCACTTTCCCTTGTAAGTGTTGAAGTGACATTTTCATCTGTTTTTTATTGAATGCTGGTCAGAATTTTAAACATTCAATAACTTTAAATTGAAGTAAACTCTGTGTCAGCTGTTTAAAGGATAAAGTGATGGAATTCAATCTGCTGAACAAACTGGGAGCAGTCTTCATTTGGAGTAGAAATGAGTGGAGCACCAGTGGGAAAAAGCAATATTGTCTGCTCTTCCCTCACTGGACAAGGTCAATTAGAGAAGGACATGGATTGGCAATCAAACCTGACACCAAAGATTGACTATGGTGATTATAACCATGCAGATGGGGGGCTTTAAAGGTTATTAATAATGATTTATGGAATTAATTAAAGTAGTAAGATAGGATTCCGTGCTTTAAATACATTATATAAGTCCAGCTGAGGGAACATTTACCACTTGCGGGATCTCCAGTTATAAACGCAATATGTTTCATGACTGGATGGATTGTCATTTAGGCAGTGGTGGAGTTATGATTATGATTACACTGAGTGAAGATGGATTAGCTGGAGAGCACTGATGTAAATATCACATGTGAAATTTCATAGAAGGATTCTCAACACATTTGTCCTCATTTTCTGCCCACATTATAAGTGACAAATACACTGTCTATCAATAAAGCATGGCTTGAATAACATGCGTGTCAAGATACATTAGGCCTGGGTCTCCATTTAAGTCAAGGTGTTCCTGTGTTTAACATCACAGGGATTTTTTAACAGTCCAGCTGTGAACTATGTTCTTATGTAAAATATTAAACGTCTTGTGGCTACACAGTTGAGTACATGGTCATAATTAAAATTTCATATCCTGTAAAAAAGCAAAATAAAACAAACATAAAAAAAAAACATAATGACTTAACACATTAGACATTACTAATATTACTTCATCTAATCCATTTTGCTATTTTACTCTGTCCATTTTGTTGACTTTTTTCATTTGTTAATTAATTGTTCTGTTTTTAATGTGTAAGTGCTTTGTTTTTATTGTAGTTTTTATTATAATATATGTGAAACATCTTTGAGTGTTGTGAAAACCACTATATAAATAAAATGTATGATTATAATTACATTGACAGCGAAATTACAGTATAATTTCTAGCTTTGGAACTGATATTGTATGACTCCTCAAGAGAATATAAGAAGTGTCTATGATTAAATCCTAATCGTAATTTATCCATGTGATGTGTCATATATACTTTAGTTTTAATTAATCTATAAAACCTGATGAAAATTGCAATTGTAAGAACACTGTAAAAAAAATAAAAAAAATAAAAAAAAATAAAAGACTATAGAATTAACAGCAAAAAGGTGTAAAATTTCAACTAAAAAAATACAATACAAAGTTGTTTATTTGAGATTTTTGTGTGCATAACTATATCAAATGTAGCTTTAGCTTTTACGGGAAGAATATTTGAACAAAACCAGATTTGTTTGTAGCAATTATGTATTTTGATTGATTTGACAAAATAAAACAAACTTGAAAGACAATGTGGTGCCATTTAAATTGCAAGAAAAATGTTGAAATAGCAGCTTATTGGCTTTAAAAAAAAAAAGTAAGAAATAAAGATGTAAATTAATTTAAGATTTTAAATATGTAAAATAACACGTGACTGTGGTTCAGTTAGTAGAGCAGGTGGCTCCGACTGGTGACGTGTCTTTGCAAAAGGTAGATGTTAGATTGAAACGGATTGGCAGTGCTCGGGACGTTCAACGCAATTTCAACACTCTGAGATAGTTCAAAGAGGATCGTAGCATAGTAAATTATTAAATTTCAGACTTTTGAAAGATGACAGCGGAAAGAAGAAAGAAGATCTCGCAAAATCTATCCAGACCACCGAGTACGACTGTAGATCTACGTTTATGATTTTTTCAGTATGTGTGACAAAGGTAAAGAGGAATGTAATATACAAACACAGTGTATGCAATGTTAATGGGAGCAAAAGCATTAATTTAGCATTAATTTATTACTGTATAAATGATTGTATAATATAATCCAACAGAGGTTCTTAATCATAACATAACATATCTGACTTGTTAAAAAAATAAACCTTACAGTTGTTCCACTGTCATTTTATTATTTTAATGTCACTTTGCATCACCATGGCCTTCCTCTCTGTCCAGTTTCGGTGGTGGACAGAAAATCTACCCTTGTAAAAGTGAAGACACTGAATCGTAAATGTCTCCCAGTTTAGTCCTGGTGGATTTAGAAAATACTATGGTTTATATAAGGAGCATTTACTGTTTAAACTCAATGTTGAATCAACGTTTTTATAATGATTAAAGTTTAAAGTGTTAAATATACACGTTACTCTGAAAAATATGCTTAGTTTGTTGTGCTTTTACAGGGTTATTCAGGCAACCATAGCTCCCAGTTTTTTCTCATGAAAACAAAGAGGGTTTTTTTTTTTTTTTTTTTACAGTATATTTGTACATAGGCTGAAATGTGCATATAGTCTGTTTGTTGGGTTTATAATATCATGCATGGACATGTCTGTGTTTACAGATCTTACATCACTATCTATTAGCTATTTATGAATGTCCCCATTCAAATTAAGTGCATCATAAAGCACTGAGATTTTCTTTTTTAATTAGCTCGCTTCTGCCACATGCCCTTCGTTTTGGCAGTGTTTCACGAAAAAGGGTGTATCAGAATTTGTGTGATCCTTCCGATTCAAAAAATAGAATAAAAAAAATAGTTGTAGTTGACTCAATCCAGTAACGGATCCAATGTTAAAGAAGAAACTCTTATTGGTAGGAAACCATTTGTCCCTAGAAATGACAAAAAATAAAGTAAATGTGCTGAATGGGAAAGGAAATTGAGGACACTAACATTGTTTAGAGCAGTGCGAGTCAGAGATGATCAGACTAGAGAAGGAAAAGACATTATCTCTGTTACCTGTTCACATCCAAATACTGTAAACACTTATTTGTATCAATAGAGCCGAGTATCTAGGAAAGTGAAATAGAAGAAATTAGGTGAATGGAACCACAATTATTTAAAATATCAATCAACCTTTATACATTTGATTTACTCCTAAATCAAATGTCATTATTTTTCATGGCCGCATTACTTTCTAGATACATATGTATGCAAATGCGTTATGGCAAATTGCTTCTGCATATTCTCTGTCTACACAAAACACAAAGCATGCATCGCATTGATTCTAAGAAAATGAGTTGTTAGTACATTGCCACCTATATTGCAGGTTGTTTTCATTAGAAATAATATATCTCAACAACATTTATCTAGAGTCTATAGGCCCTGAATGTGTGAGCATTTCTCAGCAATGGAGTACCAAATGTGGCAGTGACCCATCTGACCCTGTGGGTAGTCATTACCTCTACAGTGTACATAATCTGTCAAGGCTGTTTATATTTCACCTTTAAAATTCCATGAGGATGTAATCGTCAAAATGGTAAATGCTGCATCGGGGAGAAAGTTCTGTTCTGCATGAGTTGGATGCATTTCATACTGAGGGGGGAAAAAAGCAGTACACCAACACATATATAACAAAACATATTGGTTTTCAGCTAATGAAGAGAGATATACTTTTTCATTAAAGTAAGAAAGTATTTCACTGTTCCCTCCACAGTAACACCTGCGAAAACTGGAAGGCACAGACATGTATTTATTTGAAAATATTGTATATTATTACCTTAAAGTAAAGTGCAATGCCTGAAAAAGTGAAGTCTCTTTTGCCCACTGGCCCTTTCAGCCTGCAGACAGCCCTTGTAGCTTGTTAATCATTCCCAATGCACAGTCAAAACTGACATGATCATTTGATGCATTACTGTGTAATGCTCCAGTAATTATTCTTCCCTTTAACAAGGCAGGCAAGCAAAGCCAGGCTGCCCTCCTTCCCTCCCATGTCTTACTCATTTATTTCTTCATTTTCTCTCAACTTAGGAACAATCTCAGTCGTACTGGAGCATGGAGGAAATGTGGCCAAGGGAGCGGTGCTCTTAAGCTAATCTAGGATGGCTAATCGGTAATACAGCACAGTGAGCAACACTTTCCTAACACACATAATTGTTGCTTTAACATTTACTCTTCCAGGGAAGATTGAATTAGCACAAATATTCTCCTTTCTGTGCTAAACTGTTCTATATTCAAACATAAACACCCACGTGTGTGAGCTGCAGAGGGGGAAAAAAAAGTCTGCTGCTGCCATCGAGCATCTCCACAGGCAAAGTTGAGGGTTAAAGGGCCTGCTCTGAGGTAGCTTTTGATGGAAGACAGAGACTGACTCATTCACTTCCTACGCAAAGGTTTTTTCCTTCCAATCAGGGGATTTGAAACAGATGGGCCTCAGGTCTGCACACTTGCTTTTACCTCTGTGGCAAATTGTGTTTCTTGCTGCAGTTCTCACTTTCTAGTCAGAGGTGTCAGAGATACACTGAGTGTAATTTCAGGTTAAAGCATAGCATTTACAGAGGAAAGGTAAGTGTAATGCATTTATAACATTTCGTCGCCAATTGAGATCCTAGTTTATTCGCCTTTGATGCCAGCATTCACATTGACACCTGTTAAGTGGACAGATTTATTTCACTAGAAGTGAGACATAAGAAGTTGATGAATT
This sequence comes from Siphamia tubifer, assembly GCA_020466265.1. Taxonomy (NCBI): domain Eukaryota; kingdom Metazoa; phylum Chordata; class Actinopteri; order Kurtiformes; family Apogonidae; genus Siphamia; species Siphamia tubifer. Next base: position 11,992,335 of record CM035785.1, read on the forward strand.
TTTCTGTATAGAAGTGAAAGGCAGTGGTCAGCTGTCAACTCAGTTTAAATGAACAGAGTAAAAAGTTTTCATTCTGTGAAAGGAAAATTAACATGACTTTTCTTGAAAGCCACTCTACCAGTAATAGCATATTGAGTTTTTTTTTTTTCCTTTTCTTTAAATGGTTTAAATATAGCTACTTTCACAAAATCTGGGTGTATACTGGAAGGAAGAGGTGTCTAAAAACAAGATAAAACACTCATTAAAAATCATTAAATCTACAAATAAGCATTAGACTCTCAGAAAAGAAGGTACAGAATTCTTTGAGGGGTACAAAGGCTTGTTGCACCGATAGGGCAAATATTTATTCCTTTACTATGTATACCATATGGTGGCAAATATGTACCTTGTATGGTACAAATAGTGAAGGTACAAATATGTACCACTGATATAGTGCTTTTGTCCAAAGCACTTTACATTAGCCTCACATTCACCCATTCACACACACACACTCATACACCAGTAGGCGGCTGCTGCCATGCCAGGCATGTAGACAGCCAGAGGTGGGATGTTAACCGTCGACCCTTCAGTCATTGGACGTACGACCCGCTCTGCCAACTGACCCACTGCCGCCCTTGCTTTTTCCTTCTCCCAATGCAGCAACATAGAATGATAAGCACCGCGCCCAACCGTCAACACAGGCACGTGCAAAGAAAGAATTCACAACAGGGGCTAGAGGACCCTGATAGCACTGAAATGGTACACATTTGTACCTTTTGCTGTTTGACAACTAGTTTGTACCTTTGACAGGGCTGAAAAGGTACATGTCAGTACCTTAAGGTCTGAATATTAACCTTTGGGGGTACATTGGTGTACCTTTATTTCTGAGAGTGCACTACAGATGTATGAACACTTAAAATAAGTAATGAACTCTGCAAACAAGATTAATCATTTCTTCACCAACCATTAATCATTTCAAATTATCATTTATTAATCTAAGTTTGTTTGTTTATTTTTATCTTACAAAGAACCAAATAATTTGCAGCGTAAAATTCTTTGCCAAATAGTACAATACACCGGCTGCTGGCATCTCTGTGGCCCTCTACCTGTGTGGGTGCTGAGCATGGCTGCCCACTGCTCCTTACAGGTGCCCCAATGTTAAATACAGAGGACAAATTTCATTGTACTGTGTATAATGACAAATAAAGTACTTTACCTTTACCTTACCTCTCAAGAACTAAATGGTATCAGTAAATGAATAAATAAATGAGCAAATATAAATATTATAGGTCATTGGATATTTCCGTTTTGTGTATCTTTACACATCTACTTAACATTTTAGAAGAATATGCTGTATTTTCTACCCATCTACAGTTTTTACACATGGATGATAGTGTAAAGATTTTTAGAAGCATCACCTTCTTGACGATGTTCTCTTCCATTTTACAACACGGTGTATAATATAATCAGATGATTTATTAAAGATATAGTCATTGCAATGTAGGATGTTTAGTTTCTTCTTTGGCACTCAACTGACAGTGTGAACCAGAGATATCTAACCCTTTAAAACCCTTTTCAAAAACATCTGTAAAACGTGTACTTCATCACACACTGTAAGTGTACCTACCAAACCACAACCAAACTGTCACAACAGCCTTTTTAAAATCCCATGCAGCCACAGCAGCAGGAAACAATGAAGCCATTTTCCGTGTTTATTGCAGCTGCACCCATACTGTACCCATTCCCACAATGCACTTGGCAACAAAATTTCCAACAAGCCCCAAATGACGTATCGGTTTGGCATGTATACAAACTAACTGCTTGTGATGGAGTTTCACTTGGAAGTTGTTCACCATGAGGAAAGTGATTCAGCTGTGTAATCACAGAAAGACTAATGGATTCATGATACTTAGGATATGACTCAGGTTTTACAGATGTGATGAAATATTGGTTATAAAAGCCTACATGCAGCTTTAACTAAAACGATTACAAACTAAACCTGTAACACTTTCGGGTAATTATTTTGACACTCTAAACCTTTCATGTAGGTTCATTTTAACACATCTTTGAACCATTACCAAAATCCTAATGTCCAAACAAGAGGCCACACATTAGTGTATCTTGTTCTTTGCACTCTGATTAATAATGCAATGAGACCTTGGATTTATGTGTCCCTGTATATAAAACTAGACATAAAATAGCTCCTCCTCCAGCAATAGTAAAACGCTGCATTAAGACTGAAGCAGAAACTATTAATTATCTCATGATGTCACTTATAATCGTGTATCAGCCAAAAGGACATAACCAGCACTTTTAGTTCAATCATTACATAACTATGTTTTGCTAATAATTCTTACTGTATTTTTGCTCAAGTAGGAGTTTTCCTTCAGATCAGTAATGTTACCTCATAACCACATGGTCCTGATCTTAAACTTCATTTTCCCAGGGTGGATTTTACTGGTTCTGCCCTTCTCTCCAGGAATCATCTCCGTGTACTCCATCTGTTTTCCATCCATTCCATTACTGTCTGTCTGTCTGTCAGCCCTGTGCTGACCTGACCACTTTCATCCAACGTTACCTGGGGTAAATGGTAAATGGTAAATGGACTGCACTTATATAGTGCTTTTCCACCTTCATGGTGCTCAAAGCGCTTTACATTAGCCTCTCATTCACCCATTCACACACACCAGTAGGTTCTAAGGTCTACGGTAAGTCCTACTGGGGGCCTAAGTCAGGGTTCAGTGTCTTGCCCAAGGACACTTCGACATGTGGACAGCCGGGACGCGAACCGCCAACCTCTCGGTCATTGGGCTCACTCTACCAACTGAACCACAGCCGCCCGTAGGAGTTAACACCCCCTGCAATCCCCCTAGAGTAGGGGTGTCAAACTGGTTTTATTTCAGGGGAAACATGATCTTAAATGGGCCAGACCAGTAAAATAATAACAGTGAAAAAAGTACAATTACATTATGATAATGTTTACATGTACAACATTTCCTTAATCTGAATAACACAAACAACTTGAAATGACTTATGAAAAACAAATGCAATTTTAACAATATTTTTGCCTTAGATTGCCCCAATTACAACTTACATTACAATGAAAAATACACAATATTGGGGAAAATTACATTTACTTGTCTTAAGACACCTCAGGTTGTTCATATCTGTTCAGGTTTTTTGTAAAAATAAATAAATAAAATAATCATAATAATCCAAATAAAAATAGCTTAATATAAAGATTTTCATGTAATTTAACTGTTTTACCTTAAAACAAAGGAAAAAATCTGAAAATGTTCATTATTTATCTGTTATGATTATATTTTACTGGTCTCCATTTGTTCTTTATGTGAAACCTGAATTAAAATGAGTTTTCCACTAGTGATTGTTAATGTCTACAGTATAACTCATCCTATCTTAAAGGTTCTAAATTAGAACCTTTAGTGGATTTGGCCCCAGACCTTATGTTTAACACTCATACCCTAACAGATCAAGCTTTGCAGCAAATGAATGAAAATAATAGTTTTTTTATTTTTTGCATTGGTTCTTTTACTGCCGCAAATGACCTCAGCACCTCTTCTACCAGTAAAATATTACTACATTAGTCAGTGATACTATCCAAAAGCCAAACAGTTTCCAATGGTTTTACACTTTACGGATGTTTTGGTTGGACTTAGGAAACCACTCTCAAAAGGAGAATAAAGTGAATTTTGAGCACTTTCAGCATATTGTCTCTTACCATTTTCATTATCATAAGAAGGACATGAGCATTAAGGTAGGAGTGAACATCCAAATGCAATTCTTTGGTGTGTGTGTGTGTGTGTGTGTGTGTGTGTACTCTTCAGAGACTAAGGAAAGTAAGTGAAACAGAGAGAACAGGTATAAATGAAGGAAGAGGAGGTGAGCCATCTAGAAACACAACCTACATGGTTCAGGAGACTAATTATACAAGAAGGCCAAGCTAAGTCGACCACTTCAGAGAGTCTGCAGGCTACTCAGGGACTATGCGACATGGATACCCCATTCAGAGGAGGGAAACAGCTTCTCATGCATGCCTTATTACCCCATAGACCTAAGTCTGTGGCAGATAAGTCACCTACTCCTTCTAGCCCTGCTCCTCTGCGGACATAGATCCTGTAATGATACATTTCACTTCTGGCGATTTCTAGTTTGATGTGAAAACAAAAAAAAAGGAAAAAGCATGCAATATGGGACATCATCTCTGACCCCCATCAAAGAGTTCTCTCCTCACATCGTGTAGCAAGGCGACACAGTGCCAACCCCTCATTTTCCTCCGGTCCATCTCTAATGGGATTTGGGTTTTATATTAAGCCCACCCTCCCCTTGTCCTGACACTATGGTGTGAGTGATTTGAATTTAAAAAGTGGCTAAATCCACAGAGCTGGCTTCAAATGGGATTGTGTGCACCGTTCACTGTTAAACAGGCCCTTCCAGGTAAGCCTGTCCTGTAAAATGACAGAAAAGGTGAGGGGCGCGGTTATGTAGGGCATCACTTACACACATGGTCCCACACAAGCGAAAGCCTTCACAGGCGGTCTTGTACGACACAGAAAGGAGTGGTTTCGGTTAGAAAGACACTGCCGGCCAGTCTTCATCCATATGTACCAGCCGAATGTCACTAGGGGCAGCCCATGAACATGAACAGTCAGTGCACTCTGTTTTTGCACATCGCTTTCATTATCTGCAATAATGACGGCAGATGAGATTCTGTTAAGTAAATGATTCAAGGTCAGGTAGGGAGTAACATCAATTTCATGAAGCGTTAAACTGCTTCCAGCTTTACAGTCTATGATATAAACTGCTGCAGCTTTGTTCTCACTGCATGATATCATAAGACATAACAGTATTTTAGAAGCATAAAATACATCCAAGAACTCCGTCCATATATAAAGCAACTCTCTGTACAAAGCTGCATTTCATTTAATGTCATTATGAATAAAACCTTCCAAAAACTGTTAGCTTATCCCTATTGTGTTAATTAAGAGCAGTATAATATTTAACCATGATCAAGATAAACTGTGAGGTTCTAATTTATTGGCATGCATCCATCAATGTGTGGCTTTTGTCATGCATTTAATCTTAATCTGTCTGACATGTTCAGTGTCATAGCTAATTACAGAAATAATGCATCGGCCCATTACTAACTGCCTCGACAACACTAGAGTCATTTCTTCCGTAACTAGTTGGGACATTTGCTTTGGTCTGATAATATGCACTGAGCCATGCCTTCAGCTAAGAATGATTTTCAGTTTTACAAAGCCCCCCAAAAAAAGGAAAACTATGTTCTGTTCTAAGTGCTTTTTTTTCTGTAGAGACTCACATGCTTCACTCTTCTCACATGTTTAGGATTGTACCGAATTGAATAGGCAATGATATCAGACCCAAAAGAAAAGCTGAACAGTGATTATACTTTTTGTGAAGACTCATTAATTAATCATTTACCTTTCACTTTTGTCAGTGCTGCAACACATGAAATGGATAACCTAGTGTTGTAGTCAAAACGACTCCATCTGAAAACCAAGACATTTCTGAGACCAAGACTTTTAAGGGTTGAGTCAAGATCAAGACTATTTATACCATGAAAGATGACTAGAAAAGTTAACATAGCGAGAATTCTACTCGGTTTACAGGAATAGGAATGATGACAAACAATCTCTGCACTTCTTTCAAAGCACCACAATGCAAGAAAAAACATTTATCATTTAATTTTTCTGTCTCAAAAAGCCAGCATCCCTCACCTGAACAGCAGCTGCTTCATTCACAGAATTACGAAATTAAAATAATGATAAAATACCGAGCCTGAATAAAATTACATGATGACAAAATGACAAAACACTCAAACATCTTCACCATCCAAAACAAACCCATGAACATATATGCCTTATTTTTTTTTTTTCGTTGTTTTTTTTTTTTCTTCACTTTGGTTTTGCATATACACAGATGTATTCTTTGTAATTTTGGGGAAAAAATTAATTACTAACGAGTTTGCAGACATCTCTGCTAGTGACGTCTAGCAGAGACAAATCTGAAATCTGTATTTTTTTTGCTTCTAATCCAGTTTTTTGTTTTGTTTTGTTTTGTTTTACCATTACTACTGAGATGATACTTTTTACTATTAAATTTAGATTTAAGTCTGGAATAATAATTCATAAGTAATTAGTAAGTTGAGATCATATGTGGGCTGAATGTAGACCCTGAACTATATAATTTGACTGGTCTGTCTTTAAAACCCGAGTCTGCAAAACTTACACCCAAATCCAAGATAAAACCAAGGTGTTAAAAGAACACTGATCTGGAGTACTACAACACTACAAGTCGCTCTAGACTATATGTCACACAAGCCAGAAAATGCATGATAAAGAAGGGAAAAAATATATGCAAGTCACATTTTTGGAAGGAAATATATTTGATAAAATAAAGAAGTGATTCACCATGAACAGACATTTCATCTTGAAATGCAATTTAAAATAAAAATAGAGTAGAGAACAACAGGCTGAATAGGTGTATGTATGCTAACGCAACACATTCAACTAACATTACATGATGCATAAACAACGAGCTGAGAATGTGCCTGGTATGTTAATGTAACATATTAACAGTTATTGAACAGCGCCGTCTCGCGGTTATCAGTGTGAAAATAACATGTGAAAATATATAATAATATGTTCATATATAATGAACATACATGTATGTAATATACATGTTTCAAATATAAGTTGGGCCTGAGTATAAGTCGCACCCCCGGCCAAACTGTGAAAAAAAACTGCGACTTATACTCTGTCAGACTTCATATGCAAAAGAACATGTGTTCAATATGTGGATGAGGCAAACAGCAAACTACATCATTTTCAAAATATATCCCTGCAGTAGCACCTATTTGTTGTTTTTCAGGGTATGGTCTAATAACATCTATGCCACAATGGTGTCACTGTGGTATATTTGGGCACAATCCAACTGCACAAATAGACTGCAGCCTTAACAACCATATAAACAAAACATCCATGTAATGGTGTGGTCTGATCTCTCAGTTCTGTCTGTAATGGGTCTCAATCCTTTGTGGGAAAAATGTGTTGGCTTTTTTCTTCTCAGGTTTGTGGAATAATTTATAAACCAGATTGGTCACCCTATAATTGGTTCCTCTGTTTTTCTCAGCCTTTTATTCCAGGAAATGCATCCATCTTGGACAATGGAACACCTCATTGTTTACATTCAGTGCTACAACAGAAATTGAAATGAACCAAGAGCAAATAATGCAGAAACAGAAAGCATTTATATTGTAAATGTTGAGTTTCAGAGCATCATTGGGACTGGTAATAGGGTCATGGAAAAAAAAAAATTTGATATATTATATATTACCATTTTCACATACTGATGCTATGACGCTGTGTGATACACAGCGTTCACATACAGCATGTTTCGATGTGCAATGTTGTCCAATAGAATTCAGTGCAACTCCTTAGACATCAGAAATTGATTATATATATATATATATGTAGACCTTGTGACAAATTGCAAGGGACAAGGAGGTCTGTTCTAAAAACGAAGCCAATGTAGACATTACTTATAGTTGTAATTCTGTTGACAGCCAATATGGTTGGCTCCGAAAACCACTCACTCCTATAGACTTTAACTGAAATTCTCTCTCAAGAAAACCAAGTCATTTTTTTCCCCCACGAGTCATTCTGGTCTCACCTGTTGTATCTAGACTATCTAATAAAGGTTCTAGTGGTCCATATTTAAAAAAAATAATAATAATAAAATGTTTTCGTTAATTAGGTCTCAGGATTTATGTATGCCATGTTGGAGTTTAATTGACAGGCCTATATGAAAGCTGCCTCGCCTGCCAAGTGGAACTCTGAGTTTCTGTTTGTTCAACCAAACAAAGACAGCTTGAGTGTCATTGTGGATAATACAGCACATACTCTAAACAAGACTGGAAAATTACTTTGTTATACAATGCCTGATGAAGTTTACTGTTATACCATGTACGGAAATTACTTCTTGTGCTCATGCTTTGAAAGCTTTCAGTTGAAATATGGTCAGTTCTGATTCCAAAAAGGCAATGTGGCAGATACCAAATCACAATTTACTGGCTTCAGAATTATACTTCAGAGTCAGAGACTAAAGGGTGACATCGCAGTTAGCGCATCGCATCCACTAAATAGACACTGCCCAGTTCATGTCAGTAATGCCCATATAAAAACTAAACTAGGCTTATTTAATCAGATGCAATCCTTAATGATGTTACAATGCGATGCATCTCCAGGTGATGACTTTTCATTTGTACTTGATTTGAGGTCAATTAGAAAAATACTTCCAGAAAACAAAAGGACGTTTAGTGATTTTAAACATTTGAGTGCTCCCTTGTGGGCAATCTAGAAATGAGGAATTGTCCAAAATGGAATCAGTTCTTTCTCTCCGTGATATTCGTTGATAAGGAAAACATGGGATTTCTAACACAAATATTTTTCAAGAAACACGTTAATACGAAAGACATCCAATGACAATTGCAGCCGGACCAAAAACATATCTACGAAGGTTTTTTCAGGGATATAGTCAGTGTTGGCGACTTTCTTACTAATTCTGACGACTTTCCAACTCCTCTTAACAACTTTTTTCTCAAAAGCGACTAGCAAAAAATCTAGCAACTTTTCTCTGATGTTAAGGAGACTCAGACATGAAAACACGTACCACTGTACGATTATTGTCCTCAGCGGCCCGCAAGTCCATCCCCCACTCCAGAGCACTCATAGATGGTCAGATTCACAGCAGCCTCGCACAGCAGTTCCAGCTGCAGTAAGAGAGACCCGCACCACTCTGCGTCCAGACTGTAATTGAAATGCGCATGTGCAAAACTGCCACCTCTCCACAAGTGCAGAAGTACCCTTGCTGTTACCTGTGAAGGGCGCTTGTGTTGGGCTTTTTAAATGTCTTTTGCACCTCCTTTTAAAATAAAAATAGTGGGAAAAAAATATATATATATATAAATATATATATATATATATATATATATTGCTATTTCCTTTTTTTTCCCTCTTTTTTTGGTGATAATTTTGGGAAAGCTAAGCTTCCTCTTAATAGCACCCATGTCCCTGTTACAAGAAATACTACTTGGCCAAATACTAGTCTATAGCCTACTAATTTGAACATGAAGAACAAAACTGAATTAAATGTAATTTTTTTTAAAAAAACGAAAAAAAGAAAATCGAGAATCCACAGAAAACACTTAATTTTTTGTCATGATACCATTTTAAAAGCTCACCTTTTAAATCTGGCTTATCCCCCTTGTCACTGTTCAAATGAATATGCAAATGAGGTGATGACATCACCTAACAACTTCTAGTGACTTTTAGGACAGCCAATAGTGAGTTTCTTTACTGAAGAGTTGGCAACACTGGATATAATTACATACAGTCGATAACAGAGGTCGGCAAATAAGTTTGGCCTCGGGCCAGATTTTTTTTCCAAGCCATTACATGGTGGGCCACAACCAAAACAACGGCTAATTTACTGAATTAATAGGAGAGGATGAAAATGATAGGCGCTCATGAAATGACACAACAGACAGACATTCAAGCTGGCTGATGTACTTGCTGACTGGCTATTAGGGGCACGATTAATTATCTGCATGTTTGTTGAAAAACACAAACAACCACCCCACGCACACATTTTCATCTGTTGGTATTGAAGTGACAGAGCTGATGGTTGACGCACAAGACAAATAAGACTGAGCAACCAAAATCTCAAGAACTGCCTGAAGATTAAAGTGACGTCTATTTCACCAGATATCCATACAGTAGTGACCAGCAAGAAATGACACTTTTCACACTATTAGAGAAGTTATTGTGTCTGAAATCTGAACTGTATTTTGCTGTATATGTCTGGACATAATTCAGGGCTACTGAGTATGTGCACGTCGATGTTAGGCCAGGTTCCTAATATATTAAGTTAGAGACACTAGGTTCTGGAGAGAGTAGAACAGTGCAAATGAAAGATCACACAACAATATACATTTTCCTTTCTTTAGTAAAGTATTTGAAAAATACTTGAAAAGTATTTACAATAAACCAAAATAAAATTTGACCCTTTTTGAAAATAAAAATAAAATAAATTGTCCTTCAGAAGTTTGGTAGTAATCCTTTAAACCAAGAGTGGACAAGAGAGTGTTCTTTAAGTTGTTCAAAAAAAGAAAAAAGTCAGTCATTGTCAATTATGTGCCACAATCTTACCAATATTACCATAGATAAATGACAACTGGATCGCCATCCGTTGAAGTGATCAGTCTCCATCGGAATCCAGATCCAGCCCAAAAACTTGACCTGTGTAACCATACCCTTCATTAAGTGATGATATACACATCAGCCAAAAGTTAAATATCCTATCAAACTGTTTAAACGTTAACAGTTGTACAACATTTTTCACTCAATCATCTCAAAATAAAAGCTACGCAAACGGCACACACTTCTTTCATACTGAAAAGCATTGGATACCATTCAGTTAAATAAATCATCATTATTAAGTAAACAGTGTGAATACTTTGAAATAAACAATACTGTATACAGTGAAATGAGGCAATTACACATAACATTACCGAGTACAGTGGATATCACCTTGTGTGTGTGATCACAGCACTCACCCCGAGCTTTGAACTTCCTTATTTCAACCAAAATATACAGTTTCTGTTTCCCTACAATAAATATTAGCAAAAAAAAATACAATTCTCAAGTTGAACCTAATTATTAAGCAATTTAAGACTGGTTTTAATAGTAAAGAAAAGATACAAGATGTCTTACCAAGACTAATAAAATAAAAATAAATACTCGGTGAAACAAAGATTCTGATCTTCAATACACAGAGCTGGTCGCTCGGTAAACAAAAAAAACTTTCAACATCCCAAAACAACTTTAAAATATCAGTAAGCAAGGGAAGCAAGAAAAAAATGGAGTGTCTAGCTAGCTAGCTAGCTAGCTCTCGTTAGCTTGACGGACTGACTGCTCCACAGGAAACCAGATGCTTGGATGTCAAAATAAAAGCACCAAATCATAAAAGAGTAAAAGTACTGCAATATCATATGCATATAAATCATGTTTTTTAACAATAACAACCCATTGTTCATTAATTGTTTCATCAGAATTATAAGTATTTATTATCCCATTTTACTATTTATTACTATTTCTGATTTTTTTAATCAATTATTTATTGTACCTTGTTATTTTGCATTTGTCAACTGGGTTACATAAGTATGTCTGCTCTGTCGTTTCCCAGGCAGCCCATGGTCAAGTGGATTCAATGTTTTTGCTCTGATTTGCTTCCGACAGTGCAATGCATTGTTATCGTTAGAGCCCTGTACTCCCGTGAGACCCAAAGCAAAGCAGTGCAGCACGGGACACATTTTGAAAGCTCACTACAGGAGCGGTGATAAGCTGCAGTCCCACAAACTAAAAACATGTTTAAAATAAAAGCTATAAATTATTGATTTTGACTATCATATATAGCTACGTGAGACAGGGGAGGTCCCAGCACGGACCCTGCCGACCCAACCCATTTACCTCTCAACGGTTTCACGCCCTCTTGAATTCTCTATTCAAAGTTCTTTTCAACTTTCCCTTAAGATGCTTGTCGGTCTCGTGTCGGCTTTTAGCCTTATGTAGATGGAGTTTACCACCCACTTTGGGCTGCCACATTTCAACTCACCTCTGAATCCTGCAGAACTTGTGGGTGGGAGCAGAACTGTGTTCTGCTCAGACCGCTATTATCAGTTTATATTTGTTGTGTCATCACAGTTATATAAAGGCCTAAATAACACACTCATTATATTTGAAACTCATGCTACTCGCATTTGTGTTCCTTTGATGTCTGGCCTGTTTGAAAGAAGTGTTTTAATTTTCTCAAAAACATGACGCTCATGTCCGTTATTTGAATGTTCTACAGACTATTGTAATTTGTCATGAAGTCATTTGTTTTTGCCTGTTGAGTGTCCATACTGCTCTTCACTGATGCACTTATTCACCCTCGTATCCAGATATAACAAATAAGAAGTCAGATCAATTGAAATATTTCTGTTGTGAATGAAGTTTTCAAATTAAAAGGTTTTTGAGACTTTTTACAAAGTATCTTTTTTTTAAATAATTTTTTAAAATTTTCATTCTCTAGTTAAACAATATCACGGGTCAGATGATGTTTTTGCTTGTGTACCACATGTGGCCCACTAATTGCTGATCTATAGTGTATGATATGCACACAAACACTTCAGAATGAGGTGATTTGGCATGGCGGTGCACCAAGGGTCATGTATTTCTAGGACACAAGTGTATATGTCCAACAGTGGACTAACCTTCTACTGAAGTTTAACCAAGTTCTTTCTATATCTACGCTTAACAATGCCTTTTAGACTACCCTACTTGGCAAAGAGGAGGGCCCTTCTATCTCCCCCCTATATTATAGTTGATGCTATGAAAGTTAATGCCCCAAGTGTATGATATTCTTCACCTTGGACAATGACATTTTATCAAACCAGTCAAAGTCCTCAGCCTGAGATATGAAGACGATTGTGAATAATGTAACAAAAACCATATGCCAAGTACTTTAGACCCTTAAGGTGCAGAATATATTCTTTTTATGTCTCTTTTTTTTTGGTAAACAAGCAGGTCTTGTTTACCACAGTTGCTGCTTTCTTTCATATTCTTCCACACCACATCCCGGTTGCACAACAGGTCTTCCAAGCACATGGGTCCCGTTTACCCACAACTACAGTCCTGCCACAAACCCTGGACCCTGGGAACAAAGGACCTAGGTAATAGTAGTAAGTCATATCCTCCAACGCCCAGTTTCAGGTGGTTGTCGACATTCTTGATTCCTGTCTGAACCCACAATGTTCCAGAGCATCTGTCCATGTTTTGTTCTATTTCTAAATTTCATGGTTGTTCCTCATGATACATTGATGTTTGAAGTCACAATAACAGAAGAAAAATCCCATAGTAACACATGTCTCACCTTCACCACAATTATAGATTGTTTTTCGACTTTTTTGGCCTCCATCAAACCAGTTCTAGAAATCAATCCTAAAACCTTTGGGAAACTAAAGTGCCAGGAATTCACCAACCAAAAAGCACTTAATATTGAAGGATATTCAACTCATGTATTTTCTAGGCATGTCATTTTTCTAATTGATTCAATTGTCAAAAAAGCAAAGGTGGCAAATATATACAGATTCTGTACTTAAATAGTCCATAGTGTGTGGAAAAAAATACAAAAAATAAAAGTAGAAGTACTGATTCAACTCCTTTACTTAAGTAAAAATAAAAAGTACAACTTCTAAATTGTTTTTTGGCCACTCAAAATGCTTTACATTAGTGACCCATTATTCATTCGCTCTCACATTCTCGCTCTGGTGGTGATAAACTACTTCTGACAGACTGACAGAACCATTGCTGCCATTTTGCACCTCTGACCACCACCAAATACTCATGCACTAGTGTCAGTGACACTGGAGGTAATGAGGGCGAAGTGCCTTGCCCAAGAACACAACAGACTGACTAGGACAGGGCATGATTTGAACCACCAACCCTTTGGTTATTAGACAACCCACTCTACCAACTGAGCCATGGCTCAGAAAGATTTCAAAAGTATCCAAAAATAAATATTTTAAAAGTGAGTTACTGTGTAGATAATGTGTCTGATCAGGTCATTATGCTCAGTTTTGTGGTTATGGGTCAGAACTTTAGGAAAAATGGAGAGAAAAAAAGTTGCAATGGAGAGAAAAACAATAACAATCATTCTGAGATAGAAAAGTGATAAATATTCGATTAAAAACTGTATAACTATGAGATAAAAAGTCACAATGATGAGATAAAAGTCCTAATTATTATACAGAATTTTCCCTCTCAAGCGACCATTTTTCATACCGTCACATGTGTTTAGTTTGATTTGAATGCTTTATTTCGAACATGTGCAGAATATAACAATAATCAATTCAGCAATAATAATAATAATAATAATAATAATAATAATAATAATAGTATAATAATAGTTTGAAAAAGTAAAACGTTTATTTTGAGAATGTAAGGAGTATAAGGTACAGATATTTATGAACAAATGTAGGGAGTAAAAGTAAAAAGTTTGCAAAAATGCAATACAGTAAGAAAGTACTTATACCTAGTTACTTCCTTTCTCTGGCAAGAAGGGATGGCTGGATTATACAGAAGAAGAGGATCTTGTTTTCAGGTAGGTCTCAACCCGTTTGTAACTTTGTGAGCCATTTCCTGTCCATGCTCCTTGACCCGTATTCTCACCTTTAGTGACAGCAACAACAAAACTGCTCAAGGATGAGAGTCTCACCTACCTTTTCCTTGGTTCTGCTTGGTCACTTCCACTTGTGAAAACGCTCCCTTGGTGTTTGAGCTCCCAGGGGTCTTGTCTTCTCTGATGTCAAGTTCTGTAGGCTTCTGTCGAAAGAACTCAAACATGAGTTTATACCTGGTCTCATACTTTATCTTATTTTCTCAGTTTTTAACTCTACCTGGTATGTTCTAACTACTGAAATTAGAACTAAAACTACATTTACTTTAATATAAATTTGGTGTATATAAATAATCGAATTACCATACTTTAACAGTAAAGCTATACAGTAATATGATATATTAAAGGTGTCATTCTGATGAAAACCACTTTTCCAGGCTCCTTTTGGAATCTGATGGGTCACCCCGACTTACCAACACATGCTGCCTTTGAAAGTGGTTCATCACCTCCACTGGCTGCATACCGCATTCACAGAAAACATCAAAAGGAACGAGGGACCCAGAAAAAGCCAGTCCATCTGACGTCAGATGGACTTTAGCGTTACCCATGTAGGGCTAAACTTGTCCGCCATTGCAACGAATCTGAAGTAGCGTTAGCATTAGCATCTACAAGAGAAGACGGTGCCACAGTAGCTGCTGCACAAACTTGGAAAAAATGACGACTCAAACTGGTTCATGTGCTCTCTGTGGAAATAAAGCCAGCACATTTTCAGAACAAGTGGCAGCACGAAACCTAGCTGGATGCTACTCTGGTAAAGGCAAACACATACGGACAGACAGAGAGGAGGGGGGAGTGTTCCCTCACACATTCTGAGCCAATCAGAGACACATTGTCACCGCGTCATGGACATGTATGAGGAAGTACCAGTAAACTCTATTGTTCGACCTCAAGTTATTTTTCTGGAACAGCTGGAAACAAAGCAATCTGGATGTTTTTTTAAATAGTAATATTAATGAAATAACAATGGAATGACAGCTTTAAGAAACCTTAGAATTGAGCAAATGCACAGACAGACAGACAGATAGATAGATAGATAGATAGATAGATAGATAGATAGATAGATAGATAGATAGATAGATAGATAGATAGATAGAGAGAGAGAGAGAGAGAGAGAGAGAGATAGATAGATAGATAGATAGATAGATAGATAGATAGATAGATAGATAGATAGATAGATAGATAGATAGATAGATAGATAGATAGATAGATAGATAGATAGATAGATAGATAGATAGATAGATAGATAGATAGATAGATAGACAGACAGACAGACAGACAGACAGGTAGGTAGGTAGGTAGAGAGAGAGAGAGAGAGAGAGAGAGAGAGAAAGTTGTATTGGTACTGTATGGTAGATATTAACATAATGACAGCTTTATATGAATCCAACCTGTAATAAAGAGTCACTCAGATTAATTCACAGAACATTAAACATCTAGTTATCTAGTTAGAGACTAGATAGTGATTATATAGGAACATTTAACTTGATTTAGATGATAGAAGAGACCAAATCACAAATAAAGTGGGAGTAAATATTGAACAGACATCCATTTCTGACCAACTGGCGACTCATACAGGGTGTACCCTGCCTTAACCCATTGTAGCTGGATTAGCCCCCAGTGACCCCCGTGAGGATAAAGCCGGTTCAGATGACGAGCCAAAACAATAGCTTTGATTGCTTACAATTTTGTCATCATTATGTAAAATTTAGGTGATTAAAGTTTAAAGATTTTTCACTATAGTACTTCTACTCACATTTCAATTGACACATAAATTGGAAAACAGAACCCCCCCCTTCCCCCATTCTAGTTTTTTTGCTAAGAAACTTTTACAGCAGAGAACATTCATAATCTGCTAACAAAAATATTTTGCATAAATTTACTCTGCAATGTTTAGAAAAATCCATTTTAAGCTCATGATTGTTGGATGGTTAATGGATTTATGGATATGGATGGTTGGCTGCATTCAACCCTGAATCCACCCCACCACAGAGCATCTAATGTATGAAACAGCATGTAGTGTTTTCCAAGATGTATGTTTATGCCATTAAAAATGAAATGTTTCAAAATCAGCATCCTCAATAAACCATGTTGTATGCTAGTCTGTTTTACATATGTTCCTGAGATGCAGGGCTGTTTCTAGATTTGTGGGAGTTCTGAGCAAGGAGCTATTTGGGGGTCCTAACTACCCTGCCCCCAAAGGGGAGAAGGGTATTGTTTTTGGTTCAGTTTGTTTGTTTGTTTGTTTGTTTGTTTGACATTCAGCAGCTTTACACAAAAACTACTAGACCAATTTCCATGAAATTTTCAAGAATAGATCACATTAAATGTTGGTGAATGTAGGTCAAAGGTCACAGTCATAATAAAAAATAACCAAAAATGTGTTTTCACATTGATAAGAGACAGGGCCAATCAGGTATAATGTGTGCAAGGGGGGGGCGGGGTTTTGCTACGTCTGATTCATTATTAGATTTCATGAGTAAAACAACCTACTGTTAAAATTAAACATCTTAAGATGAGTCTCGTCGTCTGAATCCACTTTATCCTCACTAGGGTCACAGGGGTCTGTGGGGGCCTAATCCTGCTACAATGGGTGAAGGCGGGGTACACCCTGTATGAGTTCCCAGTTCATCCCAGGGCTGAACATATATAGATCAACGATGGCTCAAATTCACACCTATGGGCAATTTTATGTTTAACTAATTAACCTATCAGTGCATGTGTTTGGCTGGTGGGAGGAAACCGGAGTACCCAGAGAAAACCCACACAGTCACAGGGAGAAAATGCAAACTCCACACAGAAAGGTCTGGTGTGGGAATAGAACAAGGGTCCTTCTTGCTGTGAGACACGAGTGCTAACCACTGCACCACTGTGGCGCCCCTTAAGTTGAGTTGAGTCACTCAAATAAATTAAATGGATAAAAAAAACTATAATAGAAGGAAAATAACAATCTTCCTTTTGTCAAAAAAGTGTTCAGTGTTTAATAAAAAAATTTACATTCAATAAGAAAATACAGCAATCACTAAGGTACATTTGTTTTGATGATCCAAGTTTATATTTAAGGATATAAGTGGCATAATAAATACATGACATAACTACAGATAAAGGCAAGACATTTGACTTTTCCTCAGATAAGACTAAAAATGCAGCTCTGGGGCCCCCTGGTGTATTGGAAGCCTTATGCATTCACATAGTACGGCCCTGCTGAGATGTTAGTAGTCAGAATAGGTCCTAATTTCTGCTTGTTTTATTGAAAATGAGGGGTCTATCAGCCATTGATTCTATAAAGAAGTGTAAAAGTTTGGGCAGTGAGCTGGAATAAATTGAGCTAAAAACTGTAACATAGAACTGGGTAACAGTGTAAATCAAAGAGGTCAATCTGACCTGTGATAATGAAGCAATCATAGTTTTATTTGTGAAGAGCACAGTTTGCAGCAATTCATGTTATTTTCCAAGATAATTGGGTTCATGATAAGTAACAAAGAGACTTTAATATTCTGTCATTAGTGCAACTTCTTCAAACATTCATTTTCTGAAAGTAACTGCATCACTGGAAATAAATACCTTCCTTTCAGAGCCAGAATTATTTATTTTTTTTGTGGTTGAAAGAATTTTGCTGCCAGTTTACAAGAAATTACAGTCAATAATGTACATTTTTCTATTTGTTGAAAGTATACCTCTGTCTTATAGAATACCTTCTGTCTCATTGATCTGCACAGTAGATCAGAGGATTTCAATAAATGTGGGATAAAGTATTTCTACTGAGCACCATTAAAAATGTGCAATCCAAATGTGGTGTAATTTCCAGAAAATTACTTGCTCAGATACATATTTTGAAAATGTTGCTCACAGGATAAGTAACACAGTTAACAACAGGCAACAATGTGCAACGTTTTGACACATTCCTTAATCTCGGATAGAGTTGAATCAGAGTATTGTACAGAGTTACACTTGACACCTAACCTTAGATGGGGTTAAAAGCCGATATAAAGGCAGCAAAGAAAAGGCAGAAACGCTTATCCAGCTCAAAATCCCAAAACTTACAATACAATAGAGAGAATGTACCATTGGAATAATATGAGCGGGTCTGAGCTGTGGTGAAGTTGCTTGTCATCTGAGTGATCGGATGCCTCAGGACAGGATCATCAGACTTAGCTCCATACCTTGTCACTGCACTGCTTTTTTGGAAGCCAGAGCTGGACACATCTGATATTTCCATTTCTGAATACCTCCATTCAATGACTGAATAAATAAGTTGACCATAATCCAGTCTTTAATGACCCAAACAAATTAAGTTGATTTGATTTGAATGCTTTATTTCGAACATGTGCAGAATGCAACAATAATCAATACAACAACAACAACAACAACAATAACACTAATAATAATAATAATAATAATAATAATAATAATAATAATAATAATAATAATAATAATAATAATAATAATAACAATAACAATAACAATAATAATAATAATAATAATAATAATAATAATAATAATAATAATAATAATAATAATAATAATAATAATAATAATAATAATATTACACAATGACATGTCCGAAAAAGGAGTAGGATGAAGGATAAGCTTATTTAATCCTACCCCTTCTTCACTTCCCCATTAACCTGAATTCATCTTATAGCAATAGAGTGCATAGTACAAAAATGATGATAATAATAATAATAATAATAATAATAATAATAATAATAATAATAATAATAATAATAATAATAATAATAATAATAATAATAATAATAATAATAATAATAATAATAATAATAATAAATAATTGAAGTACTAAACATATACATATATACAAAAAAAACTGAACAAAAAAAACAACAAATGTGCAGATAGGAAAGTAGGTAACAAATAGAATTATGTTAATTTAATTTCAAATATATATATATATCCAAATGTACATATGCTTAACAACAAAACAAACGCAGGTAAGTTTTTATATAGCTTTATATGTGAGTGTTATTTAAGTAAATGGTACATATGGGTACATACAGGTATGAGTTTCACAGGTGAAATTTCTGACAATTTTCTATGGACATGAGAGAGTTCTGGATAGTGCAAACATCAGTGTCTGGTATGACCAGCATGTGCATCAATCAGAGCCTGAAGTCTGCAACGTGTCGATCAGACCAGAGTCCAGATGTGTTGTTGAGGAATCACCTGTCATTCTTCCTTCAGAGCATTTTACAATGCCACCAATGTGTCTGGCATAAGGATCCGGGTGCGAAAACGGCGATCCAGAATGCCCCACAGATGCTCTATACGAGACATATCTGGTGAAAACACTGACCACGGGAGCATCTGAAGATTGTCAGTCAGCTGAGGCGTCTTGGAAAGTGGAGGAAAGTCTGTTTTTATAGCCCCCAAACAAACAAAAGGATGTACCACTCCCATTTTTTACCTGCCACTCCCTACACTAGTGATATTTTGGACACATGCTTGAATCACTCCTGTGTTGTGTTTACCTTAAAACAAGTGCCTGAGTGAGCACAACTCAATTATAGCTTCTTTTGTCTCAAAGGGACAGTTAATTAAATCTTACTGTATTGGCATCTTGCGCAGAGGTGGTAAAAGTACTTCATTACTGTACTTAAGTAGATATTATACTTACATGACTATTATCTCATAATTTTGACATTTTATCTTATAATTTTGACATTTTATCTCACAATTTTGACTTTTTGTTTCACAATTTTAACATCTTCTCTCACAATTATGACTTTTTCCTCTTAAAATTATGCATTTTTAAAATCTTATTTGTATTTTTTTTTTTAAATCTCATGATGACTTTTTTACCTGAATTGTGACTTTTTTCCGAAATTTCCTGCCCATATCCAGAACACTAAGTACAGTGTCCCTATGAAACACATTACCTACACAGTAATTAACTTTCAAAGGCTTTATTTTAGATACTTTGGAAATTTTTCAAATTTTTCCTGGTTAAAATTTTATTGCGTTCATGGCAAAAAAAATGTTGTACAGTTGTACTTTTTACTTTTGTACTTAATTACAATTGTGAAATTGTACTTTTTTACTTTTACTTAAGTAAAGGAGTTGAATCAGTACTTCTACTGTTACCAGAGTATTTTACACACCAGTAGCTGTACTTCTACTTAAGTACAGAATAGGAGTACTTTGACCACCTCTGGTCTTGCAGGGGTCCATAATGGAGTGCAACACATCTTTGAATAGAGTTTTTTTTCGTTTTTTTGTTTTTTTTTCTTTTTATTCGCACTTTAAAACAAAATACAGACACAAGAAAATATAAATGAAATGTAACAGTGCAGGGAGGCCGGAAGCATAAAATGCTCCTCCCTTCATAACTTAATTAACAATTCAAATTAATCGGATAAATAAGAAATAACTTACTAGGTAATGGGTAAATGAAACAAAACAATAAAATACAATACGATACAATACTATCTACAATAATGAAAAGTAGTAAACAAGGAAACTTAAACAAAAATTAAGAATGTGTGGGGTTATTTATGAAAGTTGCTTTAGTATGATTTTTGAAAATGGTGACGGAGGGACTAATTTGTAAATTTCTACTTAGGTTGTTCCAAATTGTTGGGCCTCTGTACGTGATTGTAAATTGACAAAGATTCGATTTTGCATTGGATGGCCTTAAATAATTGCATTGCGTGTAAAGTGGTTGTGGATGTCTGAGTTTAATAAGAAGGTGTAGGTTGACCAGGTTGTTGATTTTGGCCTGTGGAATGTGGAATGTTGGCCCATTCCTCCTCAATCCCTGCGCAAAGTTTTTAGATATTGACAGAAACTGGAAAATGTTGTATTCCAAACATGCTCATAGTCTCATGTCTGGTTATGTAACAAGCTAAGATGTTTCCAGCTTCCAGGAATTGTATCCAGATCCTTGCACTATGGGGCCGTGCATTGTTATGCTACAGCATGAGGTGATGGTCATGGCATAAATATGGCCCTCAAGATCTCATCGTGGTGTCTCTGCATCGTAAAATGCATCCATGTTCATTCCATAACATACACCTGTCCATATTATGACCCAGCTGCTACCATGGATCACTTGATTCATAATGCACAATACCATACACACTGTACCATCTGCCATGTACAGTGAAAACCAAGATTCATCCATGACAAGAACACCTCTTCAAAGTGTCAGACACCATCAAATGTGAGCATTTACCTACTCGAGTCAGTTACGACAACAAACTTCAGTCAGGTCAAGACCCTGATGAGGATGACAAGCATGCAGATGAGCTTTCCTCAAATGGTTTTTGACAGTTTGTGTAGTAATTATTTAGTTATGCAGACTGATTGTTACAGCAGCTATTCAGATGGCTGTCTCAGACGATCTTGGAGGTGAAGATTCTGTGTATAGAGGTCTTAGGTTGGTGTGGTTACATTTGATATGTGGTTGTGATGCTGCTTGGATGTACTGGCAAATACTCTGAAATACCTTTAGAGAATACATAAGTTATCCCAGTCATTTATGTGGAGACACTGGTACAAGTGTTTTTTATAAGTGTGTTTTAATGTTGTTTTTATTATTTTTAATGTTTTTATTTTTTATCCCAATCCTCTTTCTTTTTTATTATGTGGGTGCATATGTCTGTCTTTTTCTGTATCTGGACCTTGAGTCTGCAATAAAAGTTGATGATGATGATGA
Organism: Siphamia tubifer; assembly: GCA_020466265.1. Taxonomy (NCBI): domain Eukaryota; kingdom Metazoa; phylum Chordata; class Actinopteri; order Kurtiformes; family Apogonidae; genus Siphamia; species Siphamia tubifer. The sequence goes on from CM035785.1 coordinate 12,014,305, forward strand.
TGATGATGATGATGATGATGATGATGATGATAATATGGTAGAGAAATCACTTCTTAGACAGCAGCTCTAGTGTACATCCTTGTAGTCAGTATGACCATTACACACTCTATCAAAAATTGTGACACCTGTGTCATTGTGTGTTGTGTGTTAAAACTGCACATTTTACAGTGGCCTTTTGTGGCCAGCCTAAGGCTGTTTTCACACCTGTTAGTTCGGTAGACTGGTTCGTTTGGGCCCAAAAGTTGTAACAATGTTGCAGTTCTCAACTGGTTCGGTTCACATTCACACCAGTGTTTTTTGCAAACGGACCAACCACTGTGGGTGTTATATCTCTCTTCACCCATGTGGAGGCGCTGTTTGGAAAATACTGCACTTTGGGTAACCTAGACGAAAGCTGATTGGTGCAGCACGTGCAAAGGGAAAATCTTGGAAGAAAACATCAGGCGGATTTGTTTTTTTTCTGAACAATGAACTGTGGTCTTCTACTTGTTTTTGTTTCAATATATTTTTATCACTGCTTTGTGCAGCAACACAATTACTGCTGTTGTTCCAGCATGAAGCTCACATCCGGCACGACAACACTGTGTTTGTTTTTGGCGCAGAGAAGACGCAATACACCGCGCTGCTTGCTACGGAAACTTCCGTAGGTCAAAAAGACTGCTCTATAAAAGAGATGGGCCGAATCGAGGCCGGTCAGCGTTCTCACCAGCAGCGAACCGCTCCAGAGTCCGCTTGGAACCGGACGGAGACCACCTCGAAAAGGAGGTCTCGGTACAGTTGTTTAGTGCGGACCGAAATAAACTGGTCCACTTTCACCCCAGCCCAAACGAACCGGGCCTGCAGGTGTTCCGACACACCTTTACAATAATCATACTGTCTAATAAGCATCTTGATATGCTAAGCCTGTAAGGTAGATGGGTTATCTTGGTAATGGTGAAGTGCTCGCCAAGAAATTTAGACCAATTTGAGAGAACTCGGCCTTTTGTGTGCATAGAAAAATCTTAGATCTTTGAATTCAGTTCATGAAAAACACAAGCAATAACAATTGTGTTTATATTTTTGTTCAATATCGCATGCCTGGATTAGTAAGACTTTATGATGAGCTAAAACAATTTTACATCACCATAAGTAAGGCTTGAAACAGTCTCAACTGGACTGTCACTGACCAACTGAAATCAGCTAATGCGTCACCACTGATTCACTTTGTCAAACCATGAAGGCTTATTGAATGTTACATTGTGTAGTGTGGGTTTTTAACCTGTAAACATTTGCCGTAGCTTCTGTTACCACAAAGCTACCATCGCTGTCAGTGTTTCCCAAGTAAATTTGCTGCCAGTTGTCTGTATTTGTACTGTTCATTAGATATGACACAAGCTCTTGACAGAACCAAGAGAGAAATGACAAAAATGTTGATCTTTGTTGCTTGCTATTATATTGGTAAAAAATAATGCAGCTGTATTAACTGACTCTATATTTTAAGACATTATAAATTGTATCAAGCATGTATTGTGCACTTTATGAATAAGCTTTTTACACTGGCTGGGCACTGGGGATGTGATGCTAGTTGCTGGGTGTGTCAACAACATCTCATCTTCATGGTAATGACAATAACCTGAAAAATAATAAAACAATGTCTAACGCTGAAAAACTCAACTTAGTAGTTGAAATTGTGATCCCAAATGCAACTTTTTTCTTTTTTTTTTGCAGAGTTTAGCATGCTGGGGAAAAAAAATCTTACCAAGTGTATTTTTCTCATTTCTTGTCAAAATATCTCATGCTTTAAGACATAATCACCTAAAGAGTAACTTTTCAGTGAGATATAAAGAACTTAGCTTTGCTTGTAATAAACAAAACTATAATAATCTGCCAATGGAATAAGTGAACATGATCTTGGCAAGAATTCTGGAAATAAAATGTACGATCTATTGTCTAAAAAAAGGTATTATATCTCGCTGAAAAGTTACTCTTTAGGTTATTATGTTTTGTTACCCTGTCCCTAGAGAGGGGGTATTAGGTGTGTTTCCTCGATCGGAACATCCGGGCCATTTTACAGGAACTTCAAGGTATGCGAGCATTTCCACTGACCGGGCCGTTCAGATAAGCAGCCCTTTTTACAGGAACTAACAGAGTACGACTCCAGGGTAGGTACTCGAGAGTAGCCTGATAGAGCTGCTGGGCAGAAGTCGCGCAGATTAGTTGTCCAAAATGACATCATCAAATTGCGACAAACAACTCAAGAATAAGTTTTCTACTCCAGAGTAGTTGCTGGAGGAAGTTTATCACACGATGAAGCAGAATTTCTCACTTTTCCAGCTCTCTGTTGCGTTCATCTCTGTAGAGTTTCTCTTCCAGAGCAACTTTTCTTCTTTCAGTCTCTGATACCATTACTGTGTAAAGCAACAGCACAAATGCAACAAACATCCCACCTTTGTCCGTGTCTACGTTAAGTCTTTTAACCAACGACCGTTTGACCGCATCAATGTTGTCCGGTCATAATTTTCTGCCGTCAGAAACCAGCCTGCATCAGTCATTCCACTGCACAAACCCTTGTGCATTGTAGTGTAGGTTATAAAGAGGAAGCTTTGTGATCTCTCCATAGCATTAACTTTAAAAATGATGAATTTGAGCATTAGCAATACAAGACAGAATTTATTCATAGCAAACATAGAGCTCAGTTAATCTATGTGGTACACCTCACGCTAGTTTAGAACGTTTGCTCAAAATACAAAGCTAGAACTTCTATAACAGCTAGAGACTGGGACAGGAAGTTGTCACCATGAAACCCAAAAGCGCAGTGGATGAGTTGTGTTATCCATCTGACAGACCTATTTAAAATAAAATGATGGGTGGGCTACAGCAAAGGGAGTTAGTGCGGTACTAACGTAGACTGGTGGACATCACTAAGTTCTTTTTCTTTTTTACACCATATTTATAAGCAGAATTTGCTGGAACATCTAATGTTTTCTCTATGTGTGATGGTTTAAAATGAGCTTTTAACATAACATTGCTCAACCTCGCAGTGTGACTCGTGTTTAAAAAGTAACTGGCTGTGTGTGTGTGTGTGTGTGAGCTAGTAAAGCAACTGGTTTTTTTTTTCTTGGTGACCGACTTCAACCAGTTAATGAGTCTCAGTGATCGGTCATCATCATCCAGTCAAGTCTTGTGATTTCCTCCTCTGCTGCTGCGTTGTTGTGGCGCTTTATGTTAGTGACGTTACCATAGTAACTGACGCGATATAATGACGTCATCAAAAGGTTTCTATCAAGACAACTCTGAGAGGACCAGGCTAACTCATGACCCGGTCAAAAGTATTTCCCCCACAAAAGTCCTGGAAGTTCCGATAGTGGCCTATTGTGTTTTTGTTTGTAGGTCAAAGGCCAAGGTCACAGTCACCAAAAATGTGATTTGACAATGATAAGAGATAGGGCAAATCAGCTACAATGTTGAGTTTGTCTTGCCTGGCCCCACTTGTTTTCAATGTGGTGAGATATTTATGGTAAGATTTAGATTTTTGCATTGCAGAATATATCGTAAAAGTTCTGAAAGAGCAGGCAGGCAACAGCAGGTATAATAAAGAAAGTCTTTGGACACCTGGTTGTGTGCAGAGAATACCAGAGGCTGCATGTACAGCCCAGACTCAAACACAGCGTTCTAATGTGGCAGCTGCTGTCATTGCCTCAGTCGACCATACAAGCAAAGCTAACACAGAGTCACGTGGCTTACCCTTTAATGGCAGCTGGTGAATGATTCCAGCAATTACCATGTCATCACAGGCGAACAGCATTAGGAAATCCAAAAACCACTGATTGAGTGACCACTGATCTTATGGTCACTGAGAAAAGTGGGTCAGGTTACTAGGGCTGAGGTGAAGAGAAGTAGTCAAAATAGGCAAGAACAGGAGAAATACAGGACAATCTGGTAGAATCCAAGCCAATCTGGCAATATGTGGATGAATCTACCCTGCTTCTATCTTGGTCAGCTGACTGGGGACATCTGAGAGAAGGTCAAACGAATGAGGTTAGTGAGGTAAGGTAAGGTAAGGTAAGGTAAGGAGAAAGAGGAGCTAGTAAACAGTGGTTAAAAATAGATCTCATTCATGTATTACGGCCAATATGGTAATATCACTTGAGTGTGTATTTTGTTTAGATGCATGAAATACATTAGTCATTATGGACATCTGTGGTATAATGTTTTCTCATCCCAGCAGAAGAAAAATACATCAGATATTGTGATATTATTTCATGCACAAACACATAAAATACCAAAACAAAAAAAGGGTATTATGTGTCCTTGTGTCAGGAAAAAAAGTACAAGATATTTTTCCATTCTACTCCGTAATGATGCATTTATCATCTTTACAAAGCTGTTTTAAAGTACCCTTACAAATATGAGGAAACAAGCGATGTTTACATGCGACAGAGTTGTGATATCTTTACTGAGCAATGAAGTCTATGGGATATATACACTACTGCACAGTCAGTAAGTGGGTCCTTTGGAATTAATGTCACATATTTTAGATTTCAAGTAATAGAAAAAAAAAAGATGTGTCAGTGTGGTTGTTTGTGTGTAAGGGTGAGAATGAGTGACAGTGATTATGAGTTTGCAGAGGTACACATGAGTGAACACTAAATGACAGCCTGCAGGGAAGCAAATGAAGGGAAAAAGAAACGATTATTTGATTTCAGATCACACATATCCACCAGGTTATCATTTAAAACCACTGTTATTTTTGTTCATGAACTCTTCATCATGTTGATTTCTAAATAATGTCAGGGTGGATGGTGGCAGTGTTCCCAGAAAAATATACGCAAGCAAGAAGTATGGGAACTGGTGTGATGTAATGTGATATGCATCTATTTTACAAAAAAGAACTATGGACTGAGGTTTCACATTCTTATTCTGACTACTATATATATATCAGGGATGTCAAACTCCAGTCCTTGAGGGCCACTGTCCTGCATGTTTTAGACATTTCCTTCTTCCATCACACCTGGAAACCATTACACCTTTATCAGGCTTCTGCAGGGTATGATGATGAGCTGATTATTAATTGAAGCAGGTGTGGCTGGAAGAGGGAAACATCTAAAAAATGCAGAATACTGGCCCTCAAGAACCAGAGTTTGGCACGTGTGTGTGTATTTTATATATATATATATATATATATATATATATATATATATATATATATATATATATATATATATATACCAGACCAGACCTTTCTGTGTGGAATTTGTATGTTCTCCCCATGTCTGCGTGGGTTTTCTCTGGTTTCCTCCCACCACCCAAAGACATGCACTGATAGGTTAATTGGTTAATCTAAATTGCCCATAGGTATGAATATGAATGATCGTTTGTCTATATATGGAGACTCATACAGGGTGTACCCCACCTTGTAGCTGGATTAAGCCCCCAGTGACCCTAGTGAGGATAAAGTGGCTTCAAATGATGATGTGTTGTATGTTTACAGGCTTTGAAGATAAAATTACTATGCTGTGAAGTACAGTGGTGTGGACAAAGTGTTTGCCCCATTCCTGATTTATTTTTTTCCATGTGTGTTATACTTTAATATCCCAGATCATTAGACAAATTTAACAAGTGCAGCCTAGCATAACAATCCCCACCCCCCCTTACACACATTTTACCTGATTTGCCCTATCTTTTCTCACTGAGGTCAAAGGTCACACTCACCAAAAATGTGTTTTCTCAGTGATTTTTGGTCTACATTGGCCAAAATGTAATGGGATCTATTCTGGACCACCTTTCCTAAAAATTTCATGGAAATTGGCCCAGTAGTTTTTGCGTAAACCAATCAAACAAATAAAGACAGACCAAATCAAACACAATACCCCTCTCCCTTTCAAGGGGCCGGGCAAATATTAGACAAAGATAACACAAGTAAAGACAAAGTGTAGTTGAGGTGTTTATTATTGAGGGCAAAAAACATTGCCTTGTATGGAAAAACTGATTGCTCCCCTCCTCAACTTACATGTTAGGGTCATAAAATGGGTGTTTCCCTGGGGATAGGGTTTGGTACCAGCTCAGTGGGTCACACACAGTCATTCAGTTTAAAAGACATTGTAAGTCATCAGAATATAAAGGTACTAACTGTGTTTTAAATGGTACCAAGCTTAGTTACAGAATATTTAGCTTTGTTTTTTTTCTTCCATTTCAATGTCATTTATACTGTTATAGTCTGTAACCCATAGTGATTATTCACATCTGGATGATGACAGTAATGCACTACTGGAGTTTGCATCCACTGTTAAACTACAAAGAAGTGAAGTAGACCAAACGATCCTCAAAAGCTAGACATCATACTGTGATCCAAATAAATGACAAATAAAGTAATTAAGATCTATCAGTCTGTCAAACTTTGGGACTCAAAACGAACAACAGGAAGAGCCATTATCCACAAATTCCCAAAACATAGAACAGTGGTGAAAATTATCCCAAGACCATAGAAACTACCCACAAAAGGCCCCACAACAACATCCACAGAAGAGCAGGCCTCATTTGCCTCAGTTAAGGTCAATGTTCATGATTCCACTATAAGAGACTGTGCAAAAATGGCCTGTATGGCAGAGTTCCAAAACAAAAACCACCGCTGAGCAAAAAGAACATAAAGGCTTATCTCACTTTTGCCAGAAAACTTGATGATCTCCAAGACTTTTGTGAAAATACTCTGTGAAACAACGAGAGAAAGGTTGAACTTTTTGAAAAGTGTGTCCTATTACATCTGGTGTAAAAGTAACAGAGCATTTCAGACAAGGAACATCATACCAACAGTAAAATACAGTGGTGATGGTGGAATGATCTGAGGCTGTTTTAGGTTGTTTCCAGGACTTGGAAGACTTGTTGTAGTAAATGGAACCATGAACTCTACTGTCTACCAAAAGCCTTCTGCTCATGACATCAAGCTGAAATGAACAATGATCCAAAACACCAGTAAGTCCACCTCTGAATGGCTAAAGTAAAACAAAATAAAGACTTTGGAGTGGCCTAGTCAAAGTGCTGACCTACATCCATTGACATGCTACTCTTAAAAAGGTGGTTTGTGCTCAAAAACCATCCAATGTGGTTGAATTACACCAATTCTGCAAAGATGAGTGGGCTGAAACTCCTCCGTAGCACTGTAAAAGATTCATTGCCAGCTATCGTGAACACTTGATTGCAGTTGTTGCTGATAAGGGTGGCCCAACCTGTTATTAGGTTCAGGGGGCAATCACTTTTTCACACAGGGCCATGTAGGTTTGGAATCCCCACCCCCCTTAATAATAAACAACTTCATTTAAAACTGTATTTTGGGTTCACTTGTGTTGTCTCTGCACAATATTTAAATTTGTTTGATTTGAAACATTTAATAATATGACAAAAAATAAATAAATCAGGAAGGGGGCAAACAAAACCTCCAGGACCATAATATTATCTCCACAGTACCTATTCATCAGAGTTTTTTGTTAGCAAGCTAACTCAAAAAGTTATGAAGAGATTTTCCTGAAATGTTGATAATGGCACAAGGAACAAATGATTACATGTTGGTGGTGAGAGAGGGGGGTGGGGGGCTGACCTGCCTTGGTGGAGGTTTGAGCTCTGCAAGTGCTTTTCTGGGGGTCCAACCCAGTACTAGGAAGGTGTACCTAATAAAGTGGCCGGTGAGTATAGCATTTTAGCTTTTAAGTACTTGATTTGAATCTTTTATTGGTAATATTTCCAACATTTTAGCTTGTAATTACTTAATGCCATAATACTGCTATATTCTTAGTATCAGATAAGGATAACAGCTTTATTTTACTTACTATCTACTGGTGCTGTATCCTGTACTTTGTGTTAGCATGCTATTTCATCTTACTTTTGTCATGTGTCTGCTGTGTTATTATTTGTGCTTACACTGTGATGTCTTTTTATTGTATGATCTTTGCATCTGCTGTGCTTTAGTCCCTTTTTTGCCACCTATCCTGGTACACTGCCTACCTACTTTAGTTGTCATGTATGGAGGGAAGTAGTTACTGTGATAGCTGGCTTACACCTTTCATCTCTGCTGTAGTCTTGTAGTAGGCGGTGCTGCCCATCATAAGGATGGAAGATTCCTGGGCCCAGAGGTCTGCATTGCTATAAATCTCCACCCTCATCTCAATATAGTTGAGTTCTCTTCTCCACACACAGCATTGTGTCCTTCCTTTCATCCAACACACACATATCACTCTCCTCACTCATCCATATACTCTCACTTCGCAAATGATGATACTGAATAGTACAGTCCATGGTATTGTTTGTTTTCTCTTATCAGTTTGGTTTAATTCATTTATTGACCTTAAATCTGTTTCTCTTGGCTTCTGAAATGAGCCATGATGGATGGACGATCTCAAAATGTGAAAATATAATCGATCTTCATGTGGCTTTTGATACTTTAGAAGACTTATACAGATTTTACCATTGGAAAAAATGCATGGAAGTGCAGTCATAACGTTTTGACTCAAATAATTGTTGTCTGCATAGCCTATTTACAGGTATAATTGCATTGTATTTTGTCTATATGTATTAATCTATAGGTTGTATAATATTAAGGTTACTAAATTATTGTACCATACCATCTTCATCCACTTATCCTGGTCTGGGTTTATCCTGGTCTGGGTTACGGGGGCAGCAGCCTCAGCAGATGAGCCCAGACAGCCCTCTCCACAGCCACTTCCACCAGCTCCTCCAGGGACCAAGAGATATAATCCCTACAGCATGTCCCGAGTCAGCCCTGAGGTCTCCTGCTGGACTGACATGCCCAAAACACTTCCAGGAGGCATCGTCAGTAGATGCCTGAAGCACCTCCTCTCGACATGGAGGAGCAGCTGTTCCACTCCGAGCCCCTCCCAACTGTTTGACCCCCCCCCCCACCCTATCTCTAAGTGTGAGTCCGTCCACCCTGCGGAGGAAACTCATTTTGGCTGCTTGTACTTGTGACCTCATTCTTTCAGTCGTTACCCAGAGCTCATGACCATAGGTGAGGGTCGGAACGTAGATCAACCAGAAAATTGAGAGCTTTGCCTTTCAGCTTAGCTCCCTCTTTACAACAATGGAGCGGTTTAGCGTCCACATCACTGTAGACACCGCCCCAATCCGCCTGTCAATCTCCATCTTATTCTCACTTGTATTTAAACTCCTTCACCTGAGGCAGGATTTCCTTCCCCACTACGGGAGGTTACTAAACTAGTGTCTTTATTATTACCTAACAGTATTATTAGCTGGTACCTTTTAAAAACTCAAAAAGAATGCTTAGTAACTCTATGTTCTAATGACTTAGAATATCTTTTAAACTGAATGACTGTGTGTGTGACGTACTGAGCTGGTCAACAACCCTGAACCTCACATATTATAATAGTATTATTTTAGTGTTTGTCTACACCAGGGTTTTTGGAATTGTGGGATAGTGAGCGTCTTGTAAAGGAACTCAAAAGCAGCCCCACCCCCCAACAATACATTTTATAAATATCTTTTTATTTTCTTCTTTTATTATTTATTAAAAATACTTGTAAAAATATATAGATTTTAAATATCTTCATCTTAATTTCTACATATGCTGAAATCTGTGCATGCTTTTAACATAATTGGTTGTACACATTTCAACATCTTTGCATGTTTTTAACATCTTTTTAAATACATTTTAACATTTGTGTATGTTTTTTAGTATCTCTTTGAACACATCTTAAGATTTTTGTGTATTTTTAACAGCTTTTAAATACATTTTCACTTCTGTGTGAAAACATTTGTGTGTTTTAAAACATCCAAATTCATCCAGCTTCCTATCATAAAACACATACTATGGTTAGATAAGACACCTCCGTAAATAACACACTATGGGGGTCGGAGCATCGTCAGGACCAATCCATGAAAAGACAAACTTTAAATAATCATAATAATAATCTTGCTCACCCCATACTGTCCTCTCTCACTTTCACCTGAGTTATGGTTTTTCACCTCACATGTACTGTAGTTGGCTAACCACATGTTTAAACTCAAAATATATTTATATTCAAGTTTATTTTTTTTCTCACACTGGGCCTCCCCTGAACTCCTCTAGCACCCTCTGGGGGAGGCCCACCTCACCATTTGAAAACCACAGGTCTACATTGATTTTTCAGAGTGTTGTTTTGCTGCTGCAAAACCACGGAATTAATAATTACCTTAACGGTGAAAACCACTTTTAGACACTTTTTTTGCATCTGACAGAGGTGTCACCTCCACCGGCTGTATTTCCCATTCATCGAAAACAAGCGACGGCACAAAATGCTACTCTGGGATGATAAACACACACAGAGCGAGACGGAAGGGGGGAGTTTTCCTTCAGGCATTCTGAGCCAATCAGAGACATCTCATTACCCCGTCATGGACATATATGAGGAAGTACCAGTGAACTCTGTTGTTCGACCTCAAGTCATTTTTCTACCCTCCAAAAACAGCTGGAAACATTTAGAATCAACACACAATGTATTCAATAACAATGGAGAACACAGCAGTATTAGTAAAGTAATGATGGAAAGACACCTTTAAGTCTGCCACACACTGGTGTGACTTCTGAACTCCAACAGGTTATTAAGATTGAATCACACATGTGTTAGACTTATGTTAGGATGTAAGAAAAACTCTGAAATATTATAAAAATAGAGCAAGACAAACTAGGGCACTGTAAACTTTACTTCATCACTGATATAGTAATAATGTCACTCCAATCTTATCTGATTAAAAAATGACAAATCATCACATACTAAGACTTTGGAAAACAGAAGAAACTGAAGGAAAACTTACTGTAGATTGGTTAAAATACACCTCAAATGTTCATCATATGATCACCACATCACAAATGCAGTGTAGCTTTGTGAGTGCTAACTGTGCTAACTGATGCCAATAATAATGTCCTTACTATATATTTGATTGGCTCGTGCTCTCACGCTCTGGTCTCAATCTTAATATATTCCTGTCCTTAGTCATGGTTCATTTTTGGTTGTCTTGGCTACAACACTAATGTGAAGTTCATGTGTTTTCAGCATTTTCTAGGCTTTAAAATGAGATGTGTGATTTTATTTTTTTATTTGCTTCATGTCATGCTATAATGACATTCAAAGAGCTTTACACTGTTTTCATACTGCTGTAATACACACCCACCATGTGATTGCAATAATATCAGATTGTCTCACCTCTGTAAGACTCTTTTTTTTTTCTCCCTTAGTCACTGCTACTAGATGCCGCAGGTATCTGTAGCATACCAAATTTGCTTTCAACTTAAAAACATAATCTTATAATCTTTCTCTGTTCAACACAGAAGCAATACACTTTAAAAAGACATAATTTTGCGTAGGTGAAGGGAGCAGCCAGAGTATTTCTGGACCCTGCATTCATAAACTCACACAGAAACCTAGTGAAATAACACTTGGAGGTCATTCTTAATCAAAGCCTTACTAGTCAAGCTCATATCTATGAACACTAGCCATCTCATTAAGCAGCAAATGTACAAGAGTTAAGTTCAGCCTTAAGTGCATCGGGTACCACTCAATGGACCAAAAATCCTTCAAGGCTGCAGTCTCCTGGTTTAGCATAATTTTCATCTCAACTAATTAACCAAGTAATCCTGTCTGGTCCTGCCACTTCCAAAGCCTGAATCTGTATGATGAGCAGGGTGGAGTGAATGGCACCCAGATAAGAAGATGCAATTATTCTTAAAGCCATAAAGCAAGCAACATTAGGAGAATATTTAGTTGAACATTAACAGACAAACAGTTGTAATGGTTTAGCCCTCAGGAAGATTAATTGTTGTAAACAAACACATTATAGAAGAATGGGACCATAAATATGTGTCGCATCCTATAACGATATCAAGAATAATATGGAGACACTATAGGGCAGACCTGGGCAAAATAAGGCCCGGGGGCTACATATGGCCCAATAGCTGACCCTGACTGGCCCATATGAGGTAACTGGCAAATTAAAAGTCAATGCAAATATATAACATACAGCTTTTATTTTGAAGGATTTGCAAAATTAATGTTTTTTTTTCACACTCAGCATAAGGCTTATGTACCAAATTGGTTTGTTGCTTAGTTTCAGCCCATTCATGTCAGCAAACGCCAAAAAATGAAAGAAAAATTGATGAAGAATGCAGAGAAGATGGACTTCTAAGTATTTCTTTATTGAAGTCAGAAAAGAAAACAAATCCACAGTTAAGGTTTTTTATGTAAAGTTAATATGGAGCTGCTTTTATACATTTTCACAAATGTTTTTGTGAATATTCATTAAATAGTTGCATTCTGGGCGCTACATTTTCATTGTATTGTTTCATTTACTGGTTTTTTTTTTTTTCAAGAGATATTGAACAGAGCTATGGGTGAATTGATCCAGCCCTTAATAACTATCAACATTTCTCACATGGCCCCATAAGAAAATTAATTGCCCACCCATGCTATAGGGGATAATGCATAAAAAGCAACATCACGCTACTATAATCTCCAATGAGAACTTTAAATGACATTCACAAACTTTAAAGTTCTTTATTAGTATGTACATTTTTAAAAGAACACCCCTGGAAAACAGCTACTGTATTGTCATCCCAGATTTCTCAGGCTGTCAGACATGACAACAGCCCACCAGCAGCATTTTTTGTTGGCTGAGATGAGACATGATAGCTTGTGAGGACATTTGAGCACCGGCTAATTAATTGTAATAAGGCTGGCTGGCACGTATGTTGGCAGTGACAGCCCATGCGTATGAATCCCCTACAGAAACCATAGTGGAGTTTGGGCCGCTGTGCTCCCGAGACTTGCTCTGGCACTCACCTAGATACACATCTGCTCTGATTAATCGGCTGCTTCGCCCTGCGCATACATTTCATTATCAGCTTTAAATGGGTGAAAACAACAAGGATCGGGGCATTGAGCAAAGCTGTGATGAGAGCAGGCACGAAAGGAGGAAATATGAGTTTAATATATTGGATGTTTAAAGGTAGTGAACGGTTAATGACCCCCCTCATTTCACTCCTGGTCATATTAAACAACAGTAGCTTTTATCA